>CM053791.1:146353247-146825747 GCA_028749045.1 Cupressus sempervirens
CTACAATGAAATAAATATAGAGTTTGGAAGATGTTGATTTGGGAATACATCCACAGTGAATGCTCATTAAGGCAAATAGATTTATACACTACAACAATAATAAAGACAAGCAATGATGATATACAGGGAGCCACATATTGAAATACAAATCAATATGTTATAAAAAATGTATAGGTATGATCCACTAAAAAAAATTAAATTGGTAAGACATGATCAAGATAAAGTTTTCCTAACTTACTATATTATTTTAATTAAGAAAAGACATGACTATTAATTTTAAAAAGTCTCTACAACTAGATCTGAACACTGGGTGCAACAATATTCAGATGGTCTTAAGTAGGGAGTGTTTCCAGTGATATTTCCTCCTTTCTTTCATGCAGAAGAGTTTCTTTTTGAAGAGGTCATCCATTGCTTCAAACTTCAAAGTTTCAACTTGATGACTCTAGCTAGGCAATATGAAGAACCTAGATGCACATCATTTATTCTAGTTTTAGTCTGTTCAATAATAAGGTGGAAAACATATTGTTCTTTCTTTAGGATAACCAATATAATTTTCTATTTGATATCATCAAAAGCAGGGTAATAAGCCAATCATTGATAGATTAACATTTTTATATTTGATTCAACTGCATTGCCAACTCTTTTCCTATACTTTGTATCATTGAGTTTTGTTACTTCGTACATGCAATATTTCCAATACTAGGCTTTAGATTTTGATCTCTCTAATCAAAATCTACCTTTAATAGGCATGCTTTATTTTTTCTCCATTTGAATAGGTTGCAAAATTGGTTTATAGGAAATTTCATGCTATCCTCTTTGGTCTTGACATTCTAATGGACAATACAAGAGAAATATTTTTGTATCCAAAAGGGCATCAGATTTCATCTTTTGATATTGGCTTAGTTATTGCTAAAGACCTTTGGACTGCAAAGAAAGTTTCTAAATTTGGATGCCAAGCTACTTTGCTTTACCAGAAGCATATACCCAAGTATGTATATTGAATAGGCTCCAAGAAAAAAAGACTCCATAGAAGACAACAATCTCTTACAGGAAATTAAGAAGCAAATAACTCATAAAATAACAATACCTTTAGATCTTGCAACTTTTTATTCTTCAATCCGTTATGATGAAGGTAGCAGGAAATTGAATTTTAGAGGTTCTATATTGCTCATGGGGTTGAGATACAAAAGTGAATATCATAGTGAAATTCAAAAGATAATCTCTACCACCCATGAGGATAATCAATCACCAAGTGACTCATTTTCTTTCAAAAATGCTTCTAACATAGGGCCACAACACCTATTTTTGGAGGAAGCAATAAACATTGCATCGAGTTGGCCACCACAGCAGAAGTGGGAGAAACCTGACCCATTAGTCCTAGAATGAAGGGTGGGTGCCATAATGGAAAACCTATGTTCTAGAACCATGTTAGCAATCGAGCTAAATGTACCACATATTTTTTTGTGTATTCTAGAAAAATTGCCTATCAAAATTTTCTATTTCATTAGTTAGGAACTATTGAGAGACAAAATTTGTTAGTGCAATTGTCATTGCTAATAGCTAAGGTTCAAACCAGTGTAAAAATGTAATATATGCTAGAAACATTCATTAGGTGTATTATTAAATAAGGGGATAAAAACTAAGTATATTAACCATTGGATGTAGAAAATAAAAAGCTAGAGCTTGGAAATAATCAGTCAATGTTGAACAAGCTTTACATTATAATGAAATAGATTATACGGATACCAAAGCCTAAAAACTAAAGATAGAATGTTAGAATATCTACATGACAACAAATCTGATATGTATTGGAAAAGAAAGTGTAAGAATTGTTTCATATCCATTGGGAAACTGTAAAAAAGTTGAGACTATTGAGACCTATAATATAGAAATGATAACCAAATTCATTTCATGAAAGTAGTTTGGATCCAACTGAAATACAAATGTATGACCCCTTTAGTAGTTTGACTTCAAGATTAGAATCTATTCCAATTTCTATTTGATGGAAACTTTGAATCTGCAACTGTACAAAAGTTGTAAGAGCCTCTACATTGTACATACAATATACTTACTATTTAAACCAAAGATGTCCCACTATTTATTGAGGGTCTAATAAACTCTACAATTGACTTAAAAGGGACATCATATTGAATGCAAGTTCCTATTCATTCCAAAGTACAATGACAAGCAACTCAATCTGAGCACCAACAATATAATAATAACATAGAGTAGAGTAAAACAAGAAGCAATATATAATAACAAACAACAATGATATATTAATGATTATGTATAAATCAGCAAACTTGTGTATAAATCGATTAGCAAACTAATGCTAACATGGGTAGTTAAGCATCAATTAAGATGAGGCATATAATCAACTAAATAGCAAGCATGATTGTATCAATTGGAGGCATGAAATGGTACAACAAACAACATACTGTACACACAATCCTCATATCCCTGAAAGCATTGGATTACATCTAATATCATATCATAACAAAAAAAGTATAGGTATCTTCATATATAAGAGGAATTATGTATGGAAATTACCTATTGTTAATCAAAAATGGTCATCAACTTATTGTGATGCATTTCCATACAAGAAGAAGTTTATAAATTAATCATGCAATTAACACTATCAGCCATAAAGAGTTTGATTACCATGTTATATCCCAAATGATGCATACTATTTAGTCTCCAAAGGGGTATGGTAACTAAGGAGGACAAGATCTAACTTAATTGAAAGATTGTGACTATCTCTAAGGGGATATAAAAAGGGAGCTTAAAATATCATGGAGGGGACAAATAAGAGATTAGTGATTTACAATAAGAATTTAGATTGCATACACAGACCTATGAGTAATTATTCATCAGCTAGAAGAAAAAGTGTAACAACAAGAGTACAAGTACTACTTTAAAAAATGTAGTATTTGAAAGCTAATAAGGCTAAGAGCCAATACACGGTCTAGTTCATAAGATATAGTATTGATCTCAGTTTATATTGATAAATTAGAAATATATAAACATATACATAAACACATACATACATGGATACATTTAGAATCTATTTGAAGTTGATATATTCATATCCTGTCCCATAGTGTCTTTTTATAGCCCCTTTTAATTATGGGTAGGTTGTCAAGTATGGCTAGAGTAATTCCTTACAAGGTGGATGAATCCCAAGAGAGGCTAAGACATGAATTTTGGAAATCCTAAGAGCATAGTTTCAAGATGGCTATGAATATGTGTTTTGGAAAATTTGAGGGAATCCACTTGTAGATTGGTATCCGTGTAGCCTGTGACAAGTACTCTATATATCATGTTGTGGAAAATATCTCCTACTTATCAACAATTACCCTTCCATGGCTCTTTTATACAAATATGGCCTTCTAATCACAATTAGGACCTAGTAGGGGAACTTTACAACTTTGACTTGCATATCCTTACATTTGGATTTAAAAGGATTTATGACAAAAATAATCTTATCACATCATGAATAATCTCTTTGGAATTAAAATATCATAATGTGTCATATTGAATTCCTATAGCTTAGGTGCTCTAGCACCATTAAGGGCTTTCAACAAGCTATACAATACTACCAGTGATGAAAAAGGTAACAAAAAAGTGCATTGAATATTTGATGAAAGAAAAGCTATGTACAAAATCCAAATCAAAAGCAACTCAAGTATGAAGTAGGTCAAATAAATAAATTTTATATTTATTAAAAGATAGTTTGTAAATAGAGATCCAATAAAAAGTAAGTCAACTATGAAGATCATCAACAGACACAATGTACAAACCTAAGATACAAAAAATGACATAGTTGTATGAGTATCTTGGAATCCCAGAGGATGAAGAAACAAAACATTTCTCATGTTTTCCCCACCAAGTTGAATGGCCATTTTGTTTGTATGCTAGAGTTACTCCATGATCAATTACAGACTCTGAAAGTATTGTACTTGAATTAATGTTGTTAACATAGATGGGAAGTGATATACCACTTTGAATATTCTAGCTCAGTTGGTCTTTATAACACTTTCTATGCCATATGATACAATAGAGGAAACAAGCTACTTTCCAAAAAAATGATGATCCAATGGATTACTGGGGAATGTTATCTAGTCAAATCTGCATCTTGTGCGCTATATCCTTCAATATTTGATGACTAGTTTGTACCATACTTCTGTTCTTCTTTTGTGCTTTCCAAATCCAAGGGTGATTAAGGTGTGTTGATGTTCCTATATCATTATCACTTCCACATTCAATTTGTTGCTACATATTTCTTCATACAAGATACTATTTCAAACATCATATCATATACATATTTTTTGAGAACAACATTTGTGTGGTCTTTGACACCTATTATGATGTATCTTTGCACAAATTTTCACTCATAATAACCTTTTGTTCATCGTTGTATATGAATCTATTGATATTGATTAAATATCACATGTCTATAATACTTCTAAATTGGCCAGTGACTAGGATTGTTGAATTACTTAAAGGAGCAATGATCTAAGTTTATACTTCTTCAAAGCTCAGATTCAGGGAGGAATTTAGGTTTGAGCTTGAACTTGTGGGTGGTGTTGGTTAGGATAATATTTTGTACGAATATGGACAAGACTAATCATTATAAAATAGAAGAATGATATCAATCATAGGATGAAAAGATCAAGGTCAATGCATTGATGGAGGCTAAAAAATAAAGGCTCCATTACAATGATCTTATGGATTGTGGAAATCTACTTGCTCTCATAGATGTTTTTTTTTGAAATGTGAGTTTTTTTAAATTTACTTTTTGATAAGCTAGTTGTGGAATCTATGGGGGCCTAAACCTATTAGAAAATAACATTTACATTATGCGATTCAGCTCAAGTACAAATTCTAGGTTATAGAAAAGCACTACACTTTTTGAAAAACACACAACACATCGACTAATTCAAAAATTAAAATCCAAAGAGAGAGATTAATGTGTAGCACAATTTGTAGCAGCCACTAAGACCCTCAGGCCTACATAATCTTGCTTAGTAGTTTAATTACAACTATAGGCAACAATGGGGGGAGTTATAAAACATAAAAATCTCTAAATGATCATTTTTTTAGAATTATTGAAGACTATCTATGTACAATGTAATGTCTTTGAAGAATAGCACAACATCATTAGATATATAAAATGAAGCAGAAGAATGCATTGCCAATGCACCACCTCCAGCAAGCCATCCATGTTAACTCCTAATTTGATCTATTGGCCATGAGCTGAGTAACTATTGCAGGAGAGAGGACATGCAAAATCCATTCAAATACTAGTGTTAGGTGTATATGCTTTTGGTTTGGCAAAAAAATCATTTTCTATTGATGCTCTTGATTGTTTGACACCTCTCCACCCACCTCACCAAGTATGTCTTTGACAAATTGTCAAGGAAAAAAAAAATGATCTTGTGCTTTAGGCAATAATTGGATGTAGGACCATAATAATCTTTAGCTATCTAAACATGTGCCATCATGAGAGAACATTTACAATTTCTAGACTACATGAAATCTGCATAGAAGCAAACAAAAATCAGAGGAAAAAGAATCCAAGCCTCAAATTTAGTGCTTTTTCACAACTCTCACCCCTAATTAGTAGACAATAAATAAAGTGGAGAGCGAATGGTTGCATAATAAACATAAGGCTTTAAAATGGCATGAAAAATAATCACTTTTAATGCTTATGGAAATTAGGAGGAGGGTTACAACTTACAATAACATTGAACTCTATGTAGCAATGCTGGAAGTTAATTCAAGCTAGCATCTACTAGTTCATCTTCCTCCATTCAGCTCTCTAGTTTCTAGCCTTTGCCATTTTCTTTAATGTGATCTTGAATAATTTGCAACAGAGCCATCTTTGACTTCCAATCCCTTTCTACTCACGAATTTTGTCATTTTGAATCCTTCTAGCAGAGTTAACAGTTTTGTCCTCATTATTAGACTTGGTGCCAAAAAAATTATGATCCTCCTTTTATGAAGGAGCTTAAAGGATAGTGAATAACCATTCCCTCTCCCATTGGTCCATCAAAATTCAACTTTAAAAACTATTCTTAGGTGAAGACACTTTCTTGCTAGCTGATAATTTTTATTGTTCACAACTATTGCAAAAATGGGAATGTGAGTCTTATTAGTATGCATCACTTAATTTAGAGCTAACTGTAATTAGTTAGCATTGCTAATTAAACTACAATATTAAAGTGGGTTAAGCACTAGTACAAATAGAGTGTATAGTTATCTAGTGCTAGCAAATCTCTCTATCGTTGATAGCTATGTAATCAGAGCAGGTTGGGTAGATAGATCCATAGCCCAATATAACGTAACTACTTATATTATGTCCATAAGTGATACAAGTTATAATAGGGATGGATACGTTCATTATTGACTATATGTTGATTGAGCAGGTTCTAGCTTTGCCCCCACTTCTTAGCCAAGACCGAGAGCTTTATCTGAAAAGTAGATAGTGCCCTATCAAATTTTAGGGTGGGCTATAGGATTTGAAGCAAGGATGGAACAAAGGCATGGATGCCCCTACCCCTCTTCACCTGTAGGGCTCGACCAATAAGTAATCCTACATAAACCCTCTGCAGTTTAAATAATGCTCTAGTCCTAGTACAATAAAGCCACCGCGATCCCTACCCCTACCCCTATCCCACCCCACCCCACCCTTGCTACCCCACCCCACCCCACTATTTTAAGGTAAGGTAAGGTAAGGTAAGGGGATTATTGGGTAGGGGGTAGGGGGTAACATGCCCAAAATAGAATGGTGGCATAGGGGGCCATAGTAGGGCAATGACATTAAGGGCAGAAAATCATCAAACTTTTCATAGTGAAAACCTATATTCAAATCCACAAGGAACATTTTACATGTTCATATGCCAAATTACACCATCCAATTCTAGGTGTTGTAAAGCAATTCTCAGTGTTGTGGAACTTGATGGGTGAAATGAGGTGCAAGTATTGCATCTTACGTAGATTTGATGCAAGGTTACCACACTTGCTTGTGGTATCTAATCCCAAGGACTCTATGCAAGGGGAAATTATCAATGGAAAAAAAGTCAAATTCAGTTATGTTTTCTGAACTCTTCTTACCATAATTTCAATAAGAGAAATGAGCCAATTTAGTTATGTTTTTTGAACTCTTCTTACCAGAATTTCAATAAGAGAAATGAGCTTGGGTTTAGTCAATATTTTTTAATTATAAAGATTTATACCTCAGGTTTTCCACATTGATATTGTTAAAAATCAATCTTAATTTATTAATTAGTGAAACATCTATTTGATAATAAGGGCATGTAAGCAAATCCAATTTGTTTGATGTGTTTGATATGGATTTCTTTTAGAGCTAGTAGGCTATAAAAATTGGCATTGTGTTGAGGGTTGTATAAGCATATTTCAACATCTATTATTTTGTGCTTTATTGGAATTTTGTATGTGCATTTTAGTTAAAATGTGGATTTCAAATTAAATTATAATGTGGGCAAATTTTTAAAAAAGAGAAAAATAATCAGCGCTTTTCTCATGTATAAATTAAATTTCATCATGAGTTTTGCGTTGATATAAATTTCTTATTTAGTTTTTTCTACATTGATATCCACAACAAGACCATTTCACACTGTATATGTATGAGACAATGTAAAACCTTTTTTAGATGCATTTTTGCCAAGGTTTCTAGTCTACATAAAGAATTAGTAGATAAATTTTGTTACTATGATATCAATGATAATAAATCTAGACTAATGTTCCTATGTTAGAAAATGGTGCTCAGAAAAGTTAGGCCTTCACCATTGTGGTTGCATGTTTGGTTTATCTCTAATTTTCTTTCCCATTTATCAAATTATGAGTGTTTTTCTGGAGTTTTAGCACCTTGATACATGCTAATTTTGTAGGATGGGAAGGTTGTAGACACGCTGGAGGGTTCAAATACATTAGAATTGGCCAACAAAGTGGCCAAGGTGTCTGGTTCCATAGACATTGCCGAGATAGCTAGTCCTGCTAGTCTTGGAATGTCTACTAGTTCAATGATTATTGAGATAGTGAAACAAATATATAAGTTACCTCAGACTGCTAAAACTAATATAGAGTCTGGTGATATAGTTAAGAGAAAACTACAATGAATTGTGAATTCCAAATTAGTCATGTTGTTTATGAAAGGGACAGCCACAATGTGGATTTAGTAGAAAAGTTATTGATGTTTTGAAAATAGAGGGTGTGAAATATAGTAGCTTTGATAGTCTAAGTGATGAACAAGTGTGGGAGTGCTTGAAGGAATTATCCAACTACTGACCTTTTTGCAACTATATTGTAAGGTCAAGCTACTTAGACTCTATTATATTACCCTTGAACTACATGAAAGTGGGGAATTGAAACAAATATTTAAAGACCATCGCTTGCTCTTAACTGCTCATGAGTCTAGTGAATTAATTGTAAAAGCTACTTTTTTTGAACCCAAACCTAATACTGCTATCTCAGAGTCTGATAATGGTGGTATAGTGGACTCAATTGGTATAAGTTAATCATTAAGTTCTCAGCTAGCAAACATCATTAATTCCAACCCAATCATGTTATTTATAAAGGGCACTCCTGAAGAGCCATGCCATTTTAGTTGAAAGTCTGTTGAAATTATTAGAGAGGAAGGGCTAGAATTTGGGAGATTCAACATTCTGACTAATGAAGAGGTAAGGCAAGGTCTTAAAACATATTCTAACTACTTTAGCTATCCACACTTGTACAGAAAAGGTGAGCTTATTGGTGGATAAGATATCATGATAGAAATGCACAAAATTGGAGAGCTAAAAAACATTGCGTCAAAAAAAGGAGCGCTACCCAAATAGTCACTCGAAGATTGGTTGAAAAAACTAGTTAATTCTTCTCCTCTCATGCTCTTTATGAAAGGCACACCTAATACCCCTCAATGTGGCTTCAGCTCAAAGATTGTAAATGTTTTGAATGAAGAGGATTTAGACTTTGGTCATTTTGAAATTTTAAGTGATGAAGAAGTTAGAGAAGGCTTGGAGATTTATTCTAATTGGCCAACATTTCCATAGATATATCACAAAGGTGATCTTATTGGGGGATGCGGCATTGTTATGGAAATGCATAAGGTGGGAGAGCTAAAGTCATCCTTGATAGAATAGAACCAATATGTAAAAGAGGATAAAGATTCTAAACACAAGCTTATTTGGTTGTTGACTTTTGGCTTTTTGGTACTATTGTATGGCTTCATCCTTTATTAGGTTTGCTATAGAGAGTAGGATTTCGTGAAAGCTAAAAATTGGTAATTTAGGTGTGAATGAAGACATTAATTTTGTTTTCTTTACATTTTGACTCATAAGACCTTATTTTTGACTTCGTAGCTTTCGAGTTGCTTTTGTTCTTTTAATTGGGTCTCCTTTCAATGTTGATTTTCAGATTTCATGGCTAATATTGAAGATGCTATTAGGGGGATTCTTGAGCAATTAACATGCAAATTTTATTAATATATTGTCTCATGTCTTCTTATTGTTGAGCTTGGAACTATTGGTACTTGTGTTTGTGAGTGTTGCTTTCCTTGGAATTAAATGGAGAGGAGCATGTTGTAGTATGTGTTTCTACTTGGTCCAATATTTACTACAGTAATTAAAGGAAGATAATTTTTTGCATGAACAAATGAAATTGAAATGGTATTAAACTACACTATTGTTTATTACATGCCCACTATGTGGCAAAGACACTGAATTAGATTTGGTAAGTTGGATGCTTATTGTTTTGGAAACACCGTAAGATATGTGACTTGCACTAAAATCAATCAAGCACACCTAGTTCCAAGACTGTATGAAGAATTCAATATGAGGGTAGATGTGAATGCCAAAGCTTGTGGTGTAAGAATGTTGATAGAAATAGAAAATGTTTAACATGCCCACCAAAATAATTAAAATATAGTAAAATATGGGCTTTTTTGAATAGAATTTTAACTAGTCAAACATTAATATTCTACAACTACAAGTAGCAATTTTTTTTGGTCAAGAGGATAACCATTGTGAATTATGTTGTAATCCATCGGTGTAGGAGCATGAATAATCAAGCTTATTTGGTTTAGTGTTAAGATAGAGGTATCCATTTCACCAAAATTGGTTGGGCCGATATGATCCAATATTGTCTTTTTAGTGTTAGAGCCTTTCCATTTGACAATATAATAATATTTAACTCTCACTAATCTTTTGGTGATCTATTCAATTCCACTAGATCATAATAAATTAATAATAAAAATGATTAATATAATCACGTTATGATAGATTAATTTATTAAAATAACTTTCCCAAGTCCCTAGGTAATAAAATAAAGTTATAACTTAAAGAGGGCCACTTTATCATGATGAATGGTGGGCCTTGAAGAGATTCAAATTCCCTAGATGTGAATTTAATTAAAATAAAACATGTAATTGTTTAATATCTTAAAACCCACATAACTCTAAGAGGTTTGAATGACTTGGAGGGAAAAGATAAAGAATAAAAGAGGGAAATTGTGGAAGAATCCATTCATTCTAGGTTACTTTGTAATTGTGTTTTGGGAGATGGAGCTTTGTGCAAGGGTTTCGGTTGTCTGCATCATCTGAGAATGAAAAACCTCAGAAAGTAAAAAGCTTGCAAGTGTGAGACCATTCAAGGGGTTGGAATTTATAGGGATTAGCATTGTATTTCATTCTCATTGGAAGATTATTAGTAATTCATAAAATCTAGTTTGACCATTTGAGGCAAAGTAATATTGCTTGTTATAGTTGCAGATCAATGATTTTGGAGATGGGTTTTAGTCAATTTAGTGCATAATTACCAATCCTACAGTGCCATATTTTTACCCACAACTCTTAGGTTAGATGTTGATAGAGAAAATTGGTAGATTAGAACTTATTTCATCCATTTTCATGTAGGGAATCTACAGTATTAGGACTTCATGATATTCTTGAAGGTTAGAGAGGGCAGATTGAAGACAGTTTCTTAGCCATATTTCAACAAGGGCAATTAGATTTCTCAATCTAGGTGACATAAGGAATTATCAATAGCAAGGTACAATCTACTAACAAAGGTTTATTGCTGCTATCAATACTTTGTCTCTAGAGATCCAGAGTTTTCTATAAACAACATTAATTCATTACTTGTAGTCAAGTCAAATACCTGATTCTAATCGATAGCATTTAATATAACTTTGATGGAGTCCCAATCCATAGTCTTCTTTGTTGTTAATTTTGTTCTACGTTGGGGTCATGATAATAGTATTAAGTGCCATTAGACATTGTAGGGGTAGATTATATTGCAAAAGCATCTTGTTGTGCACAAGTGTTGTGGATGAAGTAGACACTTAAAGATATAAAGGTTGTAGATTATGAAGTAGTTCAATTATGTGTGGTAATACAAGTGCTATAAATAATATAAGTGCTATTAGAATTTTAAAGAATCCAATAGTGCATTGGAGCACATAGTATATTTCTATCCAATATCATTTCTTGAGGGAGAAAATTGCTAAGAAAGAAGTTAGGGGTTACTGCCCCTCCCTTGAAACTAGATGCATAAGAGTGGTCTATCTTCTTAAGGGGAGATTCAATGTCTATCTTTTGTCTCCTAGATTAATGTGGCTACCACTCTCATGGGGAGCAGTGAAGATTATGTTTTCTAGTTGCAGGAAAAATGTTGCTAAAATCAGTTTTCCTTGAAAGGATGAGAATTGTTTTGTGCAACAATAAGAATATTATCAGTATGACAAGAGAAGTACAATATAGAGATAGTCTTGAAAGGGGGAGTAATGTTTTGGGACACAGCAAAAAATTTATTTAGTGATTGTGACCTTTCTCATTGATGTCAATATGATGGAGAAAAAAATAAAACAACATAAAACTAGTAAAGCCCCTAGAAAATGTCACTGGTTGATATAAAAGTTAGGCATCAAAAATGTCCAAAACAAGGCCAAGCAAGTGTTAGAGATTGGATTTGAAACCAATGGTGAGAGGAAACACATGTTTAGGGAAAAGTCATCATTAGGAGGAGATGACTTTTTCAATGAAACAAACTTGGATTTCTTTGGTACGTCTATACAATCTTGATCAGAAGAAGAAGAAGCATTAATTGAAATTTTCCAACAATGAGAAATAGGTTAAGAGGTGGATATGCTAGATATAGAGGTCCAAGATTTGAGAAAGCATCATGATAATAATATAGAGATACTGGCAGAGATGGCTAGAAAGAAATCCCTTAAAAACATTGATCCAAGAAGCATACACTAACTCCCCATGTTACTAATATTCCCCATGATTATCCTATGCCATCTTGGCAGGCCATTTTCCTAAAACTTTGGAAGAGGCCTCAATCGTTATATCTATAGGAAAATAAATGGTCATAGGAAAGTAAAAAATTGTAGAAGTATGAAGAGCTACAAGATAAGGACCAAGATATTGCTAGATTGAAAGGAAAGGTGGACCATATTGTTAAGATAATTGTCAATTGCAAACCACTTGCTAGGGTATACACCATTTTCTAAGAGAGTAGCTATTAAGTTTTTAATTCATGCAACTTTATTTTGACCTGCCTTTCTCCTTGTTGACTACTAGAAAAATTTTAGCATCTAAACTCCACTTTTGTGTTCTGTCTATAATGAAGAAACCCTACTTGCAACAAATGCATGTAACAAATGTGGACTGAGTAATTTACAATCAATTCTCAACATAGAAAACTAAGCTATAGGTCATTTTTCTTTGAAAGAGTAAGAAAGAGTAAAATCTAATAATTTATGTCAAGCCCAAGAAGACATTTTAATATTAGGATAATTATGTATGTTTGCAATAATATTAACATATTTCATTTCAATAAGAACTAATTACCTCCAATGGAATTGCATACAAATAAGGCTTGATCTTTAACTATGTCTTGATAGAAATCATTAACTTAATTTGCTTAATTCTCGAATGTGTATAGGGAGTTAACTAGAAAATTGCATGGATTTAGCTTGTCTGAGTATTGACCATACCCAAGAAGATTAATTGCATAAACCCTTTGGAACTTTGTAAGAATAGGAATATTCTTCCTCCACTGATCAATCACTGCATAATGAGCCTGACAAAACTATGCCCCAAACAGACTATACCCAAGCTTCTAGTTTCGATCATAAGCCACTTCCTACCCTATATCTACACTATGCATGGAACATGGAGAAATTTTAATATTTCCTAATCTAAGACTTTATTTAGAAGATAAGGAGGTAAGACTAACTGCCTTACTCAATTATATACATATTAGCCCTAGGATATGGGTGGGAAATCTGATATTCTATCATGATGTAGAAGGAAAGCTTATCAACAAATTCCATACAAATGAATGTTTGTTAATTATTGAGATGGTAATAAATAAGGTGGCTATCTTAATTTTAGAGAAATATCTCCTTCTTCCTCAACTTGATGACCTTGTAAGGAAAACTGGAAGGAGCTATCTAAACCCCTATTTGACATACGATACAAGGATCAATGTCATGATATAAAGTAGATGGGGATTTCATCAAGCTAGTGGAGGTCAGAATGATGAGTAATGGCTGTAGCAAAAGTATTTTTGTGATAGAGGATATAAAGGTAGGAGAAGTGGTGTTCATTGGCAAGGCTTTCGCTATGGTCGACAAGCCTATAGACAATCTAGTCAATAATGGGCTACTTTAGAAAGTGAAAGAAGAACTCACTTCATGCAAAGATAATAGTTTAAAACTCTTTCTTTCACATGCCACCTCGGCCCCTCATGAATTATCACTCTTCATCCCCAAGATGTCTGATTTTGTGTGGGATTCTTCCTAAAAGGAGAATAATTATTTGGTAAAGTGTAGTGTTTCCACAATATATGAATAGCTTCTCTGTCACGTCATAAAAAGAACAACATTTGACAACTCTCCTCCACATATTGTGCAAAGAAATAGCATAGAAGCAATCTTCTCCAACTCTGTAATTGGGAAGAGGGTTTACAATGGTGTATGGCTTCTTCCATCCTTTATAAACCATTCATATGCACCTAATGCGACAAGACTTAGTTAGGGTGATATAATGAGAATCCATGCAAGCAGGGACATACAAAAGGGCCAAGAAATCACAATACCCTATTTCAATGTCCTTGTTCCTAGTCCCCAATGACACAAGTTATTCGAGCCATTCGACTTTGGGTGTCAACAAGTGCAAAAGATGCTAAATTGAAAGAAGGTTTGTGAAGTCTGATTCACAAGTTGAAAGGATTTACTAAGACTTTTTTTAGGCTACCCACATATTTGAAATGAATAAGCACTCTTCTTCATTGATGCCACTTCTGAAATGAGTGGAACAAAATTTTGAAAATCTTAATGTTGTGTCTAGTTGTGTTGAAGAGAGTAAAGAATGGATTTGATCCTCATTTTTGCCTATTTATTTGGCTCACGTTGCCTGTAGGAGACACAATCCAAGCCTAGACATTGTGTTGAATCTATTAAAGAAGGTGAAATCAATACTTGTGACATGTCCCGAGGATGTTCAAGCTATCTAAACCCCTCTTTGGCATATGATACAACTAGTGGATACAAGTGGACATGCAAAGTGGTATGGTATCCCATAGGCACCCATCTTGTCTATCCTTTGAATATGAGTTCTATGTATCCAAGTACATGGGCCCCACTAATCACTAAATAATGAGCCCCAATATTACCCATGATTTTCAACAATACCCTGCGCGGGAATGAAGTCTGACTTGCATATATAATAATATACCTTTTCTTTGTTATGACTTGAGTTGGTCAAAATTTTGACCAACTTGGAAAAACTTAGGACATTTTCAACCAACATGGGGATGAAAACCAAAAAGAAAAAGAAATGATAGCTTTGTTCAAAATTTTTGATAGAAAAACAAGTGAAAATGTACTAGTGTCTCTATCTTATACCCTCTCTCTCTTTCTCATATCCCCTTATCTCTCTCACTTTCATTCTCTCCATCTCTCTTTCACTCTTTCTATCATATCCCCTTATATCTCTCTCATATCCCCTTTCTATCTTTATCATATCCCCTCTATCTCTTTTTCCTATCCCCTAATCCTTTCTCCATCCTACATGTCTCTCTCTCTCTAATTATTTCTCTTTATCCTATCCCCTAATCTCTCTCTCTCTCTCTCTCACACGCACGTGCGCGCGCACACACACACACACACACATCCCCACTCTCTATCTCTTTCTCTTATCCTCTCTCTCTCTCTCTCTCTCTCACACACACACACACACACACACACACCCCTCATTCACTCTCCCTCTTTGTATCCCCTTCTACCTCTTTATCCTATCCTCACCCTCTCTCTCTCTCTCTCTCTCTCTCTCTCTCTCTCTCTCTCTCTCTCTCATTCTCTCCATCATTCTCTCCCTCCTTCAATATACCTTTGTGTAGTAGTAATATAAAACCTAATTAGGTTATATAAAACCCAATTGGGTTATTTTTCTATATGGATAATGCAATTAAAACTCAATAACCCAATTGGGTTATACAAAACCTAATTAGGTTATTGAAAACTATAAATAAAACAACATGTGAATGATTATTATGTTGTTTCAATGTGGTCTAGACCAAATTGTACTACTATTTCACATGTATTTGTATATCAAGTATCTAAATGTAAGGTTTTTTGTGCTTAGAAATGCTAAATTTTACATTTTTCATGTACCAACATCTTATTTTATATTAGTATCTTATGATTGAACATAAAACAATCATGCAATTTTTTAAGTTTTGTATTTTATTGTTTATTTTATTCATGTTATTATTTGTAGGGTAATTTGCATCTACAATCATGGGAACGAGCAAGAGAGGAGTGATTGAAAAATAAGAGGCAACAAAGACTAAAAGAGCGAGCATATGAGGAGATTACGTGAAGGTACATCATCAAATTTGTCCAATATAAGTGTGAAAATCTGATGTTGCAAATGCACCTAATTTGACAAACAAAATCTTCAACATACCTCAATTGAAATGATTATCACAAATACACTTGCGTCACCTAATGCCCCTAATGTGACATCTCAAGTTGAAATGATGAATGTGCATGATGTAAGTAATAAAAATATAGAGCATGCACATACATCAACATCTCTTAGAATAATTCATAGAAAATCAAAGTTTCTAATTGACATTGATGAAAATATTTTGATGCCAATGCATGATAAAATGTCAAAAAGAAATCATAGGAGAATTGTTCAAAAGATTTGGAATAACTGTTTTGAAAATTTAAATCAAAGTGGAAGATGCCAACTTATTGTTGAAATGGTTAAAAACCAGAAATTTAAAGAGACAATGACAATTTTGGGGTTAAGAACATCTGAAAATAGTAGTGAAGGAAGCATTGTTAGAAGTCTCTTTGATGCATACCAATTTATTGGTTTAAAAGAATGTACTAAAGATGCTAATACAAGTTTATGGGTCCTCACATTAACCATAATGGGAAAGGAAATGGCAAAATAAGAAAAACAAGTAAATCATTAAGGATAAGTAGAACAATGTTACTCAAAGCCTTAGTGAGGTGAGAGAAAATTGAGAATTCTAATGAGACTTCATTTTGGTCATTCTAAGGTAGACTCCCATGTAAGGGTAAAGTTATTGTTGATGCACTAAGAACATTAATAGAACAATTTTGGTAGGACAATGCAAGGGCTTCACCAAACCAAAAAGATGTTGTCAAGACACGAATTGGAAAAACAAACCGTGAGCCACATACAAAACATTATTTGGATACGACTCAAACACAATTTTATGAAATGTGTCTTCAAAGATATCCTTAAATTAAAATCAGCCAAAGGTTTTTTGAGATGAAAAAACCATTCTATGTTAAGATAATCATACACACACTACATGCTATTGTAGGGTTCATGTTGAATTTTCTATGCATTATGATATTTATCATTATATATGTTGTACTTTGAATACTAACAACATATTGCAAGAATGTGGTCTATAATTACCTCCTAAGTCACTAAGAGAATTTATTAGAAGTGTACTATGTAAACAAGATGATGGGTACATTTATTATAAGACCATGTGTTTGAAAGGTTTTTGCCCTTAATGTAGTGGTTTGCAAAAGTTGCATAGATGCCTACATCTATATAGCACACAGAAATTCGTAAGACACTAGTTTCTCTTGGAGAGTACTAGTTAGTTATATATGGCATTAAATAAGGAAAACAATTAAAGAGGTGTGAATTGGTGAAAAGTAATGTATGCTTTTATAAATTTGTTTTAAGAGAAAATAGTTTATGACTACATAGATCATACACATAGAGCTAGATGGTTGGATGAGAAATTCAAGTTGTGCAAGAAAATTTTTCCCTTGGGTATGATTGAATTAATTGTTGACTTCAATGGAAACTATACACTAAAACCTCAAAATAAAGTGCAACCAATGTATTACAACTCTATAAAAGTGTTAATTTTTGTACACATAGCATTTATTCATGTACATTATAGCATAGAGGATGATAGAAAAGTTTTAACTGAGTATCACTTCTATATCAATGATGATTGAACTCATTCATCAAATTTTTTCAAGGATGTTTTAGAGTTTTCTATAACAATTTGAGGGAAAGAGATAAAAGATACAATCAACACATTATATGGTCAGACAATTGCATCACACAATTCAAGAATGCAAGGATGTTCTATTGGTTGAGTAGGATGCATGTGACAAGTGGAGTGCAATATTTTTGGAATTTCATTGAGGTGAGACATGGAAAGGAAGAGCATGATGGTGTTGAAGCATTTGTGAAAAGAGCCCTTAATAGAGAGGAATTAAAGTATGAAGGTAGCACAATATTAGGAAATGCTGAAATAATTGTCCAATTGTGCAATTCTATGATAGGACCAAGTAATACAGGTAATTCTATGGTTTCTACATATTTTTTGTTGTTATGTAAAGCTAACATTGAAAATTTGCAAGATTCTTGTATACTTACATGATCAAGTGAGATTCATTCATTTCAAAGTTCAAATGCAACATCACTATCTATTTATACTAGAAAGATTGCATGTTTTTTCTTTTCATGTATGCATCATTTATGTGATGAATTAGAATCAAAAGAGTGGGTTGACCAATGGTCTTGTATACCTTTGCATTTAATTGATTCATATCAACTTCCTACAACACTATAGCTTGACTAGGTTGAAGCAACAATATATTTTGAGCATGTATTTGACCTAGTTGAACTAGGTACTAAGTTATCAGTTTAATACTTGGTTAAAATAGATTACTTTCAATTTTTCCATTAACTTATCCTTCTATCTAATACAGGTAATCTATATGTAGTTATTGCATATCACAATAATGATGAAGGAAAAAATTACTTTCTATGTCATTGTATTGAGCCCCAAAAGAAACTGATAGCTACAATCATTGATGGTGAGGGTATTGATTACCCAATAGGATCTGTCATTGTGACATACACATGGCTTAGAAAGTAGTATATTTTTGTCCCATGCCATGAATATCTCTTTAAGTCAATTTGTCATGTCTAATGTATCAATTCTAACTTTAAATTGTCTTTACAATTAAATGTAGGTACCCTATTGATCTAGAGGATATTTTCATCAAAAATTGAAGTATCTCTAGATCTCCCATAATAAACACCATGCCAAAGTTCTCAGAATTCTAAATCTGACACAACTCAAATGTGTGAAAAAGGACTCCGTATGCTCGAGTTATGGCTAGTAAAGTTGGGTCAAATCCTAGATTAGAGGCCATCAAAAAGGTGAAATTTTGAACTCTTCAAAATTGGTCGAGATTGGCACCAATTTGAAGATCTTGTTGAGAGATTTTTGAAAATGTTTGTTTCATTGAAAATAAAGCTTGGACACAAAATTTATGCTTGGTCAAAGTCATGGTCAAACATGCATATTAGGGGTTGACCAAAAATAGGCATGAAATTTTGACCATCTCCAAATTGGTTGAAAATGGCATCAAGTCAAAGGTCTCATCATCACAATTCCAACATCATTCATTTCATCCAAAATGGAGTTTGTATGTAGGAGTTATGGGTGGTCAAAGTTGTTAGGTTGACTAGTGATGTGTCAAGTCCATACGATGATGTCGACATGGTGTTAGCAAGTGACATGGTAAAGCATAGTTAGTATTGATGTGGCACTATGTGGCAAAAGAAAGAAAATGGTGGTGCCATGTGTATGGAAAGGAAGTCCACATGGCACCTCGAGGTTTGCTTGGTAATTTGATGTGGCTGCATCATAATTGACATGGATATCCACATGGCATCATAGATGGTAATGCAACAATAGGCACAAAAAGTTACACATGGTGAATGTGGATGACCATGTGGCATTGGATGTGGCTCCAGAAACAAGCGGCCGATGGTGGGGGTCAAACTCCTAACCACTACTTAACAAAAGGAACTAGTGGTTGTTAGGCCACATATTGTCTTCGATAATACTATGGTAAATTTTGTATTTAAGTTATAATGGCCACCATTTTTAGAGAAAATACCATCAGCAGGGTTGGAACCCTCGACTGGTGGGTTCAGATAAAATACTTTCCACCACTGTGCCAAGTTTGGCAGTTAATATATATGGGAAAGAGCTTATAATTAAGTTGTAACCAAATGCCACCAACCTTTATAAAATAAGGTTTTGGTTAATTTGTTAGTGTTTTTAACCTTCAATTTTCCAAATGGAAAAAATTTTAAAATGGAAAGAAGGGTATTTGGAGGGTAAATTTTGTTTTAAAGTTTTATTATGGTTTTGGCCTATTTTGGTCAATTTTATGTATGAAAGAGGCTGATGTAAGCCTTTAGGGGCATTATTCCTAGGAATTCTAGAGAGGGAATTCCTAAGCCTTTCCAAAGAGGGCATGCTGAATGCATTTGAATTTTAATCAGTTAGATATCAAGTGGAATGTGAGGGTTTTCTCTAGACAAGAAGAATTTTGGTAGGAGGAATTAGGAGAATACGAGGCTATGATGTTCTATTTCTATAGTAATACCTTTTCAATCAAAGTCTTCTCTGCTCTTTAGTAACCAATCTTGCACCTTAGAGCTTGTAAGCAAGATGGTTTGAGTTAGGATTTATATCATGACTTTGTGGATGGGCTACAATACATTGTAATCAACTTTCGGAGCATCAATTATAGATTGGTCACTCAGTTGAAATAGACTCAGATATGTAGTTTTCTTAGACTAGATGAACTCCAAAATCAAATAGGTTCTTCTCTCTCTCTCTCTCTCTCTCTCTCTCCTCTATATTTGGTGATATAATTCTCTCTATTTATGGTTATGTCATTTTTAATATTTGATGTCTTTTCAGTTACACATTAGACATTAAGTATTTGTACACCTTTTATGTATTTTCACTAGTATATAATTGCTTAGATCCTAAAATCATATCAAGTGGTATCAGAGCTAGTTTGGCAAGTTGTATAAGAAGTGATTGCAGGTGTACTTTCCATAATGACATCAAAAAAGGGGGAGCCATCTAAGATGGAATTGACTCCATCTATAGTATCAAGCATCCACTCTATCACAGAGAAAGTGGAACTACTCATCTAGGACTATCAAGAAGAAGATGAGAGAGTTCAAAAATTGGAAGAAGCTAATCACTAGCTTTGATTAGAGAATGCAAATCTTCAAAGGCTTCTAGAAGAGGCTAAAAGGGAGAAGTAAAGCCTGAATGAGATGTTTTGAAGAGAGAATATTAAAAGAAGTGCTCTTCATTCAAGAAGTGTTGGCATGTGGGCATTGAGGCTATGATCAAAAGTAACTTCTTCATACGATCCACTCACCCCACCTAGAAGTATGAATGCTTCATCAGTTGTGAACTCTTTTCCAAAGCAAGGATTCCCTTGTGGCCATGGAAAATGGGGTAATTATGGCTCAAAGAAGAATGCAAGCTATTGTGATTTTTGTGAACAAATGGATTACTTGAGATAGTTCCAAGCCCCTACCAACCATAGTGGTTGGATAGAGGTATCTTCTACATCTAAACAGGAGTAGGAACCTAAACACTACTCTATTGGGAGCTTTGAAAAGAACACTAAGGGCATCAGTAAGAAACTAATGTCCAAAATGGGTTATATTGGCAAAGGCCTAGGCATCCATGAGCAAGGCATGAACCATCCTCTTGAGGCAAAGAAAAGGCCTTGAAAGCAAGGATTGGGATATCGAGGAATCGACAAGAACTTTGAGGCTTTGTTGAAGGAAAATTCCTTGGATAATGTGGAAGTTGAGTCTTCTCTAAAGAAAAAGGTCAAGACACATGAAAAGATCCAGAACTTCTATGACCATTGTCAGATAAGTGGCCATTGGATAGAGAAGTGTTGGAAGTTGTAACCAAAACTTTGAAACTTTCCTAAGTTCATTACAGAGTCTAGTCAGGCCAAAGCAGACAAGGTTAGAGTCAAGATGCTACCTGACACCACCATGCAGGAGACCAAGGCACAAGAAATGCCAGTAGTTTCTACCACTCCTGAGGCAATCCTAGTGGAAGCACAATAGAACAATGAGAAATCCAAGAAGGGAGGTTCCTTTGAACAACTCCATAGGAGTTGGGAACAATTTTAAGCTAACTAGTGATATCAGCTTTGTGGGTATTACCTTTTTAGTTGGGTAATTGTTGATAAGAAGCTAGTGTGTTTATGAGTATATGACTCTAAATAAATTTGTATGTAATGAAATTGTATAATCCTAGGGACAACTTGTCTGTATGGCTATTTAAAGCCATATCTTTTATAATCCAAAAAGAAGAATACTTTGAACTTCTTATTGTAGAATTTTTTTGGTACGAGGCTCTCTAGAAGAAGCACCTATTACAACTAATGTGATTCAGAGTTATAAAGAACTACTAGCTAATGCTTTAAAGTTCTTCACTTTATGACTCTGTTAAAGATGGTTAGTTGATGACTAATGTTCCTATAGGTCTTTATCATGACCTTGATGCATATGCAAATATTAGCTTCCTAGTGATGCCTTTAATCAGCTTTTTTGAAGTACAAAGGTGAAGGAATGTTTGAAGCTGAGGCTTTATTACCATCACTCATGCAGTTTACAAGAAATAAGAAGCATCAAAAGTGATTAGGCTAGAATGTAGACATGAACTACCATTGTAAGAAGCACTGTGTGAGAAGTTTATCATGCTCATTTTTTCTTCTTTCTTTATGGTTTTTCAAGTTTTGTTTAAATTGCATTCCTTTCTTTAAAAGTCCTAGTGTGACTCAAGTATGAGTCCCCTTGTGGAAAAATAATACATTGAATGTTTTCATGACATTGTCAAAATGTAAGACCCTGAGAAGGTGGAATATACAGTATCAAGGCATAGGTGTATTTGACCAAGACTAAAGGCTAATTCAAGCATTGCAGTGGAGCTTCAAAAATGGCAATAGAATTGAGACCAGTGACAAGGGAGATAAAGGTTCTATTATATACACTTTTGGAGGACTAAAAGCCTTTTTAGTGGGGAGGTTTAATCCAGAGGATATTTTCATCAAAAATTGAAGTATCTCTAGATCTCTCATAATCAACACCATGTCAAAGTTCTTAGAATTCTAAACCTAACGCAACTTGAATGAGCAAAAAAGGAGTCTGTATGCTCAAGTTATGGCTAGTCAAAGTTGGGTCAAACCCTAGACCAGAGGCCATCAAAAAGGTGAAATTTTGAACTCTCCAAAACTGGTCGAGGTTAGTACCAATTTAAAGATCTTGTCAAGAGGTTTCCAGAAATGTTCGTTTCATTGAAACAGAGCTTGGATACAAAAGTTATGCCCAGTCAAAGTCATGGTCAAATAAGCATATCAGGGGTTAACCAAAAATAGGTCTGAAATTTTGACCATCTCCAAATTGGTTGAAAATGGCATTAAGTTGAAGGTCTTGTTGCCATAATTCCAATGCCATTTGTTTTGTCAAAAATGGAGTTTGTATGCATGAGTTATGGGTGGTCAAAGTTGCTAGGTTGACCAGTGATGTGGTAGGTCCATATGATGATGTCATCATGGTGTTAGCAAGTGACATGGTAGATCATAGTTAGTAGTGACATGGCACTACATGGCAAAAGAAAAAAAATGGTGGTGCCACATGTATGGCAGGGAAGCCCATGTGGCACCTCGAGGTTTGCTTGGTAATTTGACTTGGCAACATCATAGTTGACATGGATGTCCATGTGGCATCACAGCTGGAAATGTGGCAATAGGCATAGCAATTTCCATGTGGTGAACAGGGATGACCATGTGGCATTGGACGTGGCTTCAAAAACAAGTGGCTAATGGAAAGGGTCGAACTCCCAACCACTGCTTAAAAAAAGGAACCAGTGGCCATTAGGCCACCTGCTATCTTCGATAATACTATGAAAAATCTTGTATTTAAGTTATAATGGCCACCATTTTTAGAGAAAAGACTACCGATAGGGTTGGAACCCCATGACCGACAGGTTCGGATAAAATAGTTTCCACTGCTCTGCCAAGTTTGGCATTTAATACATATGGGCAAGAGTTTATAATTAAGTTGTAACCAAATGCTAGCAACCTTTATAAAATAAGGTTTTAGTTAATTTGTTAGTGTTTTTAACCTTCAATTTTTCAAATGCAAAAAATTTAAAAATGGAAAGAAGGGTATTTCGAGGGTAAAGTTTGTTTTAAAGGCCTATTATGGTTTTGGCCTATTTTGGTCAATTTTATGTATAAAAGAGGCTGATGTTAAGCCTTTAGGGGCATTATTCCTAGGCATAATTCCTAGGCAACATTCCTAGGCATTCTAGAGAGGGAATTCGTAAGCCATTCCAGAGAGGGCATGTTGAATGCATTTGCATTTTAATCTGTCAAATGTCAAGAGGAATGTGAGTGTTTTCTCTAGACAAGGAGAATTCTTGTAGGAGGAATCAGGAGAATGCGAGGCTATGATGTTCTATTTTTTATAGTAATGTCATTTTAGACAAAGTCTTTTCTCCTCTTCAGTAAGCAATCTTGCACCTTAGAGCTTGTAAGTAAGATGGTTCGAGTCGAGATTTATATCATGACTTTGTGGATGGACTACAGTACATTTTAATAAACTTTTGGAGCATCAATTATAGATTAGTCACTCAGTTGAGATAGACCCAGAGACATAGTCCTCTTAGATTGGATGAACTCCAAAATCAAATTGGTTCTTCTCTCTCTCTTCTCTATATCTGGTGATATAATTCTCTCTATTTATGGTTATGTCATTTTAAATATTTGATGTCTTTTCAGTTACACATTAGACATTAAGTATTTGTACACCTTTTATGCATTTTCACTAGTATATAATTGCTTAGATCCTAAAATCTAATCACCTATCAAGAATTCTATGACATGGTTATTTGAGGATTTTGAGACATACAAACATATTATTCATTACTCTAACCTTATTGTTGCAACAAATGTTCAATTGATATTGTATTGTAGTAGGCCGCTTAACAAGAAGTTGTGAAAGTATGTAAATCTGATCATGAGGCAATACTTGATATAATAATGTTTAGAGCTGATCTAGAAGGTTTCATTGATTGATTGTGTGCTATATAGCTGAATCATTCTACAAATGGTAGAATAATTTTCAAACTTTTGTATATATGTTATGTGAAATGTTAGAACTTCGCAGTGATGTGCTTATGTAGATGCCAAATTTTGCATATAAAAAAGAGAAGAAATGTAACATGTGCATATTTGTATGTCATATTTTGTATAAAAAATTGATAAGAGCTTTCACATGTGCATATGTAGATGCCAAATTTTGTATATAAAATAGATGAGACATGTAACATGTGCATATTTATATACCATATATTGTATAAAAATTCAATAAGAGATGTCACATGTGCATATTTAGATGCCAAATTTTATATATAAGAAAGAGAATACATGTAATATGTGCATATTTAAATGCCACATATATTCTTTTTTGTGGGTTTGATGATATCCTTAAAAGAATATTTAATTATCTTCACTTTATATGGATTTAGATGATAGTCCTCTTATATTTTTCTCCCAAATTTTCCAAAACATTAGGAAAATAAATTATATTTTTGGATACCCATTTGGCTTTTCTACAACATATGAAAATCTTGGATGGGTTGTTTTGGACCGTGTCCTTGCTGTCACACTATGTCACCCATTTTTAGGCTTAAAATAACCCTCTAATTGGCACAAGGCATGATGATGATGTCATCATGAGGTCAGTTTCACCGTAGGTAAGGTTTGTGGTTAAGTTTGAGATGATAGGAAGGTCATTTGACCAAATTGCTAAAAAGTTGCAAAAAAAATGTAAAAGTTGCATTGTGCAACTTTGCAACTTTCAAAAGTTGGTTAAGAAAAGTTTGGCAAGAAAGTTTTAAAGCATTGAAGAGGATTCCTAAAGGGTGACTAATCATCCATCCAACCTATATAAAGCATGAGAAGAACAAAATTGCATAATAGTACAAAAAGTTGTTAAAAAGTTTTGAAGTGCAAATTTATGAAAAGTGCAATTTTTGTAAATTCTTGTAAAATTTGGTTGGGCAATGACCAAATGACTTGGAGGAGTCCATATGTATTGGAGATCATGATGCAAAGGCTATTTATGACCAAAACTGCATTTACAACTTTTTACAAAAATTGCAAAAGTTGCTCAAGCAAGGTTTTGAGCAACTTTGCAACTTTTGAGCAATTTTTGATCTTGACATCTTTTGGTCAAATGGGTCCATCGAGGACTATTATAAGACCCTAGTTAAGATTTCTAGGATGTATTAAGTAACCTAATATCTTATTTTCCTATCCCTAATTTACTTTTAATCTATTGAGCAACTTTTGACTCATTAAGAAACTTTTGACTAACTTAGGACCTAATTAGCAATGTTAGCTTTTCCTATAAATTCATGGATGCTCTGTTAGCTTGGATTTGTTGGGTTGAGTATAGGACCAAATTCATTTCAGCTACAATGTCCCTCTGATGGTATCAACCACACTAAACATAAGCATCCCTAAGGGTCTCTAAGCACTATCGGGCTACAATCTTTGATCGAGCATTTCTCTGAGCTCATACAAGGTATTGAAAACTATTAGGTCCTACATGATTGACTATATATGCATACAACAATATATATCAATTTTAAGAGATTCAACTTTGTTTGAATTTGGCATCTACATCTCGCTTATTGCCAAAAGTTGTAATATTGCTCAGTTAAAATGACCAAGGTTGTGCATATTTCAAACTGTTGGTCCTAGGATCGAATCATCTACTTTGTTATCTCCATTTGGTCAGGTTTAGGCTAGGACCAACCTCATTTCAGCCACAACATCCCTTTGATAGTATTGACCACACTGAACAAAAGTGTCCCCAAGGATATTTAAGCACCATCAGGCTGTGATCTTTGATAGGCCATTTCTCTAAGCTCGTGCAATGTATTGATAAACTATCAAGTGCTACAAGATTGCATTATCTAGTCCTATACTAATCTATTTTAGTTTTTAGAGATTCAACTTCATTTGGATTTGGCATCTGCATCTCACCTATTGCCAAAAGCTGCAATGTTGCTCAGTTAAAATGAGCAAGGTTGTGTATATTTAAAACTGTTGGTCCTAGGCTCAAATTGTTTGCTTCGTTAGCTTCAGTTGGTCAAGTTTAGCCTAGGACCAACCTTGTTTCAGCCACAATGTCACTCCATTGATATTAACCACATTGAATGGAAGTGTCCCTAAGGGTCTCTATGCACTATCGGGCTATGATCTTTGATATAGAAAATCATGACTTATTTTTACTTTTCATGTCTTATTACATCAAAATAAGTGACATATGATTACATGTTATAATGAATTTGATAAACGTGTTATATTTTCTATATAACATAATGAACATTCATGTGTTTGCTTAATTGCACGAAAGTAAGCTGAAATAAAAGTTTGTATGCACACATTGAACAAGTTGGATGGAAATCCAAGTTTAATGTATATCAAAATGAACAATATATTATTTCATATCAATCATTTAGTTACAAAAAGATGTTATGTCTCATTAGTACAATAAAAAATTCAAATACTTGACAAATGCCAAATGTGTACAATAGAGATGTTGAATGTGCACAATACAAGTCTCGAATATACACAATACAAAAGTTGAATATCTGATAAATATTGAATGTGTATAATATAAATGTCAAATGTGCACAATACAAATCTCAAATATATACAATAGAAAAGTCAAATATATGTCAATTTCATGTGATAACCACAACTACATATGTATATAACTATCAATATCTATGACTATGCGCCAGAATCATCAAAATTGAAATACACTATCAAATTTTTTATCTATAAGTAATATGAAAATAACTAGAAATTGGGTTCTAAATTGTGAATAGTTGAGTTGTTCATTACCTCATCCCTTTATCCCATAGTTGGATTGAATGATAATAGTAATGGGCTCCTTCATTGATGGGTGGGACTCCTAACAAAATAATGAGGTAGATTGATGATGGGAGACACAACTACAAATGAATCAATGCTCATAGGAGGCACAACCACTGATGAATTAGTGCTAGTATGGCACAACCTATATGGTAAGTGATAACATGTTAGCATTATAGATTGGTATTAGGGATTCCAAATAGAGTAAAAAAGAAAAAAAAATGTATTGTAGCTTGGGCTAGATCTCTCATACTAGCAGGAGGTACAACCATTGATGAGGCAGTGTTGGTATGAAACACAACTTGTATGGTAAGCGATAAAATGTTAGCATTATAGAGTGACATTAGAGATTCCAAATAGAGTAAATAAACAAAAAAAGTATTACAGCCTAAGCTAGATCTCTTGTGCTAGTAAGAGGTACAACCACTAATGAATCAATGCTAGTATGAGGCACAACCTATATGGTAATCAAGAAAATGTTAGAATTGTAGAGTAGGTGTTAGGGATTTCTATCACACACACAAGCAATCCAAATTGAGATCACAAGAGGGCTTCAACTAAGAGTCTAGATACATACCTCTAGTTTTTACTATGTTTGACCCCAATTTTATGCTTGGGAATCCTAACAAATTGAAATGGGAAAGGATTTGCATGAAGTCTCAAAGAGTGTTGTAATAGGTAAACGATAAATAACACATGCTAATATGACAAATTGTTGATATTTATTATAAAACTAAAAAAAATGTACTCATTTGTTAATGCAATTGTTTAATATATATATAGAATAAATGCATACTATAACCTGAAATTTATGAGAAGGAAAATATGAAATTTTACATCTTCCATTGTCTCAACATTGGTAGTCTCAAGTGCATTCATCAAATCTAAAAAATAAAATTGTTTCTACATATATTCAACAAACAAGTCAACACTCATTCATCAATATTGAGTACATTTATGTACATTCATTCATAATAAATTTCAAAATATAATCTTGACTTG
Source organism: Cupressus sempervirens (assembly GCA_028749045.1). Taxonomy (NCBI): domain Eukaryota; kingdom Viridiplantae; phylum Streptophyta; class Pinopsida; order Cupressales; family Cupressaceae; genus Cupressus; species Cupressus sempervirens. The sequence continues at coordinate 146,381,658 of CM053791.1, forward strand.
TATTTAATACCTTTTTTTGTTTCAATTTTCTTGCTGATTTCTTTCCCTTTCCTCCAGACCTTGAGCTGTAAGGATTACTCTAAAGAAGAAACAAATATAACATAAGAGGAATCAATAAGACACATCATGAGTTCAACTCAGATTGTAAACTTAATAGGTATGCAAGCTATGATACCGCATAGCTCTCAAGGCCAAAGTTAATGACATAAAGCATGGCATCATCAATTCATGGCATCATCAATTTGAGAAATTCAGATCACGACAAGCCCTATAAAATAGTAAAGAGTATTGTTATAAATATGAGATAATGTTGTAAATTTAAAGAAGGCAAAATAATAACAAGAATATCATAGGAGGGCAAGAAGACAAAAGGACTTGAAGGACAATATTGGAAGGATAGTACAAGGCCTATACTGAAAACAAATAGACTGAGAAGGAAAAGAGAGATGTGAATAAAATTTCATGAGGTTCATTAGATGGGGTTTGAGTAATGCTTGGAGCAAGAGATGTGGATGGGAATAGGATGGATTTGATGAATGGGAGGGTTTCAATGATAGTAGGAGATGGAATATGATCTATAAGTGGGTTATTAGTGTCATACCAATTAAGAAACAATATTTTGAAGCCAATGTATTATTGTACTTTTAAGAATATTTAAAAAACTTTACCTCAGATGTTCTTGCTCCTAGCCTCGCACCTCTAGTAGAACAAGTGCTCTATGGTGTTCTTGTACTACTTGCTACAACCTACATTGCATGTTTTTCACATATCAATCTAGAGTGATCTATCAAATAATATTTTTTAATATTTTTATGATATTTAGGTGATTAAATAATATCATGTCAAAAATCAAACAAAAAAACCTATGTCCTCTATCCACCAAAGACCATCACAATAAAATCATATGTGAGTGTGAAATCCCCACCTCTATATGAATAAAAAGTATGCCCACAATTTACACATGGATGAGATGACACTCTATCCTGAGATGCCTCCATATCTATCCCATCACACATGTGTTGACAACTTAAACAAAAATTTTGATTATACATCAATGATTGTAATGATGAATGTGATGAAAATGTAGGTGGCATAGGTGAGGATGACACTGGTGGTGCAAGTAACACAAGGGGAGATGACACTAGTAGTGTAGGTGACACAAGAAGAGATGGCATTGGTAGTGCAACTGATGTTGATGAAGCCATTGTAGATTGTGATGACTGAGGTGCCATAGGTGATGATGATGGAGTTTTTGGATTTTGTGATGACCCTAAAGATGCATCTAATGATTGTCAAAGTGCCATAGGTGAAGGAAAACCACCTAACTATGAGCCATGCTAAATGATAACATCTATCAACAATGCAACCAAATGAAGAGTCTGTAAATCAATAGACTTGTTTACAATTGATGAGAGCATACCATGAGGCATGGTTTTTCATGCTATACATTTCCTCTGATTTTATGGTACCACACTATGATCCCTAGGTCTATCCTATGTAGAGTCTCTCCCTCTACCCTAGAACTGATGAATGTCAAAGTAATTTGGCTTCTTTCCAAGGATGAACTCATAATATAGCTTTCTCAAAAAATATAGAGGCAACTTATAATTATAACATGGTAGTAATCAAATACCATATACCACCTATCCCAAAAACATGATCTCATCTTAGCATGAGCACACCAATGAATATGAAAAGTTTTGGTTATGTGTAATAGGGAGTTGCTAGATATATGATTGGTGAAAAGAGAATATATAGTACCTTTCTTTATGTCTTTATCTTTCACTTGTTGATAATGAAACCTATCCCTCCATGTACCCCATTTTAAAACCTCCCTAGACACCTCATTTGTGTTTTGGGCCATTTGTTCAAGTGTATTTACTAGGGTTGAGTTGTGAGAAAGTGTAGATGATCGCAACCTATTGATCATTTGGGTAATGTTAGTACTATTTTGTGAGACATAGTTTATGAGGTCCTCTTGTGTAGTAGTTAGATGATGTAATTGTATGTGGGAAGGGTTTATAGGAGGTGGTAGTTGTTTAATGAGAACATTGAGTGGAGGGTTTTGTGGTTGTGTTACTATGGTTGGAGGGCTTTGTGTGTGTGTCACAACAAGTGGAGTGTTTTGTGGTTGTGTCATGACTGTGTTAGGATTAACCTCAGATAGAAATAAAAATTACATGAAATATAAACAATATCAAAAAATATTGAATTTCATAGAAGAGAACACAAGAAACCAAGATTTAACATGGTTCATCCAAATTCTGGTCCACTAAACAACAAGTCCAATATTATTATGATCTAGTGATTACAACCTGATTACAACCAGTAATCCCTTGTAGCTCAATACTATCGCAAGAAGCAATTTTCATATCACACACAATGAAAACCCCTAACACTAAGAGTTTTTACACAAGTATTTTCACTACTTTAGACTTATAATTAATTATTACACATTGGCCCAAAATCTTGATAAAATGCAACCCACATTTTTTTTGTCCCAAAGAATTATGATGTACAATACTTCCCTGACTAGTAAATTTTTTTTTTGGGATGATGCCACGAGCCCCAAAGAATTATGAAGTATGTATAGTACTTGATGGAGACACAACCAAAGACCAAAATGAACACATAGGAAAAATAAAATATTATTATCAATGAAAAATGCCCTATGGGCTTACAATAGTATGACTCTAGAGAAAGAAATCCTCCATATAATACATTCTCTCTAACTCCACTAAGAACTGCCCTTACAATGCCATAAATGTTCTTAAATAGACCCCAATTTGTTTACAATTAGGAATACATTCTAGAATACACTAGTTGGAATATACTACTAAAACATAAGGTTTCAGAAGTCACGTTAGTATCGGTGTAAAATTAGAAGAATCCAAAAACAATAGTCCAACTTTCGAGAGGCATAACTTTTGAACTGGGACTCTAATTGATGAACTATTTACATTTTTGAAAAGCTCTTAAAGTGCTCTACAACCCTATGAACTAGCTTCAATTGTCCCCCATTTTTTGGCCCTATATGAGGCTATTTAGTGCCCCATATCTAACTTTGAAGCATTCTTAGGAGGTATTCAGGAAACTTAAAACTGCAATAACTTTCTAACCATAAAGTCTTTTGACTTGATTCTTTTTCTAGAGTGCTTAAAAGTAAAGCATAATCATCCCTCCAAATTACACCATGTAACTCATCATAATTTTGACTATTACAAAATAACCCATTTTCTACATTTACATGTATCCCAAGGTGCTTTAAAACTCTAACCTAGAAAACTAATAGTGGAACTAGGAGAGTTGGAACCTTTATTTGATCCAAATGGGTATCCAGAAATAAAACCACATTAAACAAAAACTATCTCTAAGCATATTTTTTTGGGTGATATAGGATTTCCCTTACACTGCTGGATGCTCCTGCATCAATAGTTCCCTGATCAATCACTCCAAACTAATAGACATGTGGATGGCTTGATTGTGTAGGAGGTGTTCTTTCATCTCTCTTTGGTTTTCTTGGATTCTTTGATGCATCTATATTAATTTTTTTTAAAAAAAATTAAAAAACTTATAAATTACAAAATTTGATAAAAATAAATATAAATGATGAATAAAATGAAGAATTACGTCATTTGTGGGGCGCTATGGATGGAAATGCAATAGAAAACACTTTTATGCTAAACTCAATCAGGTTTTGGTGATCTCCTCGACAATCCATGTTGCTGCCACCATTTGAGGGTATAAAAATTCCCTCAAACATGAACAATAGATGCAATTTATAGTTTACAAAACTTGATCAGGTTTTGTAAAGCCCAATTGGGTTATTAACTTAGATAATTCAAAAAAATTGATCAAGTTTTTTGAATTATATTATTTAATAGCTTGATCAAGTTTTACAAAACTTGATCATATTTTTAAAAGAATAATGGCCAGGCTTGGATACAAGGCATGGTCGATATTTCATTTTTAAATAACCTAATCTAGTTTTCAATAACCTAATCGGGTTATTGAAATTTTTTCTTTGTTTGGGGGGGTGGTCCACTTTTTTATACACCAACTTGGTGCACACACCCATTTTAATTGTAAGATGCAAGGTCCTCAAGCATATGAATGCAGATCAAAGGTAAGAAATAGACCTACTGCATCTAGATTTGAAGGATATTATTACAATTGTCAAAAGTCTGGACATAGAGCACATGAATGCAAATCACATGAAAAGTTTCACTGGAAAACCAAAAGGCAAGAGAATACACCACTTTATAATTGGGACAATAATACATGGTATAGTTGTCATTATTGTGGATAATATGGTCATATTCCATAAAATTGCATAAGAACAAATTTAAGAGGAAATTAAAAGAATTGATTGAATGGAAGCATATTTTTCTGTAGCTATCACAAGGTTGGACATGTTAGCAAGAACTACAAGACCTAAGCATCAACATCAAACAATGTACATATCAAGGGAAAAGGCAAAGTGGATGTTGAAAAAACAAAGGTGATGAATCAAATCTGGAAGAAAAAAGGTGAAAGCTAGAAGTAGTGGAATAAATGAAGTTAATATCATCCAATATAATGGAGAAGGTAATCACACTATCTCAAACTGATCAAGAAAGGTATGCAAGGAATTATATATTTAATCACTTAACTTACATCAGTTCCTAACATAAAACATGTCAAAGTTCATATCTCCATAAAAATAGATTTATGGAAAGACCAGTGCAATGGAATCATTTACATTATTTGGTGCCAAACATTAGTAATACTATCTATATTGATTGAGCATTCTTATATGAACCAAGTACCTAACACGACCTGATGTATAGGTTGATTTAGATGGTATTGATAGAGTCATACAATGGAGATCAAGTTAAAAGTGTAACAATGATTGAGACAACTGGATCCCACCTAAAAAAGGACACAACATTTATGAGAAACCTAATTTGAATGAATGAAGGAATATATCAAAAATTTGAAAGAATTAGACAAACCTTGTATTTAGATTTCAAGAGCCCAAAGTGATTTTAACAATTTGTGAAGATATATGTGTAACACAATCGAAAGAAAATTTGTTGTTGAAGTGTGATCAAGTGATTGATTTTTAGTTGTGCCGAGTTATTTAGAAATAAAAATCTCATCACCCTAGTGTGAAAATGACATCATCATCATCAATGACAAACAATCCAATAGAAGACTTATGAGATGTTCAATTGGTGAAGAGTGACACTTGAAATCCACCTAAATACCATGTTATTCTTGAAATTTCTATGAAAGAAAATGAGTGCATTATCATCGATACCACCTAAGGTTATTATGATTCACAATATATGAAGTTGTTATATGTGTAAAATTGGTGAATTGGGAGATTATGCATATCAAAAATTGTATGATAGAGTATTGAAGGATGACTTCAAGATTGTTGAGAGGAAAGGGTTAATGCATGCCCTATATTTTCCAAGAAACTTTAAAATTGAGTGGATCAAGGCTATTTTGTGTCAAATTCATGATATGGAGTTATGGTTGGAAAATGGGCCAGTCAAAATCACAAAGAAGATTATTCATGCTGTCATAGGATACCCAACATTTGATAAAAAGAAGACCATGTGATGCTAGAGTAAAGAAACAATCAAGGAAAACACCAAGGGAAAGTGGAATGGATGTGGCATGTCTATTTCAAACATTATTGATCCATGGATTAAGTTCACAATGATAGTGATTGCACACAAATTCTACTAGTCAAGCCAATTGAACAGTGTGCCATGTATGATTGTAGATTAGGCCTAGAAGATTGTGATGAAAGATCATGAATATGATCTTGCTAAGCTCCAATTCTTGCAACCAGCAGAGAACCTGTTATCAATCAGAAAAACAAAAAATAGTATGTTTAGGTTTAGATCATTGATCATGTGTATTTTATTTTATGCTTAGAGTTACTTTCCTACTATTGGAAATGTTGAGTGGGAACATGGTAAACCTACTATGAGATAGATAAGTGAGTATATTGCCAATTTGGGAGAGAATTATGAGAATATTTTAGATGGCTATTTTGACGAGTTCAAACATAAAATGAGGAAAATAAAAAGGATTCCTACGTCCTTACATGAAAAGTATTACAATGATGTGTATTTTTTAATTGACACTAACTATACATATGTATAGGCAGTTAAGTCAAGGATAGTTTTGGTGTGTTTTGAAACATTACGATTTCAAATTATCACGATGAGAACAAGATACATCTAGGGGAATCTAGTTCCATCTGTAACATATCCTTTTAGACACTAGACCAACTATTAGGCTAGACCCTTCTTCTACTTTAGGCTCTACAAAACTTGGGCAGGTAAACCTCAGATTCACTTATGTGGTACTAAAGCTACAACACACACTTGAACCTAAAAAAGCAGATAAAACCCTTAATCTTCTAACACTTATGCAAAGATCCTAGACATGAAATAGATAATAACATGGCCTAATAAATTAATAAGCTAAGTGAGGGAATCCTTTTAGCTCTTAAACAAAAAGGGAAATGAATGATTAAAATGTTGAAAATTAACACAACCCAAGTATGCAACATCAAATACATGAAATCTCCTAGTTGATTAGTCCCTTATCCATTGGGCATAAACTAAATTAGAACATACACATGGATACCTGAGATATACTCATATATTTAGATATCAGATCTATCCATTCACCTTGTAAATAGACATCTATCTTCATAAAAAATATCATACTTATTATAATATCCTCCTAGTGAAACCTACAACCCCGTCAAGGTAAATAAGTAGTTACTTGGCTCTTTGGTCCAATAGAAAACCTATCCAGACATATAACCTTAAGGGATTGCAAATGGGTTTAAGCTCTTTGTTCTTAAACACAAAATATTGTAGACAATAGAGGAAGGAGATGAGAATAAGAATGAAACTAGGAAAATGAAGCTTTGTATTAATCTCCTTGAAACCTATAAATCAAATTATGACAAAACTTAGAATATACACAACAAATGGCTTTATAAACTATTTTCTTCAAGGGAACTACAATACTATTGTTCATAGTAGAGAATATGCTAAGAGTGGGAAGTATCATAGTAGTAAATCTAGAGTCATCCTTATGATCATAGTAGTAAAGAGTGGAACCCCTTTATTGGTCTCTCAATAGTGAGAAAATTCCCAACATTTGGACTCTTACAAATGAGAGGAGGAGAGAATATATAGACAAGAAGAAGTTTCCAGATCAGATTTGACAATGCCATGTTTCCACTTGAAACTCTTGCTCCTGCTATTGTTGAAATGTATCTCTTCTTTCTTGGTGGCTGAAAATCAAATCTCATCACAACCAAATAACTATTTGCAAAATATCTCCTCAAAGTGTTGAAAAAAACTACTTTATTGGAAAATATTAGATAAGCAGGAGCCTTTAATTTAATTCTCTTTGTCTTCATCTGCTCATGATTATGAAATTCTCAACTTCCTCCACAATTTTCTTTGAGATATTTATTTTTTCTTTGGTGGTCATTCATAATCTAATTTTATATGATTTTCCACCAAATCCCTTTTCAACTGAAAATTTGATCCTTACTTGAAGATTTCATTTGCAAATCAAATTATTCACTCATTCTATTTAGTGTCGCATAGAACCATGCCCTATTCCTACATTTTATATCAAATATATCTGCCACCCCAGGTGAAAAAATTGGTTGACTACCAAGTGAGATCCACATATACATAATTTGAAAAATCAACTTAAAAAATTTGAATTAGGATGTCACAACATCCTATCTTTTGACTTTTCATCCTTTTTAGAATGTGCCATGTGTCAGATTTTGATTTGCTAGCATCCTGCATTAGCCCCATCATCTGCCACCCTGAGTGTCAAAAAATTTAATGACTCAACTTTAACCCTACAAGTTGGCAATCAATCTAATTAAATTCTTCCATATAAGCCTTTCCTTTCACCATTGGTGATTTACATTGGACCCACTTATACCTTTGGACATGTTTCATGCCCTTGCTATGTCGCCAGGGGTAAAAATCAAGCAACTCCCTTTGGTGACACAATGACTATTGTTGATGACATTTGAATCAGATAATAGAGATCAAAAGGTAACTTCATTGTAAGAAAAGTGGGTCCATGGTATTTCCCTTTGGTTTCTATTTTGCTACCAGTAAAGTTCATGCAACTTCTCATAGTGACAACATGACCACCATCGATCTTGAACAGATTTGACAGTGTGGATCAATAGGTACATTTCCTTCTATGCATATCCTTAGTCGCATCTAACACTTTGAAAAATTGATGTGTTGATGAGGCTATTAATGGCAAGTAACTTCACAACTCTATCTTTAGGCTTCATCCCACAATATACCCTTTTACGGGTGGTAACTATGTCGCCAAGGGTAAAAACCCTTGAGGTTTTCCATAGTGACAACACAACCACCGTTAATCATAGGAAGATTTGATGGTGTGGGTCATACATCTTGAAACATTGTTCACTTATTAACTGGGTCCCACGTGTGGATGTTGCTTGGTCACTATGATGCTAGGAATAAAAGGCATGTGATTTCTTATAACGACATAATGACTACCATCAATCTTGAAGAGATCAGATGGTTAACGATTATTTTGGGAGCTTTATGAAACAACACAAACAACCTTTTAAAAGGTTCCCAAAAATATAAAGGTGGAATTAAAAAAAAAATTTCTCCCACTAAAATTAATTTGAAAAGGTACACAACCCAAAATATTTTCTAGGGCAACATTTTAGCGAAACAAAATTTAGGGTTTTTCTAGGGTTAACAAAATTAGAGAGACCAAACCCTAATTTTCACAAAAGGAACCTAGAATAGTTTCTTTGAGATATAGTTAGATAAACATGAAGTGAAAACATGACCAACATTGGATCTATCTGGGGATGCATGTCCCTTGAGGGCATGGCAAGGGTTTAGATCTTTGTAAGAAGTAGATCACACACTTGACAACAAAAACTTCCTTTGAATAACTTATTGAAAGAAAAGAAACCTAAAACTAACTATACAAGGTGATGACCCTAGGCCACCAAACTAAAAACCTCTTATCTCTGTCAAAAACTTGATTTTCATTTACATCCCTTTGAGGCAAGCTGTAAGTACCATTTTCACTTGGTTCACCAAACATATCAGAATTGGCCATTAGCAAATTAGGTGAAACAAAACCATTCTAATAGTTCATATAAAAACTTGAATTATTTTCTTCATCCTACTCACTATGAAAATACAAACTAGCATGCCCTTGAATACAACAATCAAAGTGAGAGTCCTCAATATCAAAAGGCTCATGCATGCTACCAATAGGAAACACAAAGTGCTCATATTCTTTTTTAATTAAAGAGTCATATTCATCAAAATTTTGTAACTCATCTTGTGTAGCTAGATGTAAAGAGTACATGAAATCTAATTCTTGCCTACTTATAGTCTTGTTACTCATCAAATCAAATTTGTCATTCATTGAAACTTCTTCACATTGAAAAAATTGGCCCATCACCAAGCTTGAAAAACTATCTCAAACATGTTGACAAAAAATATGTTGATCAAAATCATCATCTTCATCTAACAAACTATTAGAAGGAACCTTGAACTTATCATTACAAGATTTATCAATATATAAAGGAAATCCATAGTTAGATTGACAATTCGTAGCTTTTCTATTTTCCTCTTCATCACATGAAACATCAAAACATATTGTAGAAATACCAACATGAGAAGAATCTGAAACAATGTTAAATTTCCCTTCTCTAAGATCCTTTGCATCTAACAAGTCATCATGTGCAAAGACATTTGAGGTTTTGTCATATATACCTCCAAAATCTGACAAAGATTGTTTAGATTCTATATCTCTTTTCATATCAAAATTTGGGGAATTGACCTGACTAAATGAAAAAATATTATAAGGGAAAATATGAGCATCCTTAGAAACACTTACATGCTTTTCAAAATCATGAGCCAACAAAGCTGAAATTTCATTAGGGCTCAAGAATTTTGCCTCAAAAATCTTCTCCTGGTTGTGATTATTATCTAGATGAAATAAAGAACTTACAATAGCAAAATCATTAGTATAAAAATCTAGAACATTAGAGTTATTACAACATTCATTCTCATCTTGGCAAGAATTACCTTTTCTGCTATTATATAATTCCTCAACTTTATATTCACTGCAACAAGGTTCATTTTCACTTTCATATCCATATTCCTCACGCTGATTGCAATCATCTAATTTATTAGCATTTGAATCATTCTCTTCACAATTGAAAGACAAATTATTTTTCTCTATGGATTCATAACATTCATTCTGATATTCAACACATTTACCATCATCATTAGAAGACTCAAAATGAATTCTATTGCCATACAGAACACTTTCCATCTTCTTAATGTATTCTTCAATTTGTACACATTTTTGTACTCTTAAATGTGCTAGCTAGTTAATTGAATCAAGAAAAAAGACATCTAGGAAAATAATAGGCTAGGGAGATTCCTTAGGTCTCAAATCAAAATGCAAATCCATGAGTGCTAATTTGAACTTTACATAAATCTGATAATCTCCTAGACCTTGAACACTTCCTACCATGTTTGTTATGAAACTCACAATCTGATAATGAAGTTCTTTTCTTAGCTCTATAATATCTTCAAGCACATCTTCATGAATTGATAAATTAATTTCAAATCTGAGATCCAATTCCATCTTGAAACAAAACTTTCTACCTCTTTCTCATAGTGCTGAAAATCACTGAATAAAGGCAAATATTTTAACACTTGACTTCCATGAAAGTGAAACATGAAAATCAAAATATCTCAAGTACTAATGCTAAATTTTGATTTGCTAATTTGGTACAGGTGTAAGACTAATTTGGTATAGGTGTAAGACTAAAAATCCTTCACACCTCTAATCAAAACCTTATATAGCCACAACATCTTTGCAAGAGGATAAAGAAATTACTACTATGATTTACTTTTGACACTTCTATTTCTTATAACACTAGATGCAACAACACTTTAAAACTTATCAAGAACTCAGACTTCCTTTTGAAGAGACTATCAAGAGCTTTAGATCTACCCATACAATTGAAAGTCCTTCAAAATATTGCAATAATATCAACTAGGAAACAATTGATACATAGATTTAGAGTCACCACTCACACCTGTGAGAAATAAAACATAATTTGTCACTTGAAAAATCTGAACTAGACTTTTAGATATAGGAAAATGTAAATCATAAAACCACTCCTATAGATTTACAAACTTGGAAAAGAGAACAAAACCTTTTGTTCATTCTTGACTCTGATTTTACAAAAACACTTCAAAAACAAAATCCAGCTGAATTGATTGAAGGTGAGCTCTCTTAACAATTCAATTTACACTCAACCTTTAAAGCTACTACTACAAATAGATAAAAAATTATCGGGAGACATGAATATTTAGCAAAGAGATGGAAAAACACTTCATGAACTTACTACTGTAGCAAACTTTGCACATGCCTTTCTTACAACCATATTGAATCTTTCTTTCAAATTCAATACCTCCCCAGTAGAGTCACCATTTTGTTGGTGTTTTTAAGCAATATGGTTTCAAATTACCCCAATGAGAACAAGATACATCTAGAGCTAGCTACTTCTCATCTGCAACACATTCTTATAGACACCAGACCAACTATAAGGCTAGACCCTTCTTCTACTTTAGGCTCTACAAAACCTAGGTAGGTGTACAAAACCTAGGTAGGTGGACCTCAGATTCACTTATATGGTACCAAAGCTAAAACATACACTTGAACCTAACAAAGAAAATAAAATCCTTAATCTTCTAACACTAATGCAATGATCCTAGACATGAAATAGATAATATCATGGCCTAAGAAATTTATAAGCTAAGTGAGGACATCCTTTTAGCTCTTAAATGGAAAGGGAAATAGATGATTAAAATGTTAAAAATCATCACAACCCAAGTTTTCAACAAAAAATATGTGCAATCTCCTAGCTGATCAATCCCTTATCTATTGTGCATAAACTAAATCATAACATACACATGGATACCTAAGATATATTCATATATTTAGATATTAGATCTATCTATTCACCTTGTAAATAGAGATCTATCTTCATAAAAATTCTCATACATATTGTAATATCTTCTTGGTAAAACTTACAACCCTGTCACGATAAATAAGAATTTATTTAGCTCTTTGTTCCAATAGAAAACCTATCTAGACATACAACCTTAAGGGATTGCAAATGATTTTAAGCTCTTTGTTCTTAAATACAAAACATTGTAGACAATAGAGGAAGGAGATAAGAATCAAAATGAAACTAAGAAAATGAAGCTCTGTATTAATCTCCTTGAAACCAATACATCAAATGTATGCTAAAACTCAAAATATACATAGCAAACAACTATATAAACTATTTTTTTCAAGGGAACTACAATACTATTGTTTATAGTAGAGAAATATGCTAAGAGTGGGTGGTATCACAACAATAAAATTGGAGTCATCCTTGTGATCACAATAGTAAAGACTAGAACCCTTTTATTGGTCTCTCAATAGTGAGAAAATTCCCAAAATTTAGACCCTTAAAAATGAGTGGAGGAGAGAATATATAGACAAGAAGAAGTTTTTGGATCAGATTTGATGATGCCATTTGTCCACTTGAAACTCTTCCTTCTACTACTATCGAAATGTATCTTTTCTTTCTTGGTGGTCAAGAATCAAATCTCATCACAACCAAATAACTATTTTGCAAAATATCTCCTTAGAGTTATGAGAAAAAAAATACTTTATTGGAAAATATCAGATAAGCATGAGCCTTTAATTTAATTCTCTTTGTCTTCATTTGGTCATGATCATGAAATTCTCAACTACCTCTACAATTGCCTTCAAGTAATTTACTTATTCTTTGGTGGTTATTCAAAATTTGATTTTATAAGATTTTCCACCATATCCCCTCTCAACTAAAAATTTGATCCTTATTTGAAGACTGCATCTGCAAATCAAATTATTCACCCATTCTATTCGATGTTGTGTAGAACCATGCCCTATTCCTACATTTTATATCAAATATATCTATCACCTCAGGTCAAAAAATTGACTGAATACCAAGTGAGATCTAGGCATACATAAGTTGAAAAATCAACTTAAAATATATGACTCATGATGTCGTAACAACCTGCGTTTTAACTTTCCATCCTTTTCAAAATGTGCCACATGTTAGGTTTTGATTTGCTAGCATCCTGCATTAGCCTCATCATCTTCCACCCTGAGGGTCAAAACCTTTTCATGGCTTAGCTTCAACCGTCCAAGTTGGTGGTCAATCTAATTAAATTCTTCCATATAATCCTTTCCTTTTACAATTAGTGATTTAACTTGGATCCACTTGTTCATTTGTACATGTGTCTTGCTCTTGCTACATTGCCAAGGGTAAAAATCAATAAAATCCCTTTGGTGACATAGTGACCATCATTGATGATCTTTGCATCAAATGGTAGAGATCAAAAGGTAACTTTATTGTAAGCAGATGGGTGCTTGGTATTTCCCTTTGGTTTCTATGTCACTAGCCATAAAGTTCATGCAACTTCTCATAGTGACAACATGACCATCATCGATCTTGAAGATATCTGATGGTGTGTATCAACAAGTAAATTTCCTTCAGTGTAAATCCTTAGTGGCATTTGACACTTTAAAAAACTAACGTGTTGATGAGGTTATTAATGGCAAGTAACTTCATAGTGCCATCTTTAGATTTGGTCCCACAGTATACCTTTTTATGGGTGATTGCTATGACACCAAGGGTAAAAATCTTGTAGTTTTCCATAGCGACAACGTGACCACCATTGACCATAGGAAGATCTAATGGTGTGAGTCATACATCTCAAAACATTGTTCATTTATTAACTGGGTTCCACATGTGGATGTTACTTGGTCACTATGTTGCTAGGAATAAAGGGCACATGATTTCTTATAATGAAATAGTGACCACCATTGATCTTGAAGAGATCTAATAGTTAAAGATTATTTCAAGAGCTTTAGGAAACAATGTAAACAACCTTTTAAAAGGTTCCTAGAAATACAAAGGGTTAATTTAAAAAACATTTCTCCACCTCAAATTAATTTGAAAAGGTACACAACCCAAAAGCTTTTCTAGGGAAACATTTTAGCAAAATAAAATTTAGGGTTTTTCTAGGGTTAACAAAATTAGAGAGACCAAACCTAATTTTCACAAAAGGAACCTAGAACATTCACTTTAAGATATATTCAGATAATTAAGATAGTATTGTAGCTTGGCTTAAACCTTTTGGATGTGAAATTGATATTGATGATGTAAGTGCAACAATTACTTCACTACTTAGTGAATAAGTTGATGCAAAAGTTGAGTCTTTTGGAAAATATGGAGAAGCAAAATAAATAATAACTATGAATATTAAGATTTCTTCTACTAAAAATAAGAGACAAAAAATGATTGAAAACCTATAAGGGAAATTTGGCACATAGAATAAAGGTAAAGAACCTTAAATGATTACATAAGGTCATTAAGAGGATCAAGACAATGGTAGTGATGCAAAGGAAGAGGAAGAAAATAGAAAAGGCCAAAACAATCAAAATAATTGAGCCTATAGTGAGAAATTATGTAAAGAAGGTAACATCTAAGTCTCTCTCTCTCTCCTTCTGCACCACTAAGATCGAGAGCTAGGACAACAATAACAACTAGTGTTGAGCCATAGTTGAAAAAGGGTGTTGTAAGGATTACAAAACCTAGTAAAGGTTCTAGTGGCACAAGTGCAGTAAAAGGAAAATTTCCAACAACCAAAGGTTAAAAAAAGAGGAGAAAATTGAAAGCACAAGAAGATATTGAAAAGGAAGATGTAGAGAGGGCTGAATCTAATGAACCAAGTCACCACCATGTCATTCTATATACTAAACCTAATAATATTGATGAAGTATGTGACAACATTAGGAACTTTTTAGTCTTATCAGGATTCAAATTTATAAAGTATAGAACATTATGTGTTGCTGACAAGACTAAGGTAGAGGATGCCATATTAGAGATGATTGCAAAATTCAAACTAACACCTATAGAGATAGGAAGAAAGGCTCCTACTAAATTGTATAATAGAATTGATGACAAGTGGCAATAGGAAATAACAATTAAAAATCACTTAAGAGAAGGGACATTAGCTAAATTATGCCTAAGCTAACAACTAAGAAAAAGAAAACATTTTTGGGCAAGTATAGGAGTAGATTTTTTACTAAATATAAAGCATTTATGATATTACAAAATAAATTTGAGGTTGTTGTATAACAAAATGAACTATTGTGGAAGAGTATTTTTGGACTAACTATAGATAGAAAAGGTAAAGGAAGTGTACAAGAAAAGGATATTGTAAGTATTGAGGATGATCATAGTGATGAATAATATATAGGTGTGCCAAGACCACATGGTATTGTATCCCCTATTTATGCCACCACACTTGAAACTCTTGTGATTGAACAAATAAAGAACTATCCTAAGACATGAGAAATACAAGTTCAAGTTGTTAATTTTAGTGAAAAAATAAAATAGATGGAGTAACAACTCCAACAAGCCTCATAGATCAAAACATTGGTAGTCGAAGATGAGGAGCTAGAAAAGGAGATAGAACAAAAGGATGAAGACAAGAAATAAAATGTATACCAATCTACTATATGCCAAGAAGGACCACAAGTATCTAGAACTCTAGACGATGGAAACAAAAAGATAAAATAGAAAGAAAAGGAGAAGGAAAATGAATAAGATATGAATGAAGGTTCATAGATAGAGTCAAGTGTGCAAGATCAACCTCCACCCTCAAAAATGTTAGATCCGATATCTATACATTAGGTGCAAGTCCCTATAGAACAAATCATGTCGAGTGCTACTATTACTATATCTAGCATTGATACAAAGAGTTAGATCAAGTGATGAAACCCCTTCACCCACTCTCACCCTAGTTGTGCTAAGTAGAAAAACTCCTAATAAGGGAAAAGGAAAGAAGAAGAAGGTCACTTCACTAGGTACTACTATTACTTTGGATGAAACTATTGAAATACAAGATTGGGATTCAAACAATCTCACCTTTGGAAATATTATGATCTTGCAAGACATTTTGGCATGAAAGAAAAGACAAGAGATGAGGAGAGAGAAAGAAAAAAGGCAAGTGTTTCATGATACCAAAGATATATTTGTTGAAGTATTTGATAATCAAAACATTGATGAACAAAGCCCTATTATCCTTTAGTTAGTGCAAATTATTGAGAAATTCAACACTAAGGCTATAGAAGCAAATGAACAATTAATGGCCTGGTCAAAGAATTTTTTTGAGAAGAAGGTATTGGAAATTTTTTCTATTGTGATTACATTGAGGAAGGTTTAAATGCTGACACTTATACAAAATTTGGAAGAAATTGTCAAGAAAATACAAGATCTATACAAAATTCTTTGTGACATGGCCAGATTTAGAAATGAATTTCAAGATGCACTGACAAGATTTAAGCTGATTTGAAATTATCAAGAAACTCTATCTCTTAATCAACTAAATCAAGCTCAATGCACTATAATAGATTATTATTTGTATAAGAGAGGCTTTTTGAGCTACATATAGAAAATAGAAGAATGAGGGCCAAGATTATCCCCATACAAATGACATTGTTACTCACTTGGAGTTCATGTAATGAGAATTGGCTTCAAAAAAGGATCTAGTTCAAAAAGATCATAATATTTCTATTGCTAATAGCATTATTAACTTAGCTACAAATTTAAATTTTGGAATCAGTAAGAACCACATGGGATCATGCTCTTGCCATGATTATCAAAACTCATAAGCCATTCATTGACAAATATGGTTTGATTCCATCCTCCCAAGCACAATAGAAGACATAACTGAAAAAGTCAAGGGGGATAGTAATGAAAATGAAGAATTTGGGGGGGGGAGGGGGGGAATAATAAAGGATACTTAAAAATGATACAATCAAAGATGCATAGCTCAGATGAATAATAGAAGACCGTAAGTCTAAAAAAAAGTATGAAAAGAGACATCAAACTATTTGAGTCATGTAACATTTTATATATAAGTATGTTGTAATTTTTTTTAGTCCTATAAGGACCAAGTCATAGGCATAGGGGGAGTACTATCATTTTAGAGTTATATTTTAATGATGTAATCATGACAATTTTTTATGTCACTAATGTCAAAGGGAGAGATTTTTGATCTCTCTAAGTTTTTTTAATCTATTAGTGTCAAAAACTTATTCATATATAAGGTAGATTTAGTAAGTCATATTTGTGACCAAGCTACTCTATATAGGTCAATTCATGTATTTGTAAAGAATTGTAAATAATCTTGTATATGCAAAGCTTTATAGGAATCAAACAAGTCTTTGGTCCCCGAGTACTTCTATATAAGATGAGTTTAGTAAATATTGAGAAAAGAAGCATATGGATGTCGAGTCATACATGAAGGAGCCAAGTAAGTTGAGGTTGAGTATCAAAGGAAGAACAATTACAATCGAGTGTCAGAGACAATATGTATCGAGTAACATAGTGTGAACAAAATATTTTGAAATGGTATAAACTTTAAGGTAAACCATTTTGGGTAGATATATAATTTTTTTTTAATGAAAGTAGAGTTTTAAACAATTGGTTGTTACATAATGTTATGCAGATAATTGATCCCTATGAAGGAAGGAAAACCAATCAGATAAAGAGGCAAAAAGGGAAACATCTAGATTGTTGATCATGTTCTAAAATTTTTTTTAGATGTCTTTAAAAGGGAAGATCCAAACCCTATTTCATGTAGAGAGAGTATGTGCATTTGAGTAAAGAGAAAAGAAGCAAAGTATTATGTGATAGAGTTAGGTCTTAGATGCTACAAGAAAACTTGTGAAGTAAAAGCATTTAGCAACCAAGTGAAGTAGTGAAGAGAAGATTAAAGATATATCAAATAGGATATCATATCAGAAATTGGAAGGAGAAGATCTATAATCAAGATTGATATTGCAGACTAAAGGATTAGGTACTAAATCATTTTTGACTAAGTAAATTAGGGTAAATTTCTTAATAGAGTGGTCCTAAAAATCCAATGCAAATCTCTTAACAAAGTCCTTACTTATTTATAAGTTTTAAATCCATTTACTAAGGTAGATCTAACAATCTTTGTAATGCTCCTAATAAAGTGGACCCCTCACAGGGTAGGTTATCATAAGTGATCAAGTTTGTAGTCCTAATAGGCTAAATATTCTATTGTAGTAGTGAGGATTTGTGGGTGTCATCCCTACCCAATTTTACCTTCACCTTGGAGGATTTTTTGGTAACCAAAATATTTTGCATTATGTGTGTATATTTTTCATATTGACAGATGTGGTACATAGTTAGATCAATTTCAACATTTGAAGTTTAAAGTTATGTTATGCACAATATAGATATGAGATGGATAATACAATGAATATAATCAAGTTTTTTTGAAGGTTAAAGTTTTAGAGATCTTGAAAAATTGCATGTAAGAACCTGCCACAGAGAAGAAAGGACAACAGAAGGCAAAGGTTTGGCTCTGAAAATATGCAAGAATAGATTTATCAGACTAAAAGAATTAGTAGAAAATACAAGAGAACAATCCTGATTGAAGGAGATTTTATGACCTAAAAGGGAAACCTAGGAGGTAAAAGGTATTTAATAATATATATTTAATTATTAAATGGAAATATAAGTGCATAAAGGGAAATCTTAAGAAGGGAGTAAAGATAATTTAATTAATATAACTAAATTAACTCTTCAACCACACAACTTTTATCCAAAATTCATCTTTACAAGCTTCATCTATAGTCTGAGGTTCAATTTGGGATATTAAATATAATTCTTTAGTAGCCTTGTTCCTTGTAATCATACCTTTTTTTAACTTCCAATGATTTGATTTACTAGATTGATCCCTTGCAACATAACTAGGGTTTCTTCTCTTTATCATATTTTCTGATTTAGGCTCTTCTCCACATTCTTGTCTTTGAATTAAAATATCTAGAAATTAGTATTAATATCATAAAATAATTCTTGGTCAACATTCTAATTGGCATTCCTTTGATTAGTATTGTCATTAGAATTAGGATCAACTATTCTTTCCTAAATTTTGAACTTTTTATTAACTTTCATGTTAGTGCTCTCAAAAATAGTCTTCAATCTCAGATTAAAATATTTGTATGCCTTACTATTTAATTAATATCCAAGGAACATATCTTCATCACTTGTAGAGTCAAATTTTCCAATATCATCATCTCTTTTGATATATCATTTACTTCCAAAGAGTCTAAAGTATTTCATAGTAGGTGTATGTCCAAACCAAAGTTCATAAGGTGTCTTACTAGTGCATTGTCTAATTTGAAATTTGGCCATTATGTATACTATGATGTTCACTACTTCTCTCTAAAAGATATGTGAAATATTATTTTGAAACATCATCACTTTAGTTGCTTCTCCAATGGATTTGTTTCTCCTTTCTGCTATCCCATTTTGTTATGGTGTGTTAGAACCTGAAAGCTATCTAGTATCCTCAAAATATGTAACACTCATTTGAAATGAGTTCTCCTCCTTTATTTAATCTCAAACATTTAATTTTCAATCCAGGTTTATTCTCTAATCAGCTCTTAAATATCTTGAATTTTTGAAAAGATTCATATTTTTCTTTAGTAAATGTTACCCACACCATCCTTATAAAATAATCAATAAAAAGAATAAATTACTTTTCTCCATTGAATGATCTTGTTCTTTCATGACCACTCAAATCTGTGTGCACAATCCCCAACTTTTCTAATGCAGTAAACAATTATTTTGGATATGACCTCTTCTTCTATTTAGCCATCATACATTCTTCTAAAATCATGTTAGAAGGTTTTCAAATCTTAGGCAAAACTCTAAGTGCATGTATAATACTTATATACACAATGTTATCAAATTTAATGTGACACAATTTCTTATGCTCTAGCCAAATGTCATCCACTTTTGCAACCAAATATATCATCTCAATAGGGTTCAACTAAAATTCATTGCCTCTTGTTTGTGTACTAGTACCAATCAAATTACCATCTTTATCCTTGATTACAAAAGTCTTTTTGTGAATTACAACTGATGTGCCTTGTCCAAAAGTTGTCCAACACTCAAAAGATTATGTTTTATACCATCAATCAAGTAAACATGCTTAGTATTATTCTTTTCATAAAGTTTAATAGATCATTTTAAATTTTTTTTGACATGTTGCATTATTTCCAACTCTAACTATTCATGGATGTGGCACATAGTTAGATGTATTTCAGCATTTGATGTTTTAAGTTATGTTATGCATAATCTAGATATAATATGGATAATGTGGTGAATATAGTCGATTGTTTTTAAGGTCAAATTTTTAGAGATCTTGATTCACACTCCCCCTCTATTCTTAGCATCTCAGTTTCCCAATAAACTTCCAACAATTGGTATTAGAGCATAGTTCTCTTGAAAGAATACTAACAACTTAAGAGTTTAGATCTTGGAGATGGAGGCTTAAAAGTTGGGAAAGATCATTGACAATCAAATGATTGACATTAAGCTCATACTATAACAACTTGAAGTATCTAGAGAGGAACTAAGGAAATCCCTAAGGAAGAGAAATAATATTGCCATTCAATAGTTTGAAACACTATATCAAGAAGTTAACACTCAAGGATTTCTTGATGGTGGAACTTCTAGTGAAAGTGATGCAACTATTGCAGATCTGCTAGAAGAGAACAATATTCTAAATGAAGAAATTAGAGGACTGAAAATAGAGCATGAAATCCAATTAGTAAGGATATGTGAAGTGATAAAACAAAAGAAGAAAGCTAAAGAAGTTAAGGTTATGGCTGAAGAAGACAAAAGACAAATGGCTGCCATACTTGAAGAAAGGTCATCTGATGTACAAAAAGGCTTACAAACACTTGGCTAGATAGTATGAGTCAACTGATACATGTAAATCAAGAACTAAATATGAAAGACATGGAAATAACAAATATGAGATCACAAAGTGACCAATTGAGGAATGAGCTAAGATCTAAGAAAGAACTTGTGGAAAGGATGAACAAGCCTAGTGAAGTAATAAGATATTTTGAAGAATTAATGAGATCACCTAGGTTATCTAGTCATATGTGAGGATTAGGATATCCCAAAATCCATTCAACTGCTAAAGAAGAAGAATCATTAAAGAGTAAAGAGAAAATAAATTCAAAGTCAAAAGAAAAACCTACATGTTGTCATTATGGTAAACTTAGACACATAAAAAACATTTGCAAAAACAAGAATGGTATGGAAAATCCTTAACCTAAGTTTACTAATTACTATTGCAATTGCAAGAAGAAAGGTCATCAAGCATATGAATTTAAGGTGAGCAATACATCTATGTCTAGATTTGAGGGATATTGTTACAATTGTCAAAAGTATAGACATAGAGCGCATGAATGCAGATCATAGGTAAAGTCTGATTGGACAACCAAAAGGTAAGAGAATGCATCTAAGAAAGGTAACTCTTAAGATTGGGACAACAATACATGGTATAGTTGTCATTATTATGGATAATATGGTCATATTCAAAAAAAGTTGCATAAGAATACATTTTAGAGGCAATTAAAGAAATGGTTGAATGAAAGCATAGTTTTCTTTAGCTGTCACAAGGTTGGACATGTTAGCAAAAATTGTAGGACCTAATCATCAACATCAAACAATAAACACATCAAGGGAAAAGGAAAAGTGGGTGTTGAAAAAACAAAGAAGGAGATGAATCAAATATGGAAGAAAAAGGTGAATTCTAGAAGTCGTGTAATAAATGAAGTTGATATCACCCAATCTAGCGGAGAAGGTGATCACACTATCTCAAAATGATTGGGAAAGGTATGCATGGAACTATATATTTAATCACTTATCTTACATCAATTATTCACATAAAATGTGTCAAAGTTGATATCTGCATGAGAAAAGATGCAGACAAATATATTTATGCAAATAACTATGTAATGAAATTATCTACATTATTGTGTGCCAAACACCAATAATACCATCTGTACTAACTAAGAATTGTAATATAGACTAAGTACCTACATTGACCTGATGTACATGCCAATTTAGATGCTATTGGTAGAGATGTATAATGGATATTGAGTTAAAATTGTAATGATGATTGAGACAACTAGATTCCACCTAACAAAGGACACAAAATTAATAAGAACCCTAATTTGAATGAATGAAGTTATATCTCAAAATTTTGAAAGTGTCAAACACACCTTGTATTTGAATTTTGAGAGCCCAAAGTGATTTGAGCAATTTGTGAAGATTGAGTAATTGATTTTTAGTTTTGTCGAGTTATTTAGAAAGAAAAATCTCAAAATCCTAATGTGAAAATGGCATCATCATCATATGTGACAAAGAATCCAATAGAAGACATAGGTGATGTTCAATTGGTAAAGAGTGATACTTGTCCTCTACCTTAATAACATATTAATCTTTGAAATTTCTATGAGAGGAAATGGGCACATGGGTGCATTATCATTGATACCACCTAAGGTTATTATGATTCATGATATATGAAGCTGTTATATGTGTAAAATTGCTGAAGTGGGAGATTATGAAATTTTTTTGGCATATCAAAAATTGTGTGATGAAGGAGTATGGAAGGATGAATTTAAGATTGTTGAGAGGAATGAGTTAATGTGTACCCTAGAATTTCAATGAAATTTTAAAATTGAGTGGATGAAGGATGTGCTGAGTAATTCATGATATGGAGTTATGGTTAGAAAATGGGCTAGTCAAAATCACAAAGAGGGTTATTCATGCTATCATAGGCTACCCAACATTTGATAAAAAGAAGACCATGTGATGCGAGAGTAAAAAAGAAATCAAGGAAAACATCAAGGCCAAGTGGAATGGATGTGGCATGTCTATTTCAAAAATTATTGATCCATGGATCAATTTTATAGTGAGAGTGATTGCACAAAAATTCTCCTAGTTGAGCCAACTAAACATCATGCCATGTATGGCTGTAGATTAGGCCTAGAAGATTATGATGAAAGATCATGAATATGATCTTGTTGAGCTCCAATTCTTGAAACTAGTAGAGAACTTGTTATCAATTAGAAAAACAAAGAATAGTATGTGTAAGTTTGGATCATTGATCATGTGTATTTTATTTTATGCTTAGAGTTACTTTCCTACTATTGGAAATGTTGTGTGGGAACAAGGTAAACCTACTACAAGATAGGAGATGATTATGAGAATGTTTTAGATGGCTATTTTGATGAGTTCAAATAGAGAATGAGGAAAAGAACAAGGATTCCTACATCCTCACCTGAAAAGTATTACAATGATGTGTGTTTTATAGTTGACATCAACTACACATATGTATAGGTAGTTAAGCTGAGGATAGCTTCTCTTAAACCTTTTGGATATAAAATTGATATTGATGATGTGAGTTTAGGAATTATTGGACTACTTAATGAAGAAGTTGATGCAAAGGTTGAGCCCTTTGAAAAATATGAAGAAGAAAAAGAAAGAATAACAATGGATATGATGCAAGTAAGAGGTAAAATCTGAAAGGGATATCCTACTATCCCTTCCTAGAATGTACTAAAGACTAGGGTAGAGGTGACTTGGTCTCTTCTACACACCAACTTCACCCTCTCAAACTTCCCTATCTTCCAAGTAGTCTAAAGACCTTCCACAAGGCACAAACTCCCACACACACCTCACTTCCCTTATACCTTCTAGGATCTTAAGCTTTCATATACTCCAAAATATTCTTCAGCACTATAAAACCAAGTTTACTAGCCATTTGGTAGGTCTTGGGCTTCCTCTACACTCATATCCACAAAACTTCACTAGGAGGCCTAATAGGGGCTCAATCCTAGTAGCCCAATTTTACCCAAAATAACCCTAAAATTCACAAACTTACAAAAAACCTCCCATATAAATTTTAGATTCTATTATGTAATAAAAAACCATATCTAAATCCCCAATATAAGTTTTGGATCTGAACTTCTAACCCCTTAATCCTCGAGCCCTAGTTTCTAGGATTTAAGGCTTGGAAACACTATTTAGCCCTTTAAGATTCCAACCTCAAAAACCATGATGGATTTTATCTTTCCATAATCATTGCAATTATTCTCACTTACATTCCACCAAAGCTCCAACCTCCAAGGTTTATAATCTTCTCTCTATGCTATGATCTTAGTCCATTAGCACATTGAACAATAGTATTAGCAGACCCAAATATTGCTATGACATCTCAATCATGTGAAGAACACCAAGAAACCAACCATGAATGTTTTCCATATACCAAGACCTTTATTTTCACCAAAAACTAGAAGGTTTCACCATGGAGATTAAGAGAAACATATTATTTTCATAGAAACCCTTATCATAGTCTAGGGTAAACAACAGATCAAGAAAAATCTAAATCCAACTATTGATTTCTCTTATTCAAAAAAACAAGTCATTTCCTTGATTAATGAAAAAGAATAAAAATTTATAAGAATGAAACTAATCAATTACTATCACCTTGCAATCAAATTTAGAAAGATACTTGTTGATTGTATATATTTTCCCTCCAAAAGATATATACTATTCACTCCAAATAGTATATATCATATCAACCCTCACTAGGTGGAAAATAAATAATTTATATGTCCTCCCCCATTGAAATTGAAAATTCATCTACTCATGTTTGATCCAAGCAGAGCTCTTATTATTGGTCTACTAGTTTTTTTTTGCAAGAAAAGTTGCAAAAAAGTTGCGTGACAACTTTTATTGCAAGTTTACAATTTTAACATAATCTTAACAAAAAACTTCACAAACCTACCAAACTAAACCAATACATGTAAAAGGATCATGAAAATTGACAATGATGATTTTTGGTCAACTCCCAATGTTTGACCAATTGTTGACCACCCTTTGACTTTTCTTATAACCCTATTACAACATGAAATCAACTTGCCTAAATGCATGATAAGAATGCCTAAACTATTTAGATATTTTTCATGATAAGAATGCCTAAACTATTGAGCTATTGGATTGATAATTTAGGTTTTTTTTGGATTGATCTGGAGTCTAGCTAGTCTAATTGGATACTTTCCCTAATTGACTATTCACTCAAAAGAAAACAAGTATTGAAAACGGGATTTTATTATTCACTTCTTACTTTCAAAAATACAAATTTGAGAGCTTTTCTAAAATACTCTTCTTGAAGGCTTGGATTTCTATTCGCTCTAGGAGCTGTGAGTGTGGGATCTTCATGAGGTCTGTCTTGTTGGATCTGGCTCAGGTAGACCTTGCTTTGCCATGATTTTTGATAGCTTCGATGGGCCCTTTATTTTATTGTGTGAGTTTTGGTTTCTTCCCCTTCTTCTATTAGGTAGGGCTTTCCTATTTTCTTATTTTAGTTCCATTTTACGTTCTATTTTCATAGCCATTTGTCTAGAGGCTAAGAACTAGTGTTCCCCTCCATTTCTATTTGCTTGTTCTACCTAGTTTGTTGGGTATGACCATTTTCTCAATTTTTGGGATGGGGGTTTGGGGTTTCACACTGTTATGGTGGTCATTTTTGCATACGGTGTTTGAACCCAAATATTATTGGATTTTCAAGGTTTTTGAACCCAAAGGTCAAAAGGGTTTTAGTTTTGAAGTTTTCCAATTTTTTTGGGGTTTTTATCTCAGTTTTTGTGTGTCACCCTATTTTCTCATGTTTTCTTGCCATGAGTTTGGTTGTGGATATGTATCATCCATTTGAATTTTAGTTAGACCTTTATTGCACTTTTATGTTGCATTGGGATGCATGTCGCATCTATCCTCTCGAGTTTTTTTTTGGTTGAGTGACTTTTTATTTTGTGTTCTCATCTAGTCCTTGTGTTATGATCTTTGTGATGGTGGTGTGCCACACATGAGTACATGCATGTACATTTGTCGAGTGACTTGCAAGTGTCAATTTTTTGTGGTACCTCTAGAAGATATGATCATTGCAGTTGGGTTGGGAATTTGTATGCCTACGGGAACTCAACATTGGATGAGCATGGGTAGGGTAGGGTAACATATGGAGGGGGCTTCTATCTCATAGCTTGGTGACCTTATCCCATAAGGTTGGTAGAGGAAGTTTTAACTGAGTGATAACTATAGAAAACATTGGTTGGTAATAAAACTCAAGATAATAAAATGTGTGTGTGGGGCCCTCCATTGAGGAGTTGAAATGCATGATTTGAGCTTGGGCTTGTTGATGCCAAGTGACTCTCCATGATGTCAGCCCCTACCTAGTAGCCCATTGAGTATCTGACCAGGACCTATAGTTTATGCATTGTCTATGTCTTGAATTCAGTCATCATACTATTTGGTGTGAGTGTTAGTCATGTACATTGTACTTTATGTGTGTTTGTGGTTGGATCATTATCTCCATCAACACAATGGGAGTGGACCTATGAGTGCCACATGGTTGGGAGGTGTAGCTACCTATACTACTGCTAGGGACTGATGTACAAAGATGGTTTCTTGTCCTACTATGATCATTGATGAATATTTTTGCTAGGTACTTTGGGTTCTAGAGTATGCTTTCTTTTGATTTATGCTTTCATTAGGATGCTTGTATATCAGGTTTAAATGATGCTAATTATTGATGCATTCCCTTATTATGATGAGTAGCATATGATAGATGATGCTATTTGGTTATATACTATTATCTTATGCTTTACTTGTCGCATGTTAGATTTCCTAATACTTATATTGTAACATGTTTTAGTAGTTATGTCCTTCTTATAATAGTACCAACAATCTGTTTAGCAGCTTGGGATGTTACACACGGGGGATGGTTAGGGCCCACAATGGTCCTATGATGCTATTATGGTTGAGAGGAACTACATACTTAGTCTAGTTGTGTTGTTCATTGCAATGGTATTTCTGTTTATTGCAATGTTGTTTTAGTATATTGTGGTGTTTCCTTCTATAATTCCCCTTCACTACTTGTTAAATGGTTAGTTGTTATTTCAATATTTCAATATTCATTTGAGTGCCTTTCCCTTGATATGTGGACCCAATACTCCTCAGTGTGGAGGAATTCAGTTTTTAGATTTCTTCCTTTATTGTTTTGTGGCTTGTTGTTCTAGATTCTCATGTGAAATTGTAGTTTCTTGCATGAGAATACAAGTCCTCACATGGTGTGTTGGGTTTCTTTTTGTAGGTTGGAAATTCCTTACATGAAACCCAACACCAGTTTTAGCTATCTTGGCTATTGGGCCAAGTTCCTTCTTGCACCATTCAGTGCACATTCTCATGCAAATAGTAGTTCCTTGTAGGATGTGTTGCACTTCCTCACACAAGAATCTATCTGTGTTGGCCTCGCAAGAAAAATAGGGGGTATTTCGGCTTATCTAAGAAAAGTTTTGAAGTTGGTTTTGGACACTGTTTTAGGTTTTATACCTTCCTCATTCAAAATAGATTCCCTATGGGGTATAAAATAAAGTATAATTTGACATATATTTAATTCCTTATACTTAAGATATATTTTAATATATGCAATGAGTCTTTTGAGATAGGTTCCAGACCTCTACAAGTTAAGGTAAAGATTTTAGGAAATTTTAGGGCTTCAAAAATTCAAAC
The DNA here is from genome assembly GCA_028749045.1 of Cupressus sempervirens. NCBI lineage: Eukaryota > Viridiplantae > Streptophyta > Pinopsida > Cupressales > Cupressaceae > Cupressus > Cupressus sempervirens. The sequence goes on from CM053791.1 coordinate 146,409,313, forward strand.
TTAGCCAAATTTTAGGGCTTCCAAATTTTAGACTTAGCCAATTTTCAAGAGTCAACTTTTGTCTTTCAGCTTGGTTGAGCTCTTACATTTTATTTTTTATGTTTTAGATAGTGGTGACACTTCGAGATCTTTGGTGTTTGGTTGTTGGTTAGTCTTCCATTGCGATCTTTATGATCCATGTATGATGGTTGTCTTGTGCTTTCATACTTTTTAATTTTTTTAAAAATCTCACCTTATATTTATCCTTGTCCCAAGGATCTCTAGGCGTGGTATTACATCTAGTATTAGAGCCCATGTTGAAACATTGGGATCTTTGTATTGTGCTTCCACTATGGGTTTATTTTCCATTATGTATTGTTGTATTATGTTTGGTTATTTGATATGTCATCAATTTATGCTTTAGAGTCTTATGCTTATGATCCTTATGTCTAACTTTATCTTATTACTTCCATAGTGATGCCTCCTACATGTAGGTCTGGTCAAGGTGGTAAGTGATGAGTTGTTCAAGAGGAAGAACACTATGAGGAGGAATGACATGATGGTGGGGAAGAATAGGATAATGCTAATTAGAATGTCATGGAAGAATTGATGCCAATGCTTCAAGAAATTCTTTCTTGATTAGGCCCTTGCATGGAGGAGTGCCAATAGGACCATGACCAAGAGAAGGGATCCCATGATGGGGATTCTCATCATTTAGAGCATAGAGAGGAGGAATGTGGACAAGAATGTTCTCATATGCCACTTAGAAAAAGAAGGCACTAATGGAGGGGCCATGGCTGGGATGATGATGATATCACTTAGATTAAGATGATGTAGGAACTTCAGAGGTAAAAACCACCAGAATTTTATGGCTAGGGATCAGGACTCAAGGCTAAGACCTAGTTGCTCGATAGGCATCATTTTTTCTCCCTACTACCTTATGGGAGAAATGTGAAGGCCTAATGTGTGATCACATAGTTGAGGGAACATGGTTCCATTTGGTGGGTTTTAGAGAGCGATAGGCTTTAGATCAATATTACATATCTCACCTGGGAGATCTTTGAGGAGAGGTTCAGAGAGGAATTCCTATTGCCACAATACCATGAGGATCAGATTGATGAATTTCATGAGCTTAGATAAGGCTCTATAATAGTTGATCAATATGAGAAGAAGTTCCTTGGTTTAAAATAGTATTCAAGCTATAGGCATGATGAGGCACTCACCACTTAGCATTTTGTCAATAGCCTTAGAGACTCCATCATCAAAGATGTTTGTGCTCATTAGTTGAGGACACTTGCACTTGTTGTGGAGAAGGTGAGGATCATATCGAGCAATGTGGTTAGGGGTTTCAATGGTAAATCTATTTCTCAGAACCAAAGTGCATGACCTTCAAGATAGGATGCACAATATTCCCAGTCTTTAGGGAAGGGCCAGACCTAGTCAGCACCCTATCAGGATGGATCTCATCGTAATCAATAGAAGGGGTTTTGGACCAAGGGTGGATATTATTTTGATAATTCAAGAAAGAAAGGAGATAACTAGAACTAAGGACAAAAATCTCAGCAAGATCATCCTCCTTAGAGTGTTCAATAGAATTCTAGCAAAGGTAGTGCACCTTATCCTAGTGCTACCCAAGTAGGTTGTGAAACAGGTTCCAACCTTGGAGGAAACTTTTATTTGTGTGGCCAGCTTGGGCATAAATATTTTGAGTGCTCCATTAAATAATCTTCAGGACTTGGTAAGGGTGCAGTGAGATCTAAGCCTATTGTAGAAGATGCTGGTAGGAATCATTGAGTCTTTGTGGTAGTTGACAACCATCAAGCCAATCATCAAGGTATAGTAGTCAAGGCTACAAGTATGTTGCATGGTATTTCATCTTTTATTTTATTCAACTTAGGTGCTTCTGATTCTATCATATTACCATCTCTTGTTCAAAGATGTGGGCTAGTGGCAGTATGTCAGGTCAATAGGTGGTAGCTATGGGTTTGAAAGTGATTGTTGACTCATTGGTTAGCAGTTGTATTTTGAATTTAAGAACCTTCACCAATGTAGTGGAGCTACACATTTTACCTCTAGGATTGTATGACATTATGTTGGGCAAGGATTAGTTAGCCACATAGTAGGAGAATATCGATTATCATCATAAGATGGTATAGTGTGTTGATGACATAGGTGAGCAAGTGGAACTTTTGGGACTCCTAAGATTAGTCTAATGTCAAATGATCTCATCTAATCAACTAAAGTGGAGTCGGTGAAAGGGTTGTCAGTTGTTTCTTATTTTTGTCAGTGATGTCAAGGAAGCTGAGAGCCATATCATCACACTTGATGATCACCCACTCCTTCGTGAGTATGTGGATACATTTTTTGATGATATTCTAGGTATGCCACCACAACATGACATTATTTTTGAATTGATCTCATACTAGAAGTTGAGCTGATTAAACGAGCTCCTTACTGCATGACTACTTAGGAGTTGGGCATGAGCTCAGATTGTAGTTTGAGGAATTATTGGCCAAGGGCCATAATCATCCTAGTGTATATCAGTGAGGTACACCCATCAACTTTGTAAAGAAGAAAGATGGTTCATTATATTTGTACGTTGACTATTGGCAATTGAACAAAATCACGGTGAAGAACTGTTATCCTTTACCAAGGATAGATGACTTGTTTGATCAGATGAAGGAAGCACATGTGTTCTCAAAGATTGATCTAAATTTAGGATTGTTGAAATCTATTTGAAAAGATCATTGTTGAAAAAGGGATTTTGTTGAAGCAAAAATATGTGTCAATCATTTTTTTGTCACTGATGTCAAACCTACTATTTTCTGGTAAGACAATTTCTTATAAGATCCAAGTACTATCACTTAGTTGATTGATGAAGAGGATTTAATCAATAAGATGTAACAACAACATCTAGTGTAAAGGTTGAGTTATGATTATGTAATGAAGTACAAGGATTAGTTAAGATGATGGTGAAATGACATATTGATAATCTACTTGAAGTTATAGAGGTTTGCTACACTTAGAAACTTTAGAAGAACAAGTTATACTAAGATTGTCTGCAAAGCTTGACTAAAGTTGATAGTGCGTGTTGGGCAAAGTTAGTTCAGGCCAAGTAGAAAATTAGTTCATTCCAAGTAAAAGTAAATTCTAATGTGTGCCAAGTAACACAGTTGGTGCTGAGAAAAATTTAGTAGGTGCCAAGCATGTAGTTGATGTTGAGTGAACTCACAATAGATGCTGAACAATATAGTATGTGCCAAGCATTAGAAAATCACTAGTTTTGAGCTGCTGCATTATTTGAAAAGTCAAAGATTCACCAAATATAATCTAACAAGTTATTTTCTTGAAGTCTATGAACTTGGTGGAAGATAACGACAATGAGCTGGTGGTATAAATTTTGAGTTTAACCATTTTTAGGAAATTTCAAAAGGATTCTAGGAGAGGTTTCTAGAACAGACAAGATAAGGGGTAAATACATTGTATCCTACCTAATCCATCCAAACCCTAAATTGGATGATGGAAAAAAGTGAGAAAAGTATTCTAAATTCCTATTTAAGGAATGTTTGGTCATGAAGCAAAGTGTCCAAGTCTGAGAGTGTGGTGTTAAGGAGGAGACATAAAGAAGGTCATAAAAGACCAAGGAAAAACAAATATAGAGACTTTGCTTCATCAAGTGACCACAGAAGTGACTGCATTGGTACAACAAGAAAAAGGCTTAAGAAGACAAAAGCTTAAATATTGAACAAGCTGTCAGAACTATAAAGATTGAAAGCCAAGCAAAATTGAGGACTAAATTCTAATTTAAGATGTACAAGATAAGTTGTAAGTTGTATTAGATCAAAGCTCCACTGTTACTCTCTAACAATTGTATCACTCAGGGTAAAATCCTTTGGAATAAAGTTGACTTAATAGTCATTAGAAAATCCTTTAATAGGGTGGCATTCCAAGTGAATGGCCTAAAGTCCTTTAACTAGGCTCACTTCTAATAAGGTGATTGAAATCCCTTAACTAGGTCACATTTAACAGTGTGTGTTGTAACCTTTAACAGGGTTGGCCTTTCATTGGGCATCACTATAGAAGAGTGAAAAAGGAGTAGCATGTTACTGGTGGTTTTTCCCAAATTAGATTTCCACATTAAATCACTATGTTTTGATTAAGGAAAATAGGTTTTATAGGGATCCTAAAACCTGAGAGTTTTTACATAATATTTAAAATAATAATTTAAAAAAAAGTCTAGACCCTATGCAACTACCTATAAAAAGCCATAACAAAAGATAGGCCCATTAATAGGTGACAAAAGATAGAAAATCTAAACTAAAGATAGTAAGAAGAAAAAAATAAGACCATTAGCAATTATTTCTCACTATGTAGATCCTGTATATTTTTTGCTTCCTTGTTGGTACTCTAGGTCTCCATGCCTGCACATTCTTGGTTCAGATCGTTAGTTCATTCCACCTAGCCCCTAGTCTCTTTAATTTCTCCCTCAGTTTGCATGAGGTCTGAGCTAGCCTTTTCTTCCTTATCCCCATCGATTTGTGCATTTTTCAGCAATTCACCTAGACTATTGATGTTCTTATTTAGAATGTTTAGGGTAGCAATCACCTTATTAACTAGGTTTTGGTTTGAAATATCCATCTTTTTCATCCTTTTATCCACCTTTGAGAGATGATCCTCCTGGCCTACTAAATGACCCTAGTTGTTTCTCATCTTGTGGCCTTCCTCCTGGCTCCTTTTCTCTTTGAGAGCCTCAATCTCATGGAACAACCACTTGATAGAGAAAAAATTATCTATCATGCTATTTTTGGCATTATTGAGAAGATTGAGCCCTATTTCTCTTGTATTATCTAAAATTACAACTAGAGTAGGATCTATGAGTTCATCAAAATGGGATTTTCCTTCTATGTCTTCCATGACTTGCAAGTTCACTTTCTCTTTGACAATCCCGATCTTCGCCATTTGAGTGTTAAAGTTTCTCCACAACCTCCTTTTATCTTTCATAATTATCTCCCCACTATCTTCCACCACATTTTCCTTAATCTCCTAAGATGGAGAAATAGGAGGGAAGGGTCCTAGAGGTGGAGAGATAGAAGGGAATGGTCTTGAGGCATCAGGGGTCTGATCTTTTCTCTCTTCTATCTGTAGCTCCTCCTTGGCCTTTCTCTTTTTGGGGTTCCTTGACAGAATACAAATATCTTCCCCCATCTTATCACTATCTTCCCCCATCATCTCTTTGTACAACTCCATTTCCTCTTTTTCTTCATTATACTCCTCTTCCTCCTATTTCACTAGATTGGGGGTTAAACCTTGATCACTATGTTATGTGTGTTGTTTTTTCATTTTTTATTGTTGCATGTTGATTTAATAGTAACTTGCAAGTTTGAGTGATTAGCTTGGATGCATGCATAGATATGAATGTTTAATGGGTTCTATTAGCTAAGTGAAAAGTTTTATTGGTACATCTGGAAACCCCCCCTAGTTATTTTAAAAAATTCTAACAATTGGTATCAGAGCCATCTATTAATTGAACTAGTTTGAAGGAACTAGAAGCATAAAGACAAGATGTCCAAGAGAGAAGTACCCAATCTTAACAGAGACAACTTCCCTACATGGAAAAGTCTAATGAAGATGCATATTGGAGGAATAGGAGATCATGCAAAAACCTCCATTTTAGTGGAACATATTGATCCTGCTAGAGCTCCTACTACTAAAGATATGAAGAAAAAGAAAGAAGACAATCAGGCAATGCTAGAAATTGCCTCAGCACTTAGCTATATAGAATTTGATGACATCAAGGGATGTGACACTACAAATAAGATGTGGGATGCCCTAACAACTATATATGGAGGAGATAAAAATGTTCAAAGAGCCAAGGCAGAGAATCTCAGAGGTAAATTTGATTACATGAGTGGAAGAAGGTGAGAATGTTGCTTAATATGTTGCTAGAATTAAAAAAGTTGTTAGTGCAATAAGAAGTGCTACTAGTCATATAGATGATGATACTATTTTAAGAAAAGTTTTAAGAACATTATTATGTATTTATGCTATTAGAGTCTCAAAAATCGAAGAATTGAGATGTATTCTAGGAGACAAACTAACTCTTGAAGGTTTGGTAGGCAGACTCACTTCTTTGAGCTATCCAACTTTGACAATTACAAACCTAAGAGTCTTGAATCTACTTTCAAGGCTAAATTGCTATTGAAGGACTCTAAAGAAGTAAAATAGAAGAAGAAAAGAAAGATAAAGCATGTATCTAGTGATAGAAATATAGATGAAGAAGATGTTGAACAATTGGAAGCACTACTAGCTTGAAGATTCCACAGAGGCAAAGGAAAGTTCAAAGGTAAGTTACCTATCATTTTTTTCAATTGCAATAAAGTTGGCCATATTGTTGCAAGATGTACATAAAAGAAGAACTACAAAGAAGGAAACATGTACAAAAATAGAAGAGAAGATGACAACAAAGATTACAAAGACAAAGACAAGAAGTGCTACATTGTTGAAGAAGATGATTCTGATGAACATGATGATGAAGTAGTTTATGTTGTAATGAAGGAAAAATCTAATGAAGATCAGGAAACTACACTGGTGACGTATGTAAACAAAAATGATAGATGGATCATTGATAGTGGATGCTCAGATCACATGATAGGAGATAAAAGCAAGTTTGTTACCCTAAATCATTATGATTGAAATAGTATTAGATTTGGTAATGATGCTCCATGTTTGATAAATGGAAAGGGTTCTATAAAATTCACAAAAAAAGATCTCTTGTGACAATGCTTACTATGTTGAAGGATTGAAATATAATATGTTAAGTGTATCACAAATAAGAAATGTAGGATGCAAAGTTGAATTTGGGAACAAGACTATCAAGATATATGACACAAATGGGGAATTGATAGAAAAAGGAGATCAAAGTAGAAGAAATCTATTGTACCTTGATATAGATGATGCTACTTGTCTTGTGGTGAAATATGATGATGTATGGCTATGGAATAAAAGATTGTGTCATGTCAACTTTTACAATTTGATCAATATTAGTAACTTGAAGAAAGTTAGAGGTTTGCCCATGCTGAAAAAGCTTGATAGTGTGATATGCAAACAATGTCAGCTAGGTAAAATGACCAAGTCAAGTTTTAAAAGCAAAACTTATACCTCTAAATAGATACTAGAAAATTTTCATACTGACTTGTGTGGACCTATAGAAATACAAAGTTACAAGGGAGATAAGTACATAATGCTATTTGTAGATGACTACTCTAGGATGATGACAGTCATGTTTCTAAAGCAAAAATTTGATGTCTTTCAAATGTTCAAGTAGTTCTTGGCAAGAGTTGAAAAAGAAATAGGTAAAAGTTTGAAATTTTTGAGATTAGACAAAGGAGGAGAATTCACATCAAAAGAATTTGAAGTATTTTGCAATGATAGAGGAATCAAAAGATAGACTTCTGCACCTAGGACCCCTTCACAAAATAGAATTGCTAAAAGAAGAAATAGATCAATAATGGATTGTGCTAGGACACTTATGATGGAGAAAAATGTTGCACTACAATACTAGAGAGAAGCTGTAAGTATTGATGTCTATACCCTCAACCATGTGAAAATTAAGAAAGGTACTACTTCAACACCTTTTGAAATATGGTATGGTCACTCACCCAACCTAAAACATTTCAAAGTATTTGGGAGCAAATGCTACATTCTTATAGATGTAAGAAATGGTAAGTTTGATGCAAAAAGTGATGAAGGTATATTCCTTGGCTACTCCACAAGAAGTAAAGCATATAAGTTCTTAAATATTAACACTAAAAAAATTGTGGAAAGTGCAAATGTAAATTTTGATAAATACACAGAAGTTCATGATTCTAAACCCATCAAAAGACTAGAAGAATACAAATCATTTGCATTCTTGTATGAAGGAAAGCCTACTAAAGAAGAAGCTGCCAATCAAATTGGGAACAAACAACAAGTTTCAATAACTACCAAGTCACAACCAATGAATGTCGAATTGAATTCAAGAGTCAAGCTACATTCAAATGACAAGTTGCAAAATAATGAAATTACACATTTTGATCTTGAAATTACTATACATGAAAGAGATGTTGAGATACTTGACAAAAGTATACATAGTGACTCCAAAATAGAAAGACAAAGTGAAGAAACAATTGCTAAGCTAAGACTGTCCAAGTATGTTAGAAGACATCACCTTGCTGAATAAGTCATTAGAAACAAAGATGCTAGACCAATGACAAGGAATAGAATAAGAAATTAATGATGCTTGCTAAGATAGAAAGAACCCAAGATAGTGAGAGATGCACTAAAAGATGATGATTGGTGCAAAGCCATGGTAGAAGAAATTGAGCAGATAGAGAAGAACAAAACTTGGAGTTTAGTTCCAAGACTAGATGACAAAAATGTGATTGGTACCAAGTGGGTATTTAGGAACAAGCTAGATAAAAATGGTAAAATCACAAGGAACAAAGCAAGACTAGTTTGCAAAGGATATGCATAGGAGGAAGGAAGAGAGTATGGGGAAACATGTGCCCCTATTGCAAGAATGGAAAGAGTAAGAACTTTTCTTGCATACGCTACCTACAAAGGATTCAAATTTTATCAGATGGATGTTAAGTCTATACTTTTGAATGACATACTAGAAGAAGAAGTCTACATGGAACAACTAGAGGGATTTGTTGATGACAACAAAAAGGATATGGTGTGTAAACTACACAAAATACTTAATGGTTTGAAAAAAGCACCAAGAGCATGGTAGGAAAAGCTTCATAAGTACCTTGTGAAGATTGGATTTGAGAAAACTAATGATAACAACAATCTATCTATTAAGGCAGAAAAAGGTAAGACATTCTGTTATTTGAAATCTTTGTTGATGATATAATATTTGGAGGAAAAGATGCTCTATGCAAAGATTTTACTTATTAGATGAAACATGAATTTGAAATGTCAATGTTTGGTGAGATCAAATTCTTTGTGGGACTACAATTTTATCAACTAAAGTATGGAATATTTTTCACCTAGTCAAAGTAAATCAAGGAAATACTAAAAATATTTGGATTGGAAGATTAAAAACTAGTAAGTACACCCATGATAATAGGATACAAACTATCAAAGAATGATGAGTCTGCTAAGGTGAATCAAACACTATATAGGTCAATGATTGGTAAGTTGCAATATGTTGTACATAATAGACTTGATATTGCATTATTTGTTGGGATAGTTGCAAGATTTTTTGCAAATCCAAGAGAAAATCATTTAATGGCAGTAACAAGAATAATGAAATACTTGAAAGGAACAGAAGAGTTTGGTTTATACTACAAGAAGAAAGAAAAGTTTGATTTAAGAGCCTACATTGATGCTGATTGAGGAGGAAATATAGATGAAAGAAAAAACACCAATGGGGGAGCAGTTTTCTTAGGCAAGAGACTAGTTACATGGACTAGTAAGAAACAAAGTTGTACCTCACAATTCACAGCTAAAAGTAAATATGTTACTATAGCCATAAACTATATAAATATTGTATGGATCAAGCATCTACTCAAAGGAATGAAGTAAGAGATTATAGAACCTATGATACTTTATTGTGATAACAATAGTGCAATAAATATATCAAAGAATCCAATGATGCATGCCAAGACAAAGGACAATGCAATCAAGTATGAAGATAAAGAAGTGAAGATGGAGTATGCCAATTCAAAAGAACAAATTACTAAAATATTCACAAAACCATTACCTAAGGATGCATATGAATATCTTAGAGGTAAGTTAGGAGTGATACCCTTATCAAAGGCTATTTAAGTAACAACAAGACTTCCCTGCATCAAACAGGTTAATTGCTAAATGACAAAAATTGATGCAGATGATCTTACTTTAGGTATTTCCTGAAGTAATAAAAATTTTGAAATTCCAAATTAGTCACAAGCAAGGAGACAAAGGAAGAAATTGGAGCTACTACAAATTCTATATTTGCATGATTAAGATGTTGAGATGGTATGTCTTTTGCATTGTTGTCAAAGAGGAAGAAATAGTAGAAACTAATCAAATCTAAGAAGGATCAAAAGCTATAGTGAAATAGAGAAATAATAGAATTGATCAAAAGCTCAGAGTGAGAAACAAAACAAGGAAACATAGAAGAAACTAATCAGGATGACAAATCAAAGAGGGAGAAACAAGGTGTATCAAAAAGGAAGATAATTGAGATGATTACTAATGTTGTTGATCAGAAGTAAAAACATGAGGGAGACATCCTAATCTACTTTGTAAGAGGGAGTCATAAGAAGTTGGAATCATAAGATGTTGGAAGCTGCTGATGGAAGGAACAATTTTGAATACCATATTTCTTTTTGGCATTGTCTTAATATTTTAACCTAGTTAGTTTGGTCAAACAAAATATTTTACCATTTAAATGACTAGGTTGATCAGTTTGGTTTGCCATCATTGCCAAAAAGGGAGATTGTTGAAATTTGATTGAAAATATCATTGTTGAAAAAGGGAAATTATTGAAGCAAACATATGTTTTAATCATTTTTTTTTCATTGATGTCAAACCTACTATTTGTTGGTAAGACAATTTCTTATAAGATCCAAGTACTATCATTTAGTTGATTGATGAAGAGGATTTAATCAATAAGATGTAACAACAACATCTAGAGGAAAGGTTGAGTTATGATTATGTAATGAAGTACAAGGATTAGTTAAGACAATGGTGAAATGATGTATTGATAATCCACTTGAAGTTACAGAGGTTTTCTACACTTAGAAACATTAGAAGAACAAGTTATACTAAGATTTTCTACAAAGCTTGACTGAAGTTGATAGTGGGTGTCAAGAAAAAATTTGTTGATGATGAGTAAAAGTAAATTCTAATGTATGACAAGTGACATAGTTGGTGCTAAGAAAAATTTAGTAGGTTCCAAGCATCAGTAAAATGTAGTTGATGTCAAGTAAACTCACAATAGATGCCAAGTAACATAGTATGTGCAGAGCATCAAAAGATCAATAGTGCCAAGCTGCTACAATATTTGAAAAGTCAAAGATTCACCAAATTGAAGTTGACAAGTTTGTTTTCTTGAAGTCTATGAACCAAGTGGATGATAAGAATGATGATGTGGTGGTATAGATTTTGAGGTTAACTATTTTTGGGAAATTTTAAATGGATTCTAGGAGAGGTTTCTAGAAGAGACTAGATAAGGGGTAGATACATTATATCCTATCTAATCCATCCAAACCCTAAATTGGATGATGGAAAGTAGAGTAGGAAAAGTATTCTAAATTCTAATTTAAGGAATGTCTAGTCATGAAGAAAAGTGTCCAAGTTTGATAATGTGGTGTCAAGGAGGAGACATTAAGAAGGTCAAAGAAGACCAAGGAAAAATGGAGACAGAGACTTTGCTTTGTCAAGTGACCACAGAAGTGACTACATTGGCACAACAAGCAAAAGGATTAAGGAGACAAAAGCTTGAAGAGTGAACAAGCTATCAAAACTACATAGATTGAAAGCTAAGAAGAATTGAGGACTAAATTGTGATCCAAGATCTACAAGATAAGTTGTAAGTTGTATAAGATCAAAGTGATACTATTACTTTCTAACAATTGTATCAATTAGGGTAAAATACTTTGGATTAAGGTTGACTTAACGGTCATTAGAAAATCTTTTAACAAGGTGGAATTCCAAGTGAATGGCCTAATATCCTTTAACCAAGCTCACTTCTATTAGGGTGATTGAAATCCCTTAACCGGGTCACATTTAATAGTGTGTGTTGTAACCTTTAATAGGTTGGCCTTTCACTAGGCATCACTTTAGAAGAGTGAAAAAGAAGTAGCATCTTATTGGTGGTTTTTCCCAAATTGGGTTTCCACATTAAATCACTGTGTTATGTGTGTTGATGTTTCATGTTTTATTACTGCATTTTGATTTAATAGTAACCTACAAGTTTGAGTGATTAGCTTGGATGCATGCATAGATATGAATGTTTAATGGATTCACTAAATTGAGTGAAAAGTTAAGTTTTATTAGTACATCTAGACCTTGAATAACTGATTCACTCCCTCTCTCAATTATTCTAAAGAATTCTAACAAGGATACCATCAACTTCATATTCAGGAGGTTGATATTCATCGAACAACTTTTTGTACATAGTATGGGCATTATGAGTTCATGATTGTACCCTTTGGGTTAGCCAATGAAAGATCAATATTTATGAGTTTGATGAATGGTGTATGTCACACTTACTTTACTCAGTGTGTCATTGCATTTCTAGATGACATATTGATCTATTCAAAGACTATGGTGGAGCATGAAGTCCATTTACATTAGGTATTATAGTGCTTGAGAGACCATTAGTTGTATGGCAACTTGAGTAAATGTGGGTTCTTCTAGTCAGAAGTGAAGTATTTGTGACACATCATCAATAGTGATGGAATTACAAAGGATCTGAAGAATATTCATGCTATCATGGATTGGCCAGTATCCAGTAATGTCTCAAAAGTTTATAGTTTTATGGGATTGGTGTGTTACTACTATTGCTTTGTAAAGGATTTCTTACGAATAGCTCATCCCATCACTTCTCTTCAGAGGAAAGCTAAGAAGTATGTTTGGTCAAATCAATGCTAGGCAACATTTAATGCTCTTAAAGAGTGTTTCACTAGTGCACCAATTCTTGCAGTGCCTAATCCTATACATGATTTCATGGGTTACACAAATGCTTCAGTGGAAGGCGTGGGTGTAGTATTGATACAAGATGGTCATGTAATTGCTTGAGTCCAAGAAACTCAAGGACCAAGAGATTAACTACCCCACTCATGATTTGGAACTCACAGTTGTAGTGCATGCCCTTTTCCATTGGAGGCATTTTCTTTTTGGACATAGGTTTGAGTTGCATAGAAATCATAGGAGCTTGTAGTATATCTTTAGTTAGCCAAACCTAAATGCATGACAACATCGTTGGATGGAGTTCTTGTGTGAGTATGACTTTGATATTCATTATATTAAAGGGAAGGAGAATGTCATCACAGTTTCTTTGAATAGAAGGCAACATGAGGTATCAATGATGTCAATGGGAACAAACTTGCAAGGCTGTATCTTGGAGGCTTTGCCTAGTGACACTTGGTATTAGGAGGTGAGGATAGAGATTGAGTATAGATGTACCCTTGAGGGGATATTTTTAGGTTTTATGCTTGAGTCCAATGGAATACTACAACACATGGGATGTATCTATGTACCTATGTTAGGTGGTCTTTGTACCTTGGTTTTGTTGAAAGTGCATTGTGCACTATATTCTACACATCTTAGAGTTAGGAAGATGTATATTGATCTCAAAGAGCTATACTTTTGGGTAGGGATGAGGCACGATGTTGTGAATTTTTTTCTAGATGTCTTGAGTGCCAGAGAGTGAAGGTACAACATTAACAGTTGGTAGTTCTTTTGTAGCCCATACATTTGAGAGTGGAAGTGGGATACAACATCTATAGATTTTATCATAGGGTTTCCTTTGTCATCATGGAGACATTATTGTATCATGGTGACAATGGACAAGTTGTCGAAGGTAGCACATTTTTCACCCATGAGAGTATCCTACACACCTTCTTCTGTAGTGCATGTTTTCTTGGAGGATATTGTATGTTTGCATGGGATCCCTCATTGAATCATTTTGGATGGAGATTCAGTGTTTACTTCTGCACTATGGATGTCTCCCTAGCATGCTTTACGTGTGCAACTCAATTTTAGTTTGGCTTATCACCCAGAGACCGATGGTCAAACTAAAAGAGTGAATTAAGTTCTGGAGGATATGCTTGCATGTATTTTATGGATAGGCAAGTAAAGTGGGAGGGCTATTTGTACCTTTTTGAGTTTGCATACAACAATGGGTATCATAGTTCTCTTAGCATGTCACCTTTTTAGGCCTTGTCCAGTGGACCATACCATACCTCTTTGAGTTGGGATCACTTAGACAATTGAGTTCTTTTGGGTCCATAGATGCTCTAGGATACAGAACAATAGGTTGTTTGCATTAGGGAGCATTTGTTTACTACTCAAGATAGATAAAAGAAATATGCAGATGCCCATAGGTTGGATCATCACTTTTCTATTGGTGACAAGGTATTTTTGAGAGTGTGTCCAAGGAAGAGGCCAATCCATTATGTGAAAGGCTCTAAGTTGGCACCACACTTTGTTGGACCTTTTGAGATCCTCAAGAGGATTGGTCCTATTACTTATTGACTAGCATTGTCACCTAGCTTATTGTGCATCCATGATGTTTTTCATGTTTCTATTTTGAGGTAGTATATTTTGGATGTGACTCATGTTCTTTATTGGGATACATTGTAGGTAGTGGATGGGGAACTTACTTTGGAGCCTATTCATATCCTTTAGCACTAGAGGCTAACCTTGTGAGGCTAGGACATTGAGCAAGTAAGGGTCCAATGAGACCCAAGCGATGAGACCTCTATGACTTAGGAAGATACTATATGAGCGAGGGGATTGTACCCCTATATTTTTGCTCACTTCTAGGAGTAAGCCTATGCTAGTGGGGAGGATGTAGTGCCTCTCACGTTTGCAGTTTGTACCTTGTCTTTTTTGATTCAAGAGATACTTGATACTCTTATTTTATGTACTTTGAGATGACCCAAGAGTCAAGTGTTATACTTTGATTGAGTACCATAGATGCTTTATAGCTATGTTGTTTAGTTTATCATATTTTCATGTTGATGCCATTTTGAGATGACTATAGATCTGTGATGATATCTAATTATCTAGTATTTGGACATACTTTTTGATTATGTTATGTGATGGATTCTATGCTATGGTTATTTACTTCATTCTTGTATCTTTATGGTTTATATGAATATGAGTGATATAAATAGATTAATTAGGTATTTAATGCATTATTTCTTCAGCTATGATATAATTATGCAATTTCACTTTATTGTGTGATTTAGTGTGCATGATTTACATCTTTGGCAGTGGTACATGGAGTTTAGTGATTCAACCATTCATATCTTACTAATGTTGTCCCTGTATGGTTGACGTATCCTTATTTCATTGTTTAAATTAAACCTTTTGGTCATTATTAAATCCAATCTCATCTGCATAATATGATTAGACTAGTGAGCATGTTTGTGCATTTAGAGGTTTACATTGTAATGAAATTTATTTAGTCATTTCTATGATTTTTGGTTTTTAGGCTTTAAATCTTCTTGAATTTAATTTTTGGTAGCTTTTCCTTAGGTGAATTCTTGTTATGAGGAATAACCTATTTTTGTTTGGATTGATTCAGAGTCTAGCTAGTCTAGCTGGCCACTTGCCCTAATCAACTATTCACTTGAAAAGTGAATAAATATTGATTAAGGGATTTTATTATTCACTTCTCAATTTTGAAAATACAAATTTGGGAGATTTTCTAAAATCCTCTTCTTGAAGGATTGGATTTCTATTCATCTTGGGAGCTATGAGCGTGGGATCTTCACGAGGTTAGTCTTGTTGGATTTGCCTTAGGTAGATCTTGCTTTACCGTGATTTTTGGAAGCTTCGATGGGTGTTTTATTTATTGTACAGGTTTCAATTTTTGCCCCTTTTGCTATTAGGAAGGGCTTTCCCATTTTCTTGTTTCAGTTCTATTTCATGTTCTATTTTTGGTAGCCATTTGTCTGGAGGCTAAGAACTAGTGTTCCCCTCCATTTCTGTTTGCTAGTTCTACTTGGTTGGTTGAGTATGAACATTTTACTAGTTTTTGGGATGGGGGTTTAGCATTTCACACTGTTATGGTAGCCATTTTTGCATACGGTGTCCAAACTCAAATATTATTAGATTTTTCAGGTTTTGTACCCAAAGGTCAGATGGGTTTTAATTTTGAAATTTTCCAATATTTTTGGGGTTTTTACCTCATTTTGCATGCTATCCTATTTTCTTAGGTTTTCTTGGCATGAGTTTGTCATGTACCTAGATCATCTATTTGAATTTTGGTCGGACCTTTATTGCTCTTTTATGTTGCATTGGGATGCATGCCACATCTATCCTCCAGAGTCTATTTTCAGTTGAGTGACTTTCTACTTTGTGTTTTCATCTAGTCCTTGTGTTATGATCTTCATGATGGTGGTGTGCCCACATGAGTATGTGTGCATATATTTGTCGAGTGACTTGTGAGTTTTGATATTCTATTGTACCTTTGAAAGTTATGATCATTGGGGTTAGGTTTGAAATTTGCATGCCTAAGGGAACTCATCATTGGATGAACATGGGTAGTGGTAGGGTTGCATATAGAGGGAGCTTCTATCTCACAGCCTAGTGACCATGTCCCATAGGATTGACAGAGGAAATTTTAACTGAGTGATAACTAAAGAAAACATTGGGTGGTACTAAAACTTAAGATAATAAAATGTGTGTGTGGGGCCCTCCATTAAGGAGTCGAAATGCATGATCTAAGCTTGGGTTTGTTGATGCCAAGTGACTCTCCATGATGTCAGCCCCTACTTAGTAGCCCATTGATTGTTTGACAAGGACATATAGTTTATGCTTTGTCTATGTCTTGGATTTAGTCATCATATTATTTGGCATGAGTGTTAGCCATGGACATTGTGCTTTATGTGTGCTTGGGGTTGGATCATTATCTCCATCACCATTGTGGGAGTGGACCTATGGGTGCTACATGGTTGGGAGGCATAGCTACCTATACCATTGCTAAGGACTAGTGTATAAAGACTGTTTCTTGTCCTAGTAGGAACATTGCTAGATGTTTTTGCTGGTTACTTTGGGTTCTAGAGTATGCTTTCTTTTGATTTATGCTTTCATTAGGATGCTTGTATATCATATTTAGATGATGTTAGTTATTGACACATTCTCTTATTATGATGAGTAGCATATGATAGATGATGTTATTTTCTTTTATAGGATTATCTTATGCTTTACTTGTAGCATGTTAGATTTCCTTATACTTATGTTGTAGCACATTTTAGTAGTTATGTCCTTCTTATGATAGTATAGATGATCTATTCAATATCTTGGGATGTTATGCATGAGGGATGGCTAGGGCCCACAATGGTTTTATGATGCTATTATGGTTGGGAGGAACCACATACTTAGTTTGGTTGTGTTGTTCATTGCGATGTTATTTTTATTTATTGTGATGTTGTTTTAGTACACTGTGATGTTTCCTTCTATACTTTCCCTTCACTACTTGTTAGATGGTTAGTAGTTATTTCCATCTTTTAGTATTTTTTCAAGTACCTTTCCCTCCATATGTGGATCCAATACTCCTTGGTCTAGAGGAATCCAATTTTTAGTTTTCTTTCTTTATTGTTTTTTGGCTTACTGTTTTAGATTCTCACACGAAATTGCAATTTCTTGCATGAGAATGCAAGTCCTCATGTGGTGTGTTGGGTTTCTTCATGTAGCTTGGCACTTCCTTGTGCAAAACCCAATGCTAGTTTTAGCTATCTTGTCTATTGGGCTAAGTACCTTCTTGCACCATTCAGGGCACTTTCTCATGTGGATGGAAGTTTCTTGCGGGGTGTGTTGCACTTCCTCGTGTGAGAATCTGTCTTTCTTGGACTTGTGCAAAAAACAAGGGTGATCTAGGCTTGTCTAAGAAAACTCTATAAGTTGGTTTTGAACACCCTTTTAGGTTTTACACCTTCTTGGTTTAAAATAAATTTCCTAAAGGGTTTAAAATAAATTATAAGTTGATGTATATTTAATTCCTTATACTTAAGATATATTTTAATATATGTGACAAGCATTTTGAGATAAGTTCCAGACCTCTACAAGCTAAGATAAAGATTCTAGGAAATTTTAGGGCTTCAAAAATTCAGACTTAGCCAAATTTTAGGGCTTCAAGATTTCAAACTTACCCAATTTTAAGGAGTTAGCATTTTTCTTTTAGTTGGGTTGATCTCTTATGTTTTTTTGTTTATGTTTTAATAAGTGGTGAATCTTGGAGATCTTTGGTGTTTGGTTTTTTGGTTAGTCTTCCGTTGTGATCTTTATGATCCACATATGATGGTTGTATTGTGCTTTCATACTTATTTCAAAATAAAATAAAAATTATCTTGGCTTATATTATCCTTGTCCCAAGGATTTCTGAGTGGGGCATTACACTAACACCTATAGAGACAGGAAGAAATATTCCTACTAAATTGTATAATAGAATTGATGACAAGTGGCAATGGGAAATAATAATTAAAATGAACATAAGAGAAGGGACATTATCTAAAGTTATGCCTATGCTAACAACTAAGAAAAAGACAACATTTGGAGAAGTATAGGAGTAAATTTTGTTACTAAATATATAACATTTATGATATTAAAAAATAAAGTTGAGGCTGTTGTATAAAAAAATTAACTATTGTAGAAGAGTATTTTTGTACTAACTACAAATGGAAAAGGTAAAGGAAGTGTACAAGAAAAGGATGCTAAAAGTATTCAGGATGATCATAATGATGAAGAAGATAAAGGTGTGTTGAGCACATAATATAATGCATCACCTATTCATAACACCACACTTGACACTCCTATGATTCAATAAATAAATAACTATCCTATAATAGAAGAAATGCATGTTCAAATTGTTGATTTTAGTGAAAAAATAAAATAGATTAAGCAACAAATCCAACAAGCCTCACAGACCAAAAAATTGGTAATAGAAGCTGAGGAGCTAGAACAAAAGGAGAAAGACAAGGAATCAAATGTAGACCCATATACTATAGGTCATGAAGGACCAAAAGTTTCTGGACCTTTAGATGAGGGAAACAAAGAGACAAAATAGAAAGAAAAGGAGAAGGAAAATGAAGAAGATATGAATGAAGGTTCACAGATAGAATCAAGTGTGCAAGATCACACTCCACCCTTAGTAATGTCAAAGCTCACATCTGTGCATTAGGTGCAAGCCCCTATAGACCAAATCATGTTGAGTGCTACTATTACTATCTCTAGCACTAATACAAAAAGTAAGACTAAGTGATGAAACCCCTTCACACACTCTCACCCTAGCTATGCTGAGTAGAAACACTCCTTAGAAGGGAAAAGGGAAAAAGAAGAAGACCAGTTCTCAATGTACTACTATTACTTTTGATGAAACTCATAAAATACCAAATTGGGATTCCAAGAATCTCACATTTGGAAAAACTATAATCTTGCAAGACATTTTGGCAAGAAAGAAAAGACAATAGATGAGGAGAGAGAAACAAAAGAGGCAAGTGTTTCATGATATCAAAGATATATTTGTTGATGCATTTGATATTCAAAACATTGATGAACATACCCTATCATCTCTTAGTTAATGCAAATTATTGAGAAAGTCAACACTAAGGGCATAGGAGCAAATGAAAATTAAATGTCCTTGTCGGAGAAAAAGTTTGAAAAGAAGGTATTGGAAAATTTTTCTACTATGATTTAATTGAGGAAGTTTGAAATGTTAACACTTATACAAAATTTGGAAGAACTTGTTAAGAAAATACATGATCTATATAGTATTCTTTGTGACATGCCCAAATTCACAAATGAATTTAAAGATGCATTGACAAGATTCACACTGATTTGAAATTATCATGAAACTCTACCTCTCAATCAATTGAATCAAGCTCAATGCACTATAATAGATTATTATTTTTATAAGAGAGGGTTTTTGAGATACATATGGAAAATAGAAGAATGAGGGCTAAGCTTATCTCCATACAATCAATGTTGATACCTCACTTGAAGGTCATGCAATGAGAGTTGGCTTCAACAAAGGATCTAGTTCAAAAATATCATAATATTTCTAGTCCTAATAGCTTAATCAACTTAGCTCCAAATTTGGAGATAAAAATTCAAATTTTGGAATTAGTAAGAACCACATGGGATCATGCTCTTGCCATGATTATCCAAACTCATAAAGTGTTCATTGGAAAATATGGTTTGATTTCATCCTCCCAACCCCAACAAAAGACTTAAGTGTCAAAATCAAGGGGGATTAGAAAAAAAATGAAGAATCAGGGGGGGAGATAATGAAGGATACCTAAAAATGATACAATCAAAGATGCAAAGTTTAGATGAATAACATAAAACATAAGTTTGAGCAAAGGTATGACAAGCAACATAAAACTATTTGAGTCATGTAACATTTTATATATAAGTATGTTGTAAATTTTTCGTAGTCCTATAAGGACTGAGTCATAGGCATAGGGGAAGTACTATCATGTTTGAATTATATTGTAATGATGTAATCATGACAAATTATTTTTTTCACTAATTTCAAAGGGAGAGATTGTTGATCTCTTTAAGTTTTGTTGTCTATTAGTGTCAAACAATTAGTCATATATAAGATAGACATAGTCGATCATAACTATGACAGAGCTACCCTATATAGGTTGAGTCATGTATTTGTAAAGATATATAAATAATATTGTATATTCCAAGATCTATGTAAGGAAGAAAAGGTGTGTGAAATTTCTTCCTACACTAATCTTTGAGAGGACGATTACGTAAATTCAACTAACTATTGCAGAGATCTCAAGAAATGCATAATAACTTAATCATAATAACAATGAATGAATAACACAATGATTACCATGGAGAAACCCTTCTGGGAGAAAATCCCACACAATTTATTCTCATATCTAGAAGATTAAAATACACTTGCAATGCAAGTTCTTATAGGAGCACATCACCACAACTCGAATTCAGATTCAGAATCAAAGAGACTCCTTCTAGTACTAGTCTTGCAATCTAAACTCGATGATTCAAACACCTCTCCAAGCCCTCCTTTCATTGTAATTTTTCACTTGGAAACCTGTTATGGTTTTACAAAACCATGGGCCAAAACCATGGGAAAAATAACTATTCCACATGTTACTTGTAATTTGTAACTCCAAGAATACCATTTTCATCCATAATTTTGTCCTCTAGTTTAGACCCACATAAAAGTCATATAATGAGTTGTTTACACTCTAAAAATAGAACTTCTACATTGCTCTAGAGACTAGACATAATTTTAATAACTCATACACCATTTTCCAACTCATAAACATGTGGAAAACTACCACAAACAAATTCTAGAATTTTTCATCTAAAATTTTCTAGAGTTTTTTAGAAAGAGCTTGCAAGGTTGAGAAACAATTCTTAACATTCTCCCACTTATCAAACACCTTGCAAGAGTTAGGGGATTCATAGTGTCACGGACTTAATTGTTAGGGGCCGAGAGGCCTATAGACTCTGAATACCATCTAATCTTCTCTATGCTCATGGGCTTAGTTAATTCATCAACAATGTTAGATTGTGGTGAATGATCAAGAAGGTACTATAAATACTCAAAAGTACTATAAATACTAGATTGTGATTAAGTTGTAAGAGATTATGAATTGTAATTAGGTTGTAATTACTGGATCATAATAATATCAGACTTGCTATTTGGTGAACATAGCCCATGGATTAGGTGAACCACGTTAAATCTTGGTGTCTTGTGTTCTTTTCTATGTGATCTATTATTTTTTGATATTGGTTATATTTGCACGTAATTGTTATTTTTGTCCATGGTTTAATCCTAACAAGTGGTATTAGACGAGGTTGTTTTTTTAGTTATCCTCTGCAGGAAAGTCTCATGGTTGAGTGGGAACAATGGTAGATGAGGGTAGGCTGAGGGTTGACAGGTTTAATGGGTAGAACTTCTAGTTATGGAAGATGCAAATGGAAGACTGTCTTTATCAGAAGGATTTATGGAAGCTGTTGGAAGGAAAAGCCAAGAATTAGGGATTTATGTCAAATGATGAATGGGATCTTTTACATAGAAAGACACTTGGAAGCATTCAATTATGCTTGGAACCATCAGTGGAATTTAATATTACAAAAGCCAAGACAATAGAAGAATTAATGCAAACCCTAGTGAAACTATATGAAAAGCCCTCCACTTCAAACAAGGTATTTCTCATGAAGCATTTATTTAATATGAAAATGGTAGAAGTTGGATCTATTGCAGATCATTTAAATGTGTTTAATACTATTACTAGTCAATTATCTTCTAAGGGTATCAATTTTGATGAAGAAATTAGGGTTCGCTTGATTTTGTATTCTTTTCCTGAAAGCTAGAATGGCTTGGTAATGGTTGTGAGTAATTCTATTCTTAGATCTAGTACCCTAAAATATGATGATGTCATTGGTGTTGTTTTGAGTGAGGAAACTCATAGGAAAACGTCAGGTGGATATACATCAAGAAGTGCTTTGAATGCACAAAGAAGGGGTAGAATGATTGAGAGAGGAAGTAATTCTAAAAATTTTGGGAAATCAAGAGGAAAGTCAAAGGGGAGGAGATCTCAATTGAGAGGATCGAACAACTATAGGTACTATAGGAAACTCAGGCACAAAAAGAAATATTGTTGGAATTAAAAGAAAAATGGAGATAAACTAGATGTAGACAAGGAGACAAATGTGGTAAGTAACAAATCTAAATAGGGTGCTTCGATCTTTAGAAAGTGTTGGTGATTCATGGGTTTTAGATTTTGGTGCTTCATTTCATCCTACACCTCATTTATTTCATTGATTATGTCCAAGGGGATTTTGGACTTGTTTATTTGGGGGACAATGAATGCTATCAGATTGTTGGAAAGGGAAAAGTTAAGATTAAGTTGCAGAATGAGAATCATTGGCTACTACATGAGGTAAGACATGTTCCAAGGCTGAGTAAGAATTTAATTTTAGTAGGTCAACTCAATGATGAGGGTTGTGTATTTACTTTTGATGATAAAAATTGGAAGGCTTCAAAAGGTTCCCTTGTAGTAGCAAATGGTGTGAAAGTAGGCACCTTATATCTTTGTATAGGTCATATTATTCCTTCTAATTTAATTGTTTAAGAGAAAAATGAATGTTTAGGAATAATTTTTGTAGTTTAGCAAGGAGAAAAAATACCTACTATAAATTTTGATACAACACTATTGCACAATAGACTTGGGTAGATGAGTGAGAAAGGTATGAAATTACTTCATTCAGAGAAAGTTTTACTAGGTCTAAAATGTGTTAGTATGGATTTATGTGAAAGTTGCGTGTATGGAAAAAAAAAGAGAGAGCGAGTTTTGTGAAGACTGGGAAGGAAAAAAAGAAGGAGAAATTAGAGCTTATGCATATTGATGTATGGGGTCTAATTCAGTTAGGCAAAAATCTACTGTATTTCAAACTTTTAAGAAATGTAAATGCTTTGTTGAAAATGAGACTAGTAAAAAATAAAATGTCTTAGATTTGATAATGGTGGTGAGTATTGCATTCATGAATTTGAAGATTATTTCCCCACTAATGGTATTCATAGAAAAAAAACTATTCCAAGGACTCCATGAGAAAATGGAGTGGGTGAATGTATGAACATGAGTATAATGGAGCACACAAGGAGCATGAGGCTGAATGCTGGGTTGTCCTTACACATGTAGGTGGAGGTTATCAATACTACTATATATTTGATTAATATAGGTCCCTCTACTCCTTTGGGTTGTGGTATTCTAGAGAAAGCATGGACTGGTAAGAAGGTGAGTTATTCTTTTCTCCAGACCTTCAGTTGTGTAGCTTTTGCTCATATAGATTTTGGAAATAGAACCAAGCTGGAAGCTAAGTCAAAAAAATGTGTATTTATTGGATATGGGATTAATGAATTTGGTTATAGGCTTTGGGATTTTGAAAATCATAAAATTATAAGAAGCAGGGATGTCATATTCAATGAGAAAGTGTTCTACAAAGATCTGTTACAACAACATGAGAGAAAGAAGATGATTATGCAGTGCTGGATGATACTCCAAAAGGTAATGTTCCAGCCATTCCTCATGATGTACAACAAACACAACAAAAAATACCACACACACTAATGAATGTTAGATGGTCAACAAGGAAAATTAGACCTCCAAAAAGATTCTCTCCCTCTTTGTATTCAATTTTACTTACCGATGTTGGTGAACCTTAATGTTATGATGAAGATGTGCAGATGGATACTAAGATTCAGTGGGAGTCTACAATGATAGACAAAATAGACTCTTTGCTAATGAATAAGACATGCTATTTATGTAAGTTTCCTACAAGTAAAAGAGCTTTATAGAATAAGTGGATTTAAGGGTTAAAAGAAGAGGATGGAGGTAATAAAAGATTTAAAGCTAGGTTAGTTGTCCTGTTGTTAAGATGACTTCTATTTGTACTATTTTAAGTATTGTGGCTACTAAAGATTTGCATTTAGAATAGCTTGATGTTAAAAAAAGATCCCTTCATGGTGATTTGGATGAAGAGATATATATGGCTCAGCCACATGGATTTGAGGTCAAAGGTAAGGAGAAGTTAGTGTGAAAATTAAAGAAAAGTTTATATGGCTTGAAACAAGCACCTCAACAATGGTATCTAAAATTTGACATTTTTATATATGAGCATAGATATCACAGGTATCATTTAGATCATTGTGTTTATTTTAAGAGGTTGAATGATGACAACTACATTATTTTATGTTTATATGTTGATGATATGCTTGTAGCTGGGTCTAACGTGGATCATATTAAAGGGCTAAAATGCTAGTTAGCACATGCATTTTCTATGAAGGATTTGTGGGCAGAAAAAAAAATCCTTGATATGAATATTTGCAAAGATAGGAAGAATAGAACATTGACACTATCTTAGGCTAATTATGTGGAGAGGGTTTTGCAATGTTCCTCTATGGAGAATGCTAAAGTTGTCAGCACACCTTTACCTAGTCATTTGAAGTTGACTAAGGAGATGTGTCCCAAGCTATAAGAAGAGGAGGATAAGATGTCCAAAGCACCCTATGCTTTAGTTGTAGGAAGTTTGATGTATGCTATGGTATGTACAAGGTTAGATATTGCACATGTAGTGGGAGTCGTTAGCAGGTATATGAGTCATCCAGGAATTGAGCATTGGAATGCAGTTAAATGGATTTTTAGATATTTGAGAGGAACATCCAATAAGTGTCTACACTTTGGGAGCTCTAATACTAATTTATAGGGCTATGTTGACTCAGATTTGGTAAGGGATATTTATACCAGGTGGAGTACTATAGGTTATGTCTTTATTGTTGGTGGGGTAGCCATGCGATATATTTCTAGATTATAGAAGATTAATGCTCTATCCACTACAGAGGCAGAGTATGTTGCTACTGTAGAGGTAGCCAAGGAGATGATATGGCTTCAATTATTCTTAGAAGAATTGGAACATCCTCAGAAGGATAATTATTTTTCCTTAGAAGAATTTAGCTCTAGATTCAAAGACCAAACACATACAGTTGCAGTATCATTTCATTTGGTCAGTTTTAGAGGATGGACAGTTAATGCTAGATAAGATACATACAAATGACAATCCAAAAAATATGTTGAAAAATGTAGTAACAAGGGAGAAGCTAAACTCCTTTATCTTTGGTTGGTCTTCTAGACTGAACATGAATAAAAGAATAATAGAGTTTAGGGTGGTTTGATCATGTGGGAGCCTCATGGAGTAGCGACATAGTTACAAGATCAGTCTCCAAGTGGGAGATTGTTGTTTAGTGTGGAGCCTGATCAGTCCCCAAGTGGGAGATTGTTAGATTGTTGTGACTGATCAAGAAAGTATTGTACATACTTCATAAAATAGGTTAGGGTTAGAGATTGTTTCATAGTTGTGATGCAAAATTGGTTCTTGTGGTAGTATTGAGCTATAAGGGATTACAGATTGTAATAAGATTGTAATTACTAGATTGTAATAATATTAGACTTTCTATTTGGTGGATGTAGCCTAGGGATTGGGTGAACCATGTTAAATCTTGGTGTCTTGTGTTCTTTTTTGTGTGATCTATTATTTTTTGATATTGGTTATATTTACATGTAATTATTATTTTTGTCCATGGTTTAATCCTAACAAGCAACATTCACCAAAATCTCTACCTTCTCTAGATTCACCTTGCCCTCCTCAACCATATCGAGCTCACAAAATGATATTGTACATCAATGTGCTTGGTCCTAGCATGAAATGTTGGGTTCTTCACTATGCAAATTGCACTTTGACTATCACTATAAATTGTTAGTATATCCTATTTGAACTCTATATCTGAACATAGTTTTTTAAGCTAGATGGCTTCCTTACAGGCATGAGCAGCTACCATATACTCTACATTTGTAGGGGACAAAGTGATCAAAACTTGTCACTTGTTCATCCAACTAATTGCACCATTGAATAATGTAAAGCCATATGCACTAGTGGATCTTCTATTATCAACATCACCATCACAATTTGAATCCACATAGCCTCAAATATCGATGGAATGCTCATTTCCTATTCCATGAAAACATATAGAGTACTCTAAGGTACCCCGCAAGTATCTAAAAACTCTTTTTACCGCATCCCAATGTGCTATTCCTGGATTAAACATATAATGACAAAGTACTCCTACAACTTGGGCAATGTTTGGTCTTGTATAGCCCATAGCATACATCAAGCATCCAACAACACTCTAATATGGTACTCGACTCATCTCTTCCATCTCCAATGGGGATGAAGGACACTATGAGCTAGAAAGCTTTGTTCTCATAGTAACAAGAACACTCAATGGTCTAGAATCCTACATATTGAATTTTCTTAGAATATTACCTACATACTTACTTTGGCCTAGACAAAGCTTTCTATTTTGTCTATCTCTTATAATCTCTATTCCCAAAATGTACCTTTCTGCACCAAGATCTTTCATTTCAAACTTTGTTGAGAGTTGAGATTTTAAATCTACAATCATACCTTTCTCTTTACCAATAAACAACATATCATCAACATATAAGGAAATAACTAGGAAATAATCACTATTAGACTTGTAGTATATATAGTCATCAAATTTGGATCACTCAAATCCCAAACTCAATACATATCTATCAAACTTTTGTTACCACATCCTAGGACTTTTTTTTAGACCATACAAGGATTTCTTCAATTTACAAACCAAATGACTTTTACCTTTCACTACAAAGTTCTTTGGCTATATCATATAGATTTCTTCCTCCAAATCTCCATGAAGGAAAGCTGTCTTCACATCCATCTACTTGACTTCTAGATCATAAGGTGCTGCAATAGAAAGTAAAAATCAAATGGATGTCATTTTTGTTACAAGAGAAAAAATTTCACCATAATCAATTCCTGCAACCAAATGCAATTTATACTTCTCAATGCTTCCATTTGAACCCATATTCCTTTTGAACACCCATTTACAACCAATAGGCTTCCATCCTTTAGGTAATGGTACAAGGTTCCATGTGTCATTCCTCTTAAGAGCTACCATCTCTTCTTCCATGGCTATCTTCCAGGACTTTGAATCATTCATACCAAGAGCCTCTTCTATAGATTTTAGTTCATCAATATTAGCATTCAAAGAAAATATACACCTCCAATCATTATGAGAATATCCATACCTTTCTAGTGCTTTCCTCTATCTATTAGACCTTCAAACAAAATCTAGTTTAGGTTTAGGTTTATGTTATGATTAGGTTCTTCCTCTTCCTCTGATGATTTAGAACTCATAGAGCTCTCTTCAACAACTTGGCTTTCTAAGGTCCTCAATTAAACTTGTTGAGGTGTAGCAGGAAGTTGAATCACATCTTTCTTTTATTTTATCTATTCTGGCTATATTGCAATAGAAGAAGGCTCAGTTTCTCTAAAAATAGCACTTCTAGAGTAACATACCTTTTGTGCAATGGGATCCCAAAGCTTGTGTCCTTTCACATCATAACTATATCTAATTAAGATACATTTGACAACTTTGTTGTCTAATTTTGTCTACTTCTCCTTTCGCACATGAGCATATGCCCTAGAACCAAAAACTCTTAGATGTCTAAGTGAAGGCTCGTGGCCCAACCATGCTTCTATTGGTGTCTTATCAACAAGAGCTGATGTAGGAGACCTCTTTATTAGGTCATAGGTAGTGGCTACAGCTTCAACCAAAAAAATTTTTTTAGTTCAACTCCACTCAACATACTCCTAGTCTTCTCCATCAAGGTCTTGTTCATTCTTTTTGCAACTCCATTTTGTTTTGGAGAATACAAAGTTGTCTTCTCTCTTTTAATACCACAATCTTTACAAAATGTGTCAAAATCATTGGAGCAATATTCACTACCATTATCAGTTCTCAAATGCTTTATCTTCTTTCTAGTCAACAACTCAACCATTGCTTTAAGTTCTTTGAAATGACTAAAAACTTTAGCTTTACTTCTAAGAAAATAAGCCCATGTTCTTCTACTAAAATCATCAACAAAAGAAACATAATAAACTGATCTATCAATAGAAGGAACATCAACTAAATTAAATACATTCGAATGGATTAGATCCAAAATACATGAGGATTTATGAGAACTTGAGTAAAACTAAATACAGTTTTGTTTACCATAGATACAATGCTCACAAAAATCAAAATCAAGATTGTAGTCATTCAATCCATTAATAAGGTTTTTATTCTTTATAGTTTGTAGACCTTTCTCACCTATGTGGCTGAGTCTTTGGTGCCATAACATAGTCTTCTCTATAGGTAACTTTGATTTCATAGATAAAGAACCCTTGGGTACCCAAAAACCATGACCATCTATTAAAAGAGAAACTCTCTCCTTCTCCAACAAAGTAGTCCTCTTTAAAATCTTATCATAACTACTATTGCACTAAACCATGCATGCATCAAGCTGGTACAATGTACCCAATCTACTTCCTCTTGCTATTACCATAACACTTCTCACCATTTTGACACCTGCTTCAACAAACTATACATGCACACCCACATCTATTAGTTTACTAACAGATAAAAAATTCCTTACTAGTCCTGGGATATGTAAGACACCATCAATTCTTCTAATTCTACCATAAAAAAATTTCACATGAGTACTTCCACAACCAACAATATCAAGAACTAAGTTATCACCCAAATACACCTTATTATCATCAAACTTTTCATATTTACTAAACCAATTTCTATTAGGAGTCATGTGAAAAGATGCACCTGAGTTTATCAAACATGAATTGTCACCTACATGAGTGGCCAAGGCTATGATGAAAGCATCTCCATCTTCCTTCTTAGACTCAAAATCAAAATCTTGCTTCTTCTTCTTTTTCTTTTCCTCTTTTTAGTCCTTTTAGAAGTTTCTAGGTTTTCCACAATTCCAATAGATCACATTGTACTTACCACAAGATTTTGATCTCCCCTTATTCTTGGACTTAGAAAGTCCATTCTACTTCTTGTTCTTATCTCTTTCCTTTGATATTCATCAAACACTCAAAGCCTCTTTGGCATTTAGAGAGACCTTCCTTCTCATCTCTTCAGAAAGTAGAGAAACAACAATGTCCTCCATATTCAAGACAATTGAAGTGATCCCTATGACCATAACAATGCTATCCCATGATTCTAGTAATGAACATAGCAATATTTGGCACCTTTCTTCTTCATCCATCCACACCCCAACTAAGGTCAACTGACTCACCAACATATTAAAATGTTCAAGATGCTTAGAAATCTATCCACCTTCTTCCATTCTAAAGGAATACAACTTCTTCCTCAAGAAAATCTTGTTCACAAGTGATTTTTTTTGATAGATCTCACTTAGCTTCTTCTAAAGCTTCTTCATGATATGTTCTTCATGGATATTAATCACTATAGAATCTACAAGACACAATTTGATGAGACTTTTAGCTTTTTTGTCTCTCACATCATACTCTGTGGCTAAAGTTGGATCTGTGCATCTCAGCTTCTTTTCATCAACTGCATCCCATAGGTCCTAATCAATCAATAGATCTTCCATCTTCAGCTTCCAAATTTCAAAGTTTGTACCAAAAAACTTCTCTACATCAATCCTCCCTGATGTGCTTGCCATCTTTGCAATCTTGCAACACAAAAATAAAAACCTTTGCACAAGCTCCCACTCAAACCTTGATTAGCTCAAAAAACCCTATACCCAAAAAATATAACAAAAAATGACCAAGCTTTGATACCACTTGTAAGGAAGAAAAGGTGTGCATAATTTATTTCTACACTAATCTTTGAGAGGAATATTATGCAAATTCAACTAACTATAACAGAGATCTCAAGAAATGCATAATAACTTAATAAAAATAAAAATTAATGCATAACATAATGAGTACTATGGGGAAACTCTTCTGGGAGAAAAACCCCACCCTCAAAAACCCACACAATTTATTCTCATATCTAGAAGATTAGAATACACTTGCAATGCAAGTTCTTATGGGAGCACATCACCACAACTCAAACTCAGACTTAGACTTAGAGAGACTCCTTGTAGCACCAGTCTTGTAAACTAAACTCGATGATTTAAACACCTCCCCAAGCCCTCCTTTTATAGTGATTTTCCACTTGGAAATCATTTATGACTTTAAAAAACCATGGGCCAAAATCATGGGCAAAACAACTATGCCACATGTCACCCACTTGTAATTTGTAACTTCAAGAATATCATTTTCATCCATAATTTTGTCCTCTAGTTTAGACCCCCATAAAATCATATAATGAGTTGTTTACACTCTAAAAATAGTCATTCTACATTTTTCTAGAAATTAGACACATTTTTAACAAATCATACACCTTTTTCGAACTTACAAAAATGTGGAAAACTACCAAAATCAAATTCTAGAATTTTCTAAAAATTTTCTAGAGTTTTCTGGCTTTTTTTTTTGAAGTTTTTAAGAAAAAGCTTGCAAGGTTGAGACACAATTCTCAACACTCTATAGGATTCAAACAAGTCTTTGGTTAGTGAGTACTTCTATATAAGCTGAGTTTAGTAAATATTGAGAAAACAAAGCATCTGGATGTTGAGTCATAAATGAAGGAGCCAAGTTGAGGTCAAGTATCGATAGGAAGAACAACTATGACCAAGTGTCAGAGACAATATATGTTAAGTAAAATAGTGTGAACAAAATAGTCTGAAATGGCACAAACTTTAAGGTAAACCATTTTGAGATGATATATAATTTTTTTTTAATTAATGTAGATTTTTTTACAATTGGTTGTTATACATTTTAATGTGGATCATCGATCCCTATGAAGGAAGGACAACCAATCAGATGAATGGGCAAGAAGTGAAACATCTAGATTGTTGATCATGTTCTAGAAGACTATTTAGATGTCTTTGAAAGGGAAGATCCAAACCCTATTCCATGTAGAGAGAGTATATGCATGTGAGTAAAGAGAAAGGAAGAAAAGTAGTATGTGAAGGAGTTAAGTCTTGGATGCTACATGAAAACTTGTGAAGTAATAGATTTTAGCAACTTACTATAGTAGTGAAGAGCATATTAAAGATATATCAAATAGGATATCATATCATAAATTGGAAGGAGAAGATCTATAATCAACATTGATATTGTAGACTGAAGGATCAGGTATTGAATCATTTTTGGCTAAGGGAACTAGGGTAAATCTCTTAACAGAGTGGTCCTAAAAAGCCTATGAAAATCACTTAACAAAGTATTTATTTCTTTATAAGTTTTAAAGCCATTTACCAAGGTAGACCTAACAATCTTTGTAAAGCTCCTAATATAGTAGACCCCTCATAGGGTAGGTCATCATAAGTAATCAAATTTTTAGTCCTAATAGGTTAAATATTTTACTATATTTGGGAAGATTTGTGGGTGTCATCCCTACCCCAATTTTACCTTCACCTTGGAGGATTTCTGAGTAACCAAAATCTTTTGTGTTATGAGTGTACATTTTTCATATTGATGGATGTGGTACATAGTTAGATCAATTTTAGGATTTGAAGTTTAAATTTATGTTATGCATAATCTTGATATGGGATGGATAATGTAGTGAATACAAACAAGTTCTTTTGAAGGTTAAAGTTTTAGTGATCATGATTCACTCCCCCCCTCAGTATTTCAATTTCTCAATAAACTTCCAAAACTAATAAACCTTAAACAATTGTTTTGCTACATATGAAAAAATAGTCTTGGTACTTCCAATGTAGCAATAGGGATATAGGTTTCCTCATAATCAATTCTTTCTTGTTGTGAATAAACTTTTCATAATATCCTTTCTTTTTTGCTTACCATTTCTCCTTTCTCATTCATGTTGTTTTTGAATACCCATTTAGCTCCAATAAAATTCTTATCTTTAGGTCTAGGGACTAATTCCCAAGTCTCATTCTTTTTAATCTGCTCAAATTCCTCTATCATAGATTT
Organism: Cupressus sempervirens; assembly: GCA_028749045.1. Classification (NCBI taxonomy): domain Eukaryota; kingdom Viridiplantae; phylum Streptophyta; class Pinopsida; order Cupressales; family Cupressaceae; genus Cupressus; species Cupressus sempervirens. Next base: position 146,441,425 of record CM053791.1, read on the forward strand.
TGTAGGATTTGAGAAATAAAAATCCACAAATCTCATAGAACATTTGCATGAAAGGACCTACCATAGGGAAGAAAAGACAAAAGAAGGAAAGGGTTTGGCTCTGAAAATATGCAAGAATATATTTAGTAGACAAAAAGAAACATTAGAAAATATAATAGATCAATCCTTATTGAAGGAGATCTTATGACCTAAAAGGGATACCCTAAGAGGTAAAAGGTATTTAATAATATATATTTAATTATTAAATAGAAATTAAAGTACATAAAGGGAAATCTTAAGAAGGGAGTAAAGATAATTTAATCAATATAACTAAATTAAATCTTCACCCTGGAAACTTTTATCCAAAATTCATCATTACAAGCTTCATCTATAGTCTTAGGTTCAATTTAAGATATTAAATCTAATTCTTCACTAACCTTGTTGCTTGTCATCACACCTTTTTTTCACATCCAATGATTTGTTTTACTAGATTGATTCCTTGCAACATAACTAGGGTTTCTTCTTTCTATTCTATTTTCCAATCTAGGCTCTTCTCTATGTTCTTTTCTTTGAATTAAAATATCTACAAATTAGTATCAGTATCATAAACTAATTCTTTCTCAACATTATAATTTTTATTCCTTTGATTAGCATTGTCCTTAGAATCAGAACCAATTATTCTTTCCTAAATTCTAAATTTTTTATTAACTTTTAGATTAGTGCTCTCAAAAATAGTCTTGAATCTTAGATTAAAAGCTTTGTATGCCTTACTCTTCTTTTAATATCCGAGGAACACACTTTCATCACTTCTAGAGTCAAATTTCCCAATATCATCATCTATTTTGATATAATACTTACTTCCAAAGAGTTTAAAGTAATTTATAGTAGGTGTATGTCCAAACCAATTTTCATAAGGTGGCTTACTAGTGCCTTGTCTAATTTGCAATTTGGCCATTGTGTATGCTGTAGTGTTCAATACTTCTCTTTAAAAGATATGGGAAATATCATTTTGAAACATCATTTCTCTAGTTGCTTCTCCAATTGATTTTTTTCTCCTTTCTTCTATCCCATTTTGTTGTGGTGTGTTAGGAGCTGAAAGCTATTTCTTTATTTCAATATCCTCACAAAATATGTTACACTCATTTGAAATGAATTCTCCTCCTCTATCTAATCTCAAACATGTAGTTTTCAATCCAAGTTCATTCTCTACTCTACTCTTAAATATCTTGAACTTTTCAAAAGATTCATATTTTTCTCTAACAGATATATATTTTTTAATTTAAAAAAAATAGTGACAAAGCCACTTTATATATATATATATATATATATATATATATATTCAAATCTAACATTTTTTATAAATTTTTTTTCAAAAGATTCATATATTTCTCTAACAAATGTTACTCAGATCATCCTTGTAAAATAATCAATAAAAAAAAAACTACTTTTCTAAATGGATTGATTTTGTTCTTTTAGGACCACTCAAATCTTTGTGCACAATCTTAAACTTTGTTGATCCACTAAATACTTCTTTTAGAAATGAACTTTTCTTTTATTTATCCATCACACACTCTTCTCAAATCATGTTAGAAGGTTTCATAATCTTATGCAAAACTCTAATTGCATGTATAATACTTATATACACAAAGTTATCAAATTTAATGTGACAAAATTTCTTATGCTATACAGCCAATTGTCATCCACTTTTGCAAACAAACATATCATTTCAATAGGGTTCAACTAAAATGCATTACCTCTTATTCATGTACCTATACCAATCAACTTACAATATTTATCCTTCATTACTAAAGTCTTTTTGTGAATTGCAACTGATATCTTTTTTCCACAAGTTGTTCAACACTTAAAAGATTATGTTCCAAACCATCAATCAAGTAAGCATGCTCAGTATTAGTCTTTTCATAAAGTGTAATAGATTATTTTAAAAAAAATTGACATTGTGCATTATTTCCAACTCTAAATTTTCATCTATCATAAGTGTTAATATCAACAAACTTATTCATATCTCTTATCATATCGTGAGAACAACCACTGTCTATGATCTAATCATACTTTATATTTTCAATAGGTGATACAAATGCTTTCTCTTCTAGTACTTCTTTCACTTATTGTTCAAGACTTATTATTTAATAGAAAAAAATCCAAGTTCATCATCCTTATCATCACTTTCTAAGAAGTTTACCATCTTAAAATTGAATTCATTTCATCACCATAGAAGAAATCTTGTGTAAAATTTGACTTATGAGGCTTCTTGGGTTTTATGCTCTTTACTCTCTTAGGACATTGTAATGAAAGATGACCAAGATCTTTATAAGTACAAAAAAAAAAAAAAATTCTTAGTTGTAGGCTCTCTCTTTATAATTCATTTAAGTTCTTCATCAATCTTCTTATCTTATTCTTTTTTAATTGTCCAATATCTAGCATAATATCCACTAGTGTTTTCAATCCTTATAAGTTTATCTCTACATTTTTGTATACTAAAAGTTGTCTTTGTCCTTGCCACTCCTTGATTCTACTTCAAAGATTATTAAAATGCTTTAAACTTCCCAAGTAACATCTTTATAATGACATTAGGTGTCACAAGAATAATTTCTTCAATGATCTCTACTTTGTGTGCATATTCAAGGGTGAAATATTTCAACATCTTCCATACTATTTAATCTTTAGTTATAGAACTTCCTCCACAACTCTTGATTCCTACAACAATCTTAGATACTCTACCAAAATATTCTCTTATAAATTCATCTTCCATCATCTTAGCATTACCTAATATATTCTTCCAAGTCTGTAATCTAGATTTCTTTGCAAATTTATCTCCTTCAAATAGATTTTGCAACTTAATCTAGATTTCATGTGTAAGATATAAATATTTTACATCAAAATACTATGTTTTAGGAACAACTAATAGTATTGATTCTCTACCATACATATTGTGCATGAATATATCTGTCTTTTTCTAAACACAATGCCAAATCCTTTTCTTCTATCAAATACTTTGTTTCTCTTGTAATCAACCAATAACTTGCTCCACTGCATAGAAAGTTATTATTCATCCTTTCCTTCTAATTTTCATTGTTCACTCCATCCAATTTCATACTATTTTTCTTTAATGTAGCCATGGATCTCCTTAAGCTCTTAAAATTTATCTTCAAGGACCTAATTCTTTTGATACCAATTGTTAGAAAGTAAATTCCACCAATATAACTAGGAGAGAGGAGGGGACATGTAGATCAATTATGCAATTTAACCAACTTTGAAAAATTTGAAATATGTAACCAACAAATGCAATAACCACAAGATAAGAACCATGCAATATGACCACAAGATATGTTTAACTAGGGAAATCCTTTATTAGAGGGAAAATTATGGTGGGGATGATGCTCACAAGATAATTTTCTAATATAGAAAGTTCCTTGTTAAAGGGTGTGACCATGTTAGGAGTCAAATGAATAAAATCACTACATATGAGTCCCTATTAGGAGACTTTGAGTCCTTGTTAGGAGATTCTAACCTTGTTAGGGGTTGATAAGAGGATAATTCTATCCACTATCCAAACTACTTCAAAACTATTTTCACCAAACAATTCATGATAATCTATACAAGAAAAATTAACTAATTAAAACAAAAAAATATCTTGCCAATAAAATTCCTTTGAATTGTACCACTTATCCATAAAATCAAACAATTTTGTCATCTTCAAAAATTCACATCCAAAGCTCACATAGCATACATATGATCTCACTAATCAAGAATGATACTAATAACAAAGAAAATATCTTTCATTTATACCAAGTCTTAATAACTAATTGAGTCATCCTCGAGGCTTCCCCAATGTACAATGAATAATGTAGGACCATCATAAGATAATACAACTAAGTTCCACTTGTTACATTATAATTTACATCAATTATTAAACTTAGTCAAGCTCCAAGGAATATTTCACACGTTATCCTTCACAAGTCTTCACAGAATAAAAAATATATTTCTCCATCTCAAATTTAGCTTCACCAACATGTCTCTAACCAAAGTCCAAGCTCACTGAAAAAACTTCAACCTTGCCAAAAAGATGCAACTAGTATTTTGTAAATATTCCATAAGTCATTGAAAACTTCATAACTCTTTCCATGAAAATAGACATAGCATCTATAAACATCCAAGAATAGATTGTCAACCTTGTTGAATTCAACTCAAAAACCTCTAACTTCACTGAAAAAAATTATCTTTGCCACTAGAATTGTTAAGAAGGTTGATATGTTGACATTAATGATAAATCAAGTCATAAATGCAACACATAAACACTCAATTATCTCCAATACATTCCATTGAATATCGAAAAGGAATTCATGTGAATAGATAAAACCATGATAAATCATCAAGTAAGAATCTAAATGATGCATGCTAATAGGAAAATGATCCACAATAGGTCCTAAATAAGATTCCAATGCTGTACACATAGATATGTACAAATGATGAACCAAACAGATGATCTTTTAATCAAAAACATAAAAGAACAAAACTTAACAAAATGATGAAATATTGCCAGGTACCCAAGATGTTCTTGCATTGGACACCCCATGTAACAAAATATGTTTTATAAAAATGAATTATGAACAGCTTGTAGGACTCAAGATATAAACCCCATGTTTGTTCTAAATCCACATGTCTTCGTCATTTTCATCCTCAACCTTCTACTTGTTTCCCTTCTTCAAGTTCAACAATTCCTTCTTCCTATAATTTGCTTTAGAGTTCTTATTAGCAACATATAGTAACTAGTTTCCACTATCAACCTTCACCTTATCCAAAACCCAACTAACTCTACTACAAACCCATTTTTTCCTTTTCTCATTCTTACTTATTAGAACCACTTTATCATTGGACCTTCCCATAAGACCCTTCTGCAATCTAGTATTTACCTTCACAAATTTTTCTAGTACCTAGAATTATCATCATCCTTTGAATTACTAAGGTCAAAGATTTCATTTACATTAACAAGTATCTACACACAACTATGTGGGTGGGGGGTGTGAATAATTTGTCAAAAAATATAATTTAACCTAGACTTATAAGTATGATCTCTAATAATTAAAAGAATGATGCACAACAACAAGAAGTAATACACCATAACATAATATTGTTAACTAAGGATACCATTGATCAAAGGGAAAATTCTAGTGGGGATGAAACCCAAAATATAATGTACTAATAAGTAAATTCCTTGTTAAAGGATGTGATCCTTTTAGGAGTCAAATATAACTTATTTAGTAAAAATGTCCTTTTCAAAGGATATATCCTTGTTAGGAGACCTTGAACCCAAGTTAGAAGGTTCTAAACATGTTAACATCTGATAAGAAACAAATAGACCCACTTCCTAAATGTTCCAACAAGTTTGAAAGATGAAATTTTTTTGATGACATGTCCATTTACATGAACTAACTGATCTACAACTTACTTGTCAAAATACTTCCTTTAAAGTCCATTTCAATCAACCAACATCAACTCTTCTTTTCTCTAATCATACAACATGGAATCTCTCAATATATTAATCAAGACATACAACTCTTACACAATGTATACTTTACAAATAACTTTTCTTTTTACCCTTACAAATAATTAATTAGGTTTACTTGTTAAAGATTCCCCAATGAACAAATAATTACATAATAACATGCTAAGGCATATACACATTCATAAGAATTATCACAACCATTATATTTAGGCTACCACATGTTACAACAAAGATATTATATTTTTGAATAATAAAATACATGCTTCCTTGACACAGTCGACTACTAGTAAAAAATGTTGCACACTAAACATTAGTGACTTTTCCAACATAATCTAAACTCATCCCAATCATGAATATATGTGCATGAAAATATAATCTATCACATTCTGAACTCATCATGGATAATTCATATTTTCCAATAAGATAAAACCAAATTGCCTTCACCTATCACTGCCACCATTTCTTGTACACTTGTATGCTACCAATCGTCACCAAGAAAATTGTGAAACAAAACTATCACATTAAGCATAGAAAAATATATATGATATCTATACTCATTATTTTACACACATATAATCTTTCATACATACTTCTATCACCAACAAACTTTGGTAAACTGATAAATCACTAGTAATATACAAATTTTGTGTATGTCATGAATATGAATATATGGGTTCATAAATGACAAAAATAGTCATTAGTATAACGTCTCAATAGATCATTAAAGTTCCAAAAAAGACCTCAATTCTTAAAAATCTTTCCCTATTATTTATGAAAATATAGGGTGAAAAACCATCAATCCAAAAATTAATCAACAAATACAATTATTTGAATATCCTTGTGCATATATCTTCCCTTGTTATCTCTAGCAATTTTTGGTTCAGGGGAACCCACTAAAGAAAAAATAGAGGATAGGGTTAATTAGGACCTTGAGTTGATCCAAGCTAGTCATTAAAGTCTTGTGATTGTTTAGTTGATTAATGTCCTATTTTGTTTAGCATGACTATAAGCCAGCTTGTGCAAATGACTAATTAAGGACATTAGTGCTAAAGTCTTGTCATTTTAGATATTTTGAGGTATTTTGAGGGTCTAATTTTTTTCCAAAATATGTTCTCTCTTTTTGAGCTCCAAAAATGTTTTTAGTGACAACTTTTCTTGTAAATGTTGCAAAATTGCAATTTGTCATATTTTGACAAAATATTGTAAGTTGGAAGTCTAGTAGTCATATATGTTGTAGCTGATGGAAGTTAAGTAGTTTTGGTATCTAAGAGGTAAAATAAGTTGACTGGAGTGGAGAGGAAGTTAGTTCTATGAAAAATTCATGTTTGGGGTTCATGAAGCTAAGCAAAGAACACTATTATTCTTACAATTTTGTTGTAACAGGGTTTCACATATACATGTATGGATTGGTCAAAGTGTACAATCAACTAAGTAGGTAGAAAATTTAATCATCTTTCATATACAGTAACTTTGAAGTCTATTTGTAGTAGGAGTTGTGAGATACTACAAATTTTGTGTTAATATATTTACTTTTACATTTGTACCTAGGGTTTCACATGGAAATGTCCATAACTTAAATTTCCATCATTGGTTTTTAATGGTATTTGGGGAAGTTTAATATATGTCAATGTACTTGAGGATTTTTAAAGTTATTTTGAAGTATCTTGAGAGAGCTAGTAGAAAATTGATGCGTCAGGTGGACATTCCTATGTGGTCACCACATTCACAGAGCTAGAAATAACCATAAATTGCAATGACTGATGAAAGAGAGGTGTAAACTCAAGATTTAAGATGTATTAGGTTTCCTCTAGATGTTATTGGTATCTCCTTTGGTGAACCTCAACCACAACTTGTAGTTGCTTCACAAATTAGGGCTAATTAGTCCCATTAGGCTTCTACAAGTGGACAATATTATGATATTTGTATTAAGAGTTACAATTTATTATTTGGAAATTGGATAAAAGTATCCAAAGGGTATTTAGAATATCCATTATTTTTTCAAGTATTTTGGGAAAGTTGAAAGTTAAGTTGGAAAAACTATATTGATAGGGGTACTAGGAACTAAGACCCTTAAGGAAGAAACTATAGAAAATTGAGGTTGAGAACCAATACTAATATCTAGAGAATGTTAGTTTAGAAGATTTAACACCTTTTTCCAAGTTGGTGGAATCCCATGAGAAACATAGGATGTTTTGTGGTTATGGAACCAAGTAGCCTAGATTGGGGACACCTAAGAAGCATAGAGTATGTTGTCATGTTGTAGATGTTTAAGGAAATAAGTCATGGCCTATTGAGGGTATGGTAAATATATAGGGAGAATAAGGAAGTGTACTGATTCAAAAAGTATTCCCTTGATGTATTGCATCTTTGGTTTGAGCTTCCTAAGTTGAATTGATCCCTTGGGAAGGATACCAAAATACTACTCTACATCATTTTTGGTATCACAGAGGGGGAAATATTCCTTAGGGAAAGAAATATGTACATGTTAGAGTAGGAGTCTATGTGTTATAATCCAAATATGGTGAATAAGTTTAAACTTGACAAGAAGATGGAAGAGCAAGAAAATGAAAATAAGTGGTTAGAGATAAGTTAGAGAAATTGGAAGAAAAAATAAAAGAGGTAGAAAAACCATTAGAGGTAAGGGGAGGAGATAGGAATGAGGTGTTGGAAATAAAATAGGGAAAGTAAACTCTAAGACAGGGGAGGGGGTTGTTGAATTAACACTTAAAACATAAACCTTAAAATCATTCATCACACATCCATCTCACAATTTATATATGTAAACTAAAATACCAAATTAAACATATACATCCATAACAGAAAGTAAAGAAATTCAACACATGTATGACATAAGATATATGGTTACCCAAAAACCCTCCAAGGAGAAGGTAAAACCAGGGTGGGGATGAAACCCACAAATCTCCACTACTACAATAATAAAGTGTATCCAATGAAGGTTACATTGCTTTGATCATAAAACATGATCCACCCTGTGAAAGGTCTACCCTATTAAAATATTAAAAGATTGTTAGATCTTACCCTGTTAAAATATTTGAACACCTTGTTAGAAGTGTGCTTGGTAAAAGGACTTTTACTTACAATCAAGTAAGCACCCTATTAAAGGATTTACAATAGCCTATTAAGACTACTCTATTAAGAGATTTAATTGATTCACCTATTAGAATGTCTCAGCAATGATCCTTCAGTTAACACTCTATTGCGTAATGATAGATCACCCCTTTCCTAATGTGTACATAATCCTTTTGGATCAGATGTATCTTTGTCATCTTCTAATTTCCTCTATTCTCCTCTAATTGATTATGCTATGTATCAGAACTCCTTAGTTTCCATGAATGATTTGTTTGCACATGAAAACTTCTCTATTTTCTTATTACTACATTCATAAAAAATTTAGGGTTTGTCCTCCTTAAAAATGACATAGGGTTAGGTATGAATCAATGATTGTGATCCACCCATATTGCCACTTAATTCTTCCCTTTTTCTGATTTTCTACATGTAATTCATAGGGATTCACAATAAAGATTTGTTCTTATCATCTAAGATCACAAAAAAATCCTTAAGTCGACTAAAAAATGGTTTACATAGAAGTTTGTGCCATTATAAGTAACTATGTCAAAAGTGTATTACTCAACACTTAAAGTCCCTGATGCTTGGCATCAACTGCAACTTCAATATTGTAACTTGGGTTCTGAATGACTTGGCATCTGAGTAACTTGGTACATGCTATTTTCTCGACACTTGAGTGACTTGACACTTACTAATTACTCAACACATACTAAATATCTCTCATTCAACATATACCATTTAACAACTTATGCTCGACATGTATTACTTGTTTGGCATGAACTAAGTAAATGACTTAAGTATATTGTCACTCATATGTAAAAACCAATCTGAGATTGATAATCTCCCCCTTTGACATGAGTGGAAAAATACTTGGTCATGCATGAATAACCTTAAGCCTTTCAAACATAACTAAGATAATATCCACTTACATAAAAAACTTCAAAACTTCAAAATTTTTCAAAAACTTATGACTCATTAAGCATACCTCAGTATTCAATAACCCCCCCAAGTTATTTGTGTTGTTCTACATTTGAACCAAAATCATTCCTCTTGTTGAGTAGATTTCCTCCTGTTGAGTAGATTTGCATAAGCTGATCTATGTACTCTTTTTTTTGTCATCGAATCTCCCTTTTTGAAAAATGGTAGTTCTTCCAAAAATATTATTTCCTTCATTATCTTTCCCATACTCCTTTTTCTCCTATTTCTCCCCTTTTTTGACACTTATGTCAAAGGGTTATACACTTATAGTGTGTTTTTCAAAAAATGTTTGATTAACCTCAAGCATAATTTTTAAAGCAGCATTCTAATTATCACAAGCTAGCTCCAATGATTTTATTTGGATAGCCAACTCCACAACAAGGTGTACTAAGCCTTCATAAGTAGAAATATGTATAACTTTCTTCATGAGTTTTTTAGCAAAGGCTAGTTCCTTGTGTAATATTTCTATATGTGGAGTCAGTATAGATTGGATGCTGATCAATTTAGCCTTTATGTTTGCTTCATTTACATGTAGCAATGCTAACTGACTCTAGGAGTTTAGAAAATTCTTGAAATGTTTCTCACTTTGGGATAGAGACCTTGGTAGAGTTATGCTAGTTGACTGCATATGACTCTCCAAATTTATAATGTGGCTTTTGACTTCCTATGTGAAAAGTGTTGGATTTCACAATTTGGTGTATAAAGAGAAAATTTTCTCTACTACCTTCTTCACATTTTCAACTTTGGTTGCTAACTCAACCTATGATAGTGCAATAGCACTTGATATGTTTTCATTAACCTTATTTTGAAACTTTCTTTCAAATCATTCAAGTAATTTCACATTTGAATCTAGGTCTGTGTCATTAAACTTTTCAACTAAGTTGGTTAACTTCTCTATGATAGTCTTTGTTTCTTCTAGTGTTGGCAAGCTAAATGCATCAAGAAAATTTTCCTTGATATCTAGCAAAGCTTGCTTCTACCTATGCTCCCTTCTAAGAAGTTCTTGGTTTTTCTTCTTTGCAAAAGCATCATGTAGTATGCTCATCTATTCAATAGTGATGTCTTTAAGATCAAACTTTGACAACTCAATCACTTTATCCAAGTTCACATCACCAAATGATGTAACTTCATCTACATTGGATATGCTTGGACTTGACCTTGATGATTGTAAAGGTATATCTTCTATACTTGGCCTATGAAGAACTTTACTTGGAGGAGTAGTATTTTCTAGCAAAGCCACCAGTGTTTGTATTGCTAGTTGCTCCTCAAGTTTTGTAGTCAAACCTAGCTCTTTAGTCCTATTCTTTGCTTGTTCTACATTCTCAATTACACCTTGATCTTGTGTTGCAGGTGCAGGAGTAAAATCCTATCCTATTTGTGCTTGTGTTCCTTCATTCTCTTCTTTTTCATGTTTTTTCTCTGCATTTGTCCCATCCTTGTCATTTTCTTTTTCCTTTTTAGTGCTTGAGACTAGAGCACTTTGTACCAATGCACTGACAGTAGAAGTTGTTGTCTCCTTCCTTTGATATACTACAATAGGTAATGTATCTTTTACCATGGTGGATTGAAGAGGGGCTATAGATGTCTCTTGTATCTAAATTTCTTCCCCTACAGATGCCTTGTCTACCTTTTCAATCTCACCAACACTTACTAGTATAAGATTTTTACAAAGTTTTTCCTAGGTAGTGGATTCTATTAGTATTTTCTTCAAGTCTTCCTCTATAAGGGGGTTGATTTTTTGAGTGATAGTATCAGAAACATCCTTAATCTTAACAATATCATTGTATGCATTCAACTCATGTTGAGGACTGGCACTCGACACTAGTGTATCTAGTACACTCTATTCTATCTACTGCTCAACCTTGGCTGGTGCCTATATGTCTATATTCATTTCAGTGCCTTCGAAACTGTATCTTTTTTAGTGTCTTCTTTGGTAACATTAGTTACTTATTGTTGTTCATTTTCATCCTCACCTACCTCAATAGGTGTCTACCCTATTGCCTTGGGTGCTATTAAAGCATATAATGACTTCCGTAACTAGGTGGTCTTCTATACAACATCCTTAATATTATTTTGTAATATGTTGAATGCTCTATATTTAGGTGCAAATTTCTCTACATGCTTCTTTATTGCATTTTTCATTGTTTCCCTATCCAATTTTTGCATCACTTGTGCAAGTGTAGTCTCTCTAATTTGTCTTTCTGTATTGAGACTATATTGCTAGTTTTCTTAACTCTATCATATAGATCTTTTGGTAATGAGTTGGAAATCTCAATTAGAGTCTATTTGAATGTTTCCATCATGGCATATATTGACTCCTCTACTTGGTTCATCTCAATTTTTCCAAGTTTATCAAACTCATTATGTGTGAAACTAGATAAGTCAACATTATTCTCTATGTTTTCATACATATTGTCTAAATTTGAGAAAGGGTTGTGACTTACCACTCTAAATTGGTTGTTGTCATCAAACTCTATCCTCTCTTCATTAGATTTAGTTGGATCTATATACTTTTTGCTTGGTCTCTTCTTAGACTCTTCTTCTTTACTAGCTAATCCAACCCTCTTCTCTTTTGGATTTTATGCTTCTTAAGCCTTTTTAGAAGTAGCTCTTGTACTTTCCCTAGTAGTAAGAACTGTAGGCTTAAGTTGTGTGGGTTTTGCAACCTTCTTTTTCTTGCTCACTATTGGAGTCTTAAATTTTCTCTTCTTTTTCTCTTTGGCTATAGGTGCTTCACTAGCTTCTTCTCCCTTAATGCCTTCATCAATTTCTACCTCTTCTTCTTAGTCTTCACCTTGACTTTGAGTAATGGTCAATGGTGCTTCAATGGGTACATCTTCATCTTCTTTTGACCCCTTATCAAATTTGTCCTTCAGTTTCTTGACCATTTTATTCTTATTTCTCATAACTAAGGGAGTCCTTAAATCCATTGTAATTTTACATTTAGCTATATCATAATTTCCAAAGGTTGTAGCCTTTTTGTCTATTTCTTTTGCCTGTAATGTTTTAATAGCCATAGAGGCTTCATCCACATTACTCTCATAGCCTAGTGGTCTTAGCCATCTTACTCTTGGGACTGTAGCCTTTACATATGTGAAATTAGTGTCAACTAGAAAGTAAACATCATTGAAATGTTTCTCAACTAGTGAAACTAGTATCCTTAGTCTTTTCTTCATTGACTACTTAAAATCTTCAAAGTAGCTAGCCATTACAGACTCAAATTTTTCTCCAAGTTGCTCAATAAATTCACCTATTGTATTGCAATAGATATGTTTGTCTTCCATGAAACTTTACCAAAAGTAGGGAATGCATTCTATGCATAGAAGAATATACATACAAGAATTGAACCAAATTTACATTGTGCACTCTTGGTATTCCATATTACTCCCAAATTTTTTGTCAATTATTGCAATTGCAACTCAACAAGGTCATAAGTATGATCCTTCTTAACTACTTGTAGCTCATGTCAACAACAATACAAGGTACACTATTTAGCCTGCTAGATTGATATAATTTGTGTGCTATAATCCCTACTACAAAAGTAATTAGGGAATCTGAGATAGTGTCAATTGTCATTCCTCTTTTGTTCCACACTATCCTTGTATTCTTCTCAATAACTTCTTTTGCTTCACTCCTCATATTTTTAGGTTGGTCTAGGGTTGGTGATGTAGTACAAGGCTAGAGAAATCCCTAGAGGAGATGTCCAAGCCCCTAGCAAATAACCAAGCAGAGGAAACACAACAACAAGAAGCAATAATGAAAGATCTGATACCAAATTAGAATAATTTATTCATAAAATAACTATTACATGCAATGTTCTAGGCTGTAAGGCTTTCCTGGTTATGACCAAATACAAAGCAATTACACTAATAGTTCTACAAGATCCCTCGAGATCCAACCCAAACACTAGCTAGTCTAGATCCACACTCTAGTAGAAACCTCCAAGGAAGATCTAAACTTGTTCTCACAAGACCTCTAAGAAATTTCCTTATTTTCTAGCCATAGCTACTAGCTTTTCTCCAACTTCATCCAAGATCCAATTGTAAGCTACCTCACATTTAGTGCTTTGTCCACACATTCACAACTCCATCACAATCCTACTATAAACTACCTCACATTCAGTGCTTTGTCCATAGATTCAGGAAAAATTGCTCTTCAACTACTCTCCACACTTACTCCTCCTCCTCTGAATGAATCACTCCATGAATGAAAGACTAAAAGACTCCACAAGACCCCCTACTTATACCCAACTAAGCCACAAGTCAGCCTATAAATTACAAAGTAAATAAACACCTTGCATTAAATGAATATTTAAGCCACAAGTCAACTTACAAAAACCATTAAATACAAAATATGTTAACCCTCGTGTTAACCCATAGTTAACACATGATAACCACACAAAACACTTAGGAAAAACCCCAAGTTTACAACCAAGATTAAATACACATAGAGGAGATAAAAAAGACCACAAATAGGTCCACACAAACTCCCAAATCAACCCAAATCATGATCACATGCTGAATACATTAAATGCACCAAGAACTTCAATTGGCACCAACAAACTCAACAGGATAATGTGATGGCTATTATGCCCTTGCATCAAACTCCCTAGGTAAATAGAAAAGTGTGTCCCATACTTTGATACCCAAATAAAGAGCAAAGACCATCTTCATCTTCACTAAAGGCTTCCATTCCAATAGGGACAAGAAAACCAATCTACACATCATCCACATCTGCATCATTCTGTCAAACACCAGAATCTCAATTATCCAATTAGTAGGCTCACTCCTAGAACAAATTGAACATAATGCTTCAACGAAAAACCCTCATCCACATCAAAAACTAGTGAATCCACACTAACAACAACAAACTTCACATCAATAGCAACAAAGTCCACATTAGTAACAATATGTAGATCTTCATCAACACATTCCAAAACCACAACACCAATAATCTCATTACTCATAACAAGATGTTGTGCAACATACAACTCATCACCAATAGCAACTAGATCACCTACAACCAAGTGCTCTGCAATTTCCATGTTAGATCCAACCAAGTGATCATGAAAAAAAACCTTCATCCCAACATCAGCAAGGTTAGGAATATCTTTAGTAACAACCTCTAGCTACTCTACAAGTTCTATATTAGACTCCACAAACTGATCAACAAAACCAACCTCTTTCATTTTGACCTTGCTATGCCATCTTCTCTCACAAACAGGTCTCTTAACCATCCAAACAACTCTCTTCTAGATTGGTAGACTTTAGCTCCATAAACATCTACAAAATTCCTTTCTCATCCTATCCTAGTTTCAAACCAAGCAACCACCTCCTTAGCTCAATCAACCAAACTAGATTCAAACTGAGCAGACATCTTAGAACACCTCCTCTCCACTACATCATGGAGACTCATAATCATCTTAGGGACCAATCCTCTCAGAACCATCTTCTAAGATCTTCAAAAAATCTCTACGACAAATCCTTCCCATGCTCCTTATGATAAAATTAAATGGTTTGTAAGTTAGATTGCAACCTGCCACCTCACATGAACAATTAGGAACCACATCACAAGTCCAAGACCATGGAACTATAATACACAAATTCTTTACAATCATGCCTCAACAAAATTAGTCTTCCATCCTTACACCCATCAATCCATCTGCAAGCCCTCTGCAATTCCAAGTCAGAACCATGATCTACCACCTTGAAACCAAGATATCTAGGACTTTAGAAAGAAAATCCACCACTAGATCAAGATCAACTCAGATCTACTTCTCCAACCGAAGTCCTAGTGCAAACTGCCACAACTTTAGTGATCTGTCTACACACTTAGGAACAATTGTGCTCTGATACCATCTGACATAGTGCAAGCTCTAAAAATCCCCGAAGGAGATTTCCTAGCCCCTCAAAAACAACTACATAATGAAAACACAACAACAAGAAGCAATAAATCAAGATCTGATACCAAATTACAATAATTTATTCATAAAATAACTGTTACATGCAATGTGCCAGGCTGTAAGGCCTTCCCAGTTATGACCAAATACAAAGAAATTACATTAATAGTTCTGCAAGATCCCTCAAGATCCAACCTAAACACTAGCTAGTCTAGATCAACACTTTGGTAGAAACCTCCAAGGAAGATCTAACTTGTGCTTGCAAGCCCTCGAAGAAATCTTCTTATTTTCCAACCATGGCTACTAGCTTTACTTCAACTTCATCCATGATCCAAGTGTAAACTACCTCACATTTGGCGCTCTATCCACACATTCACAAGTCCATCATAGTCCTATTGTAAACTATCTCACATTTAATGCTCTATTCACAGACTCAGGAAAACTCAGTCTTTAGCTACTCTCCACACTCACTTCTCCTCTAAATGAATGAATCACTCCATGAATGAATGACTAAAAGACTGTACAAAATACCCTACTTATACCCAACTAAGCCACAAGTTGGCCTAGCAATTATAAATTAAATAAACTTCTTGCATTAAATGCATATTTAAGCCACAAGTTGGCTTAAAAAAAATATTAAATATAATACATATAATTAACCCTTGCATTAACCTGCAGTTAACACATGATAACCACACAAAGCACTTAGGACAAGCCCCAAATTTACAACCAAGATCACCACAAATAGGTCCACACAAACTCCTAGATCGATACAAATCATAATCACATGCTATGTACATTAAATGCATTAAGAACTCTAATCAACACCAACAAACTCAACGGGATAACGCGATAGCCAGGATGCTCCTACATCAGTGGGTACCCCTGTTACTATATGTACAATATTATTTGTGATCTTCACTAGTCCATTTTCCAACCATATAGAATTATCATGAATTTTACTTAGAACTATCTTTATTCATTTTGTTTTGAAGACGTTGGGGAAATCTAGGGCATGGGTTAACCCTTTTCTCTCTATAATTTTGAATTCATCTTTCAATACTCCATTTTCACATAGTTTCCCATAAGTTTCTCTAATATCCATGTCACCTATACTACCCACCTTTCATGTGTAGCGATATCTCACATCTTGAATCGTTAAAACTTTTGGTGGAATCATTGATAATTCACCAGATGGATTTTACTTGTAAGCAATATCAGGAATAGCTCTAAAATTTGGCATTTTGATCTCATTTCTTATTATTTGTACATTTAAAAATTCCTTATCCTCTTTAACCTTAGTAGCTGAGAAAATAGATGGCATTACAAAAACCTAGGGTTTGCAAAAAAATTCAAAGTGCATAGCTCAACACATGATAAATACCTTTGTAAATTTGCTAAAATGGTGTTGAGAAATTGTTGTATCCTATTTTCAAATGCTTGGAATGATCTCTTGAATTTTACTTTATCTCTTTGTGCTCCTCTTCAAATTAGAATGACGTCAAATGAGTAGAAATCAATTATATAGCCCTTAAAACATCACATTTAATGCTAAATGCTTACACAGCTATTGTATGCACCCTAAAATGGTCACCTAGACTATGGGCTCCTATTATTCAATTTATCAATTTCTTGAATCAAATGATTTACAATATTTTATTAAATAAATTTCCTTGATCAAATTCAATTATTTATTTTTCTAAGGTTGATCATTTTATCCTAAATCTTATATAATTAAAAGAAAAATCTCCCTTTTAATTAAATAAAATAAGTCCCCATTTACTTAAAAGAGAACCTCTCTTTTAATTAAATTCGTCCACATTTAATTAATTAAGAGAAATACCTCTCTTTTAATTAAATAAATCCCATGTGAAAAAAGAAATAAAATAAATAATAAATAAACAAATTCCTTTTTCTTCCCTGATTTAATTCTACTCCTCTTTTCTCATTGGTGGAATTTTGTCTGACATGATCAAACTCTATTATCTCATATTGGTTGTGAGAAGCTTCCCACCTCCACATTTTTCTTTATAAGGGAGAGCCCTCTCCTCTTTTTTAGAGATCCATTATTATTCTATTGTTATGCTAGAGGTTTGAACATCTATTATTATTTTATTGTTAAGTTGTAGGTTTTGAGAGTGATTTTTGAAGGAGTTTGAATACTAAAGCTTTTTTTGGAGAACTTCTATCTTCTTGTCTTCTTCTCTCATGCATCCATGGCTTCCATCATCATGATCCATCCTTGAATTTTCATATTAGCTTAGATCCATATTTGTTTTCATAGATTAATATTGCATTTTTATTACATTTCCTTTCTTGCATTTTTATGATATAGATTATTTTTCATCTCCATTTGCATGCATTTTGGATTCTTGAATCTCTTGTTTCATGTTGTACTTGCATGGGCACAAACTAGGTCAAACTAAGGGCCCCCATTACAGACCTTTGCACTTCATGAATAGAGAGTTATGAGCCACCATTTGAGACCTCATTCTTGAGCGATCTTGGATATAATGACTCATAGAAGTGTGCTTACATTTTAGGCATACATCTTTGGCACCCACCATGGGGCTACCCACCTTTACTTGTTGATTTTGGATATTTTTATATCTAACCCCCTTGTATAGATTTTTTTGGAGACAAAAAACCCTAAATCTAAAAGATTTGATCTTATCTCCCGAATGGCTAAGTATTTTGATCTAAATTTTTTTTACAAGGTGGCAAAATATTAGAAAAGCTTCAATCTAATTCTCAAAATTTTCCAAGTTATTTTTGGTTTTTAATAATTTTTTCTCCTTAATTTTAATGAAAAATCATTTTAGGGAGCAAATTTTATGGAAAAGTATACATTTTTGGAAATCTCTTTGAATTCTAAATAGAGTTGGTTCTTTGTGTTTCGATTTTAGAGATCATATTAGGGCTCAATAATTTGATTTGCAAAAACTAGTTTGTTTTGACAAAATAGTTCCCTAGGGTACAAATGAAAAGATATTTTCAAAATTCTAACATTTTTGGAAAGCTCTCTGATTTTTGATAGGGGTCACTTTTTTTCATTCAGGGTTTTGGATCCGAATTCATATCATATAGGTCCAATATTTATGACTAGGTCAAAAAATCAATTTAAAAAGGGCATTTAATGAGTTGCTTGCATTTAATTTTTACAATAGAACAATGCATAATGTGAGCTTTCATTTGAGTTATTTGCTAATTATTATCACTCTTAAAAATTAGATTTTTGGATCTAACCCTAGTTTTACATAAGTTGGATATATATTGCATATCTTGTATTTGTTTATTTTTCTTATTGCTTTGTTCGTTGCAAGCAAGCATTCAAGTGTAAACGAAATGTTCAATAGAGAAAAGACATGTTGCAAGGGTTACTAGGTATTTTGTTGGATCTCTATAACATATGGATTTGAAACTAAAATGAATCTCTCATGTGTTTGGCTTGAGTGCTCTTACATGCTTTAATAAATTCACACTTCATTTGGTGCTCTAAAATTGGATCTAGATTTTCTTTCACACATCTGTGTTTCGCATAGTAATTAGGCCTTATAAACACTATTTGGGAGATCTTGAGAGATTGAGCTTCATTCACTTTCTTTACATTTGAAGCTCCTCTTGATGATAGATCACCTTGTAGGTAGGGAAGGATATTTTTTATTATCTCACTATTCCAGTTGGATTTTTCCTCAACATCCATTAATGCTTTCTCTTTTGAGATTGGTGGTGTTTGTTGTTGGATTTTCCAAAAAGTTGGTGAGGTGATTTCAAATTAGCATGTCAAAGAATCTTGTTTTCTATGTTTGGGTAATGTAAAGAGGCTAGAGGAGTATGCTCTCTTTCTTTTCGGGCACATCAAAAACTTGGAACCCTTGAATCCAAACCAAGTTCCCATGTGGTACAACTTTGTGAGTCTTCCTTGATTAGAGAGGGTTAAACCATAGTGGGCATTCTCTTTATTAGGTCAACTATGTGGATGGTACCTCAAGTGGTAATAGAAATTTTTGATATGGTAGTAGCAACTTCTATATAAATGTCCTTGTGGGATCCTTACGGGTGTAGTCTTTCGTTGGGTTGTCAAATCTTTTCAATATCTTTGATTGATTAAATTCTCAAAATATGTCAAAACCCTAGTGCACCAGGATTGGATTTTGCCCACTCTAGATTGCAAAAGTTGCAGAGTTGAACATTACTAACAACTATAGTGCTACCAAATTTTCTTTTCTATGACTATGTGCATGATTGGAAAACATTTTGAGAACATACATAGTAGTGGTTCTAGGGATTAGATTGATACTATGATACTATTCTTGTTCATGTGCAAGGTTGCTTTGTCCCTTGTTCATTTTTTGAAGACATTTGCTTGAAATCTCTAATTACTATCTTGCATTAATACTTCATGATTAAAAATCTATTGATATACCTAGTTGGGCATTTAGAAAGAACAAAATCTAAGTTCCTGAGTCAAGACTTTATGATCAAATTGTTTTGTTGTCTTATTATTTTCAATCTACTTAGGTTGATTCAGTTTAGATTAGGCTACTTACCCCCTTGTTAGAAGCTTGTTTTCACCTTGGGTTATTGTGCTTTGACCTCTAGAATTAGTAATCATTGATTTTACAAGAGACCTTGTTTGGATTTGGTGAGTTAGAGACCATCCTTGTTGAGAAAAATATACCTTGGATTCTTTGATATTATGCTTGGAGAGTCTTAGTAATTTCTTGTCCATTCACTTTCATAAAAATTCAATTTTAATTAATTAAAATTTGGGTAAATCATCCATCTAGTCCATATGTGGTAGGGTATCCACCCAAATTTGTGGGCACTTCTATGGCAGTGTTGGTTTATGCCTAATGCAATATTTTATCTTATCATTTCTCTTTTGGACAAGTGAGTGATTTTTCTATCCTAGTTTGGTACCAACATTTCTTAGAGTTATTCTATCAACTAGTACCTTTTCTTTCATGTTATTTACAAGTGTTATTACATGTTTCTCAACATTCAAATAAACTCAAATGGTATCAAATTTTCCAAAATGACTCTTGGTCTTCTTTCTTCTTTATCTTTCATGTCTTTCTAGTCTCCCATTTTCATTCTTCCTCTTCTTCATGTCTTCTTTATTTTTTTCCCTCTTATTATCATATAGTCTACCTTCTTCTATTCATCCTTTCTCTTCTTCAATTCTTGATTCTTCTTCTTTTAGAACCATGGATCTTGAATATCTTCTTAGGGACTCTCATTTGAGCATAGTTGAACTTGACCTTCTTATTGAAATTGAAAAGTATTGTTACTCCAATATATATATGGATGCCAACCTTGTGACAAAAGTGATGGAAAAGGGAAAGAAATTAGATGCTCTTACTAGGATCATGTGCAATATTATATCACAATATTCCTCTTCTAGATATTCCTTATCTTCCAAGTCTTATCACGACTCTTCTAAATATCATTTAGATACTTCATCTTCTAAGTCTTATCATGATACAAATAAATATTATTTAGATTCTTCATCTTCTAAGTCTTATCATGATTCTTCTAAATATTGTTCAGATTCTTTATCTTCTAAGTTTTATCATGATTCTTCTAAATATCATTTAGATTCTTCATATTCTAAGTCTTATCATGATTCTTATGAATATCGTTTAGATTTTTAACCTTCTCGGTCTTATCATAATTCTTCTAAATATTATTCACATTCTTCATCTTCTAAGCCTTACGATGATTCTTCTAAATATCATTCATATTCTTCATATTCCAAGCCTTACCACAATTCTTCCAAATATCATTTGTGTAGGTCTTCACCTACCTCTTCTTCATGATATCATTCTTTTTCTACTTCTACCAAAAGTCTTATTTCTCTTATTGAAACATACCATAATGAACAACATAAAAAGTCTTGTGATATGCTTATCTATAATGCCTATCATGACAATGATTATGATGATGATGACTATTATATTCCTACAATTCCTAAAAGTCCTCCTAGTCATATGCTTGTACTTAAAGGGGATGAGTCACCAATAGATATTGATGGTAATCCATATGACTTGAATCTTGAAAACAACATTGATAAGTTTTATGAATAATATCTAAATGATAAATATCCATTTTTTGAGGAAGAGAAAGCATTTTTTTGTGCTGAAATAAAACATCAATGTCATAAGAGTTCCTCTTCTAAAAACCCTCATGCTAAAAATAAAGATTACACTCTTCAGAAAGATCATGTTAATGTTGAATCTTTGTCTTCTGATGCTCCCCTTCCATCTTCTACTTCCTCCACTATCCATACATTCCCTAAAGATTCTGAGCTTCTCAAATCTTATATCAATCATTCATCCAACAAAGATCCTAATGCTTTTCATGTGGTTCCCTATAGTTATCCTCAAAGACTACCTCTTAAAGAAACTCAAGCTAACCTTCACTTGGCTACAAATAATTTTGATAATGCTAAACTTGAAGAGGCTAAGCCTTCATGCACTATAATGCCTACTTTATCTAGTCCTTCATCATCTATTCTAAAGTCTTCCATACAATTCCAACATGCTTCGTTCTCCTTAGGATTGGCTTCATGTCGAGAGGCTTCTAAAAATGACAAAGAAAAGAATATAAAGAAAGATCAAAATCAAGAACCCTCCATATAATTTAATTATTTTCATGATGGCTCTAATCTATTTTATGGTTCTTTTGATCTTGTATGCCCATCCTCATTCATTCTGCCATGTCTTAAGTCTTCTCCTCAACAAGATCAAGCTACTACTTACACCTCTAAATTTATTGACAATCAAAATGACCTTAATATAGTTGTGCCTTCCAAATTTGAAACTTCCATTAAGATTATTAAAAATAGTGTTGTTACTTCCAATGTTGAGCCTATTGAGAAAAAATCTACACTTATGCTATTCAAAGATCCTTGTCAAGATCAAAATCTTCCATCTTCTTGTTCTACCACTCCATGTTCCCTTCCACTTTCTACTCTTCCCAAGTCTTCTCAAGCTTCAAGTACTCCTATCAAATAAGTTGCTCCTATTCAAGATGTTCATGATCCTATTGAAAATCCTCATGCTCACTCTAAAGATGTTGATGTCCTTGATTGTCATATAGATGTTGATGAACTTATTGATTACCCTTTTGCATCTACCACATCCATCTTTGAACCTCCCCCACTAATACTAAATGCTTCACGTCTTCCTTCCATCTTGGGTCCTTATGTCCCTTTACTTTCCCCTCCCAACTCTCCTAATTTATCATCCATCTTGGGTCATTATGTCCCTCCTTCTCCTATCTTTCCTCAAGATCAACGTAGATGCATATCTTTGAATCCTTTTCATCCACCCACTTACCTAAACCAGTCATATCATCCTTCTTCTTCCATAAGTCCTAAGTTTTTTGGAAGTAACCTGGATGTTCAATACAAGAAAAAGAAGCAATTCAAGAATTTATATAAAAAAGAAGACCACCATGTCTCCTTTAATCAACATGGGGGCATAAAGTCAAAAGAGATATGTTAGAAAAAAATTATAAGACAAGTATGGGTTCCAAAATCCATCATTGAAGATATTATCTCGAAATCATCAAAAAGAAATGAAAAGAGGCCTATGGCTATATGGATTCCAAAGTCTCTCTTGAGAGAGTCTAATGTTGAACAACAATTGAAGTTGACATTCAAGCTTCCAAAGAATTCAATTTCATCTTCTTCCAAAAGCATTCTTCCATCCCTTGTACCTGAACCACAACCCCTTCTATCCACTCACCATATTCCTTTACGTATTCCTTCATTCACAATTTTTCTATCCTCTTTCCACCCTTCAAGGTGTGTGTTGATGTTGATCTTGTCTACATTTCCATCTTGCAATCTCACCCACTTTGCATAAAGCCATATCCTCCATTTTTGTATTTCATCTTCCTTTCCTTTCCCTATTAGCATCTTTGAGCATATCATTTCTACTCCTTTGCATGTCCTTGTTTAGAATTTTAAGGAGCATTATCTAAAAATCTTGAATTCTTCCAAAAAATTCAAAAAAATGAAAAAAATTTAAAAAGAAAAAAAAAAGAAATGTTTAAAAATGTGCCTTACTGAAAACTTGGTAATTAGGCACCTTGGTAGCAAAAGTAAAGAGAAACAAATTTGTCTTATTGTGAAAACCACTCCCTTGTGGCACCTTGGATAAGCACCATGATGAAAACCTGACAATCAGGCATCATGCATAGTTCTTCTACATCTTTCATCCATTCTGTCTTCTCTCTTTGATCTTGATAATGTTGACCTATACACAAACATTTGGCTATCTTATGATGATCTTGTTTTCATTCCTTTCATGTTTAGCCTTCATTTCTATTTTCCTCCATTCATTCTAGTCTTTTTCTATCCTTTTCCCATTTACCCCTTTGGTCTTGATCTAAAAAAAAGAGAGTAAAATACAATGCTATAAAGCCTCTTGACATGTCTACTCCTTTGGATTGCATCTTTCCAATTTTTACATTATGTTTTCATGAATTATCTTATGTTGGCCTTTCATTTCTTTTTCAAATGTGCTTTACAACACAATTTTTCCCTAGCTTGGGTATTGTTGAGGAGTTTTGCCTTGAGGATTTCTTCCCTTTATTCTCCTTCATTCTGTTGTCTTTCATTTCTTCCACTAGCTTGCTAATCACTCTTATCCTCCAACTTGCTAGACATTGGGACTGCATGATGTGATTTTTCTTGAGAATTTGATGCCCATTCTATCTGGGGGCATCTTTGTACATATTTATTGATACTGATTTTTTTTTTTTAAATGATATATTTCAAAAAAAATTTAAAAAAATTATATATTGTGAAAATTCTAAAAATTGAAAATTGTCCTGAAAAAATGATCATATTAGTAATAATTGCTTTCATGTATCTCCAAAAACAATTATATATTCCAAAAATACAAAAAAAAAAAAAAAAAAAAAAAATTCAAAAAAAGAAAAGAAAAAGTGCCTTAGTAAAAACCTGGAAACGAGCACTACTTGAGGCTTTTGCACCCCTATTTCTTAGCGTTTGTCCTTGACACTTAGCCTTTCTCCAACATGCCTTGTCCTTGTTGCCTTGGTTTGGAATTGGTCTTTTTCTAAGGGGCATGACTATGTTATCTCTGGTCTCTTGGCTACATTAGTCTTTAGGACACCTCACAAATGGTGTTTTTCAACACCATCCTAATTATATTTTTCAATATGACCCTTGACATTGAGTGTTTTTCAACACTTATCAGTTTGGTCTTACCCAGTTTCATCATGTGATATTACCTACTTGCAATCATTTGATCCTTATCCTTGGAACTCAATATCAGTTAACACACTTAAATTTTTAAATACAAACACTTAATGCTTGACTTATGCCATGATCTTTTCTTTGTGTGCTGACTATTATTGATTTTAGTTGAGTGTCCTTGTCTGGTAAGTCTCTTTGGAATGCATAGCCAGAGGACTTGGGGCATATGTCATGGTTTTATTTGTTTTCTTCTTGTGGGTGTGGTCTTGAAACTCTAGTGTGTCTCTTTTTGTCCCCTTGAAACACTTAGGAGATTTGAGGCATCATCCTTGACTGTTTTTGCACAACCATTCTTCTAGTCATCCTAGTATCTATGCCTCGATTCGAGCATGGTTTTGCTACATTAAATTGGGTAATCTAACATTGTAGTCATCTTGACCTTTATGTCTTTGATGCTTATGTTAAAATATTTCCACATTCTAATCTGATACAAATCACATTCATATTTTCATAGTTGCGCTTGTAACTAGTGATGATTGTGTAATTTTCTAATATTTGTCAATAATGGCCCAGTGATGAAAATAAGTTCCTTTACATTCTCTAATGAATGATGAACACAAAATCCTATGTTATAGTTTCTCTTTTGCAAGTACACCATTGCATTTTCATGCAGCTTGCATTATTAGACTTCATGTTAGTTTGCATTTTTAGGCTGCATAATAAGTTTGAGAGGGTTTTCCCTTCATCTTTCTTATGGACTTTTAATCAACTGTGGTCATGTTTCAATCTTCATTTTCTTATATTCTTTCATGATCTTAATCAAAATTTCTATCTTAAATAGTTGATTGATTTTGGAGCATTCTATTTCTTATGAAAATTTTTCTTTTCTTCTTTCTCTTTCTTTTCATTGCTTCCAAACTTCTATCTTCCATTTTCTTTTACCCCACTTCTTTTCTTCTAATTCAACTCTACGGCATATATTTCATGCTTGATGATCTACCTATTCTATGATTCAAATATCTTTCATCTTATGTCAAGAAATTATCTTTTGTTTGATTTGATCAAATTTATCAATTTGTTGTTTCTCCTCTATCTCATTTTGATTTTGATCATGAGGGGGTAATACTTATCAAAATTCAATCCTTGATTTAGTTTCATCAATTTTATCCTTGACTTTTTCAAGTTAAAATTTATTTGTATTCTTTGTCCTGATGTGTTCCTAAATAGACCACACATTTGGGTTGTTTTGTGATCCCAAATTAATCTCACACTTCAATTTCTTTCCTTGACTACATGTGTTCCCAAATCGATCACACATTAGCTAAAGAGGGGCAAATGTATGCACCCTAAAATGGTCACCTAGACAATGGGCCACCATTATTCAATTTATCAATTTATCAAATTTGTTGAATCAATGGTTTGCAATATTTTATTAAATCAATTTCCTTGATCAAATTCAATTATTTATTTTTCTAAAGTTGATCATTTTATCCTAAGTCTTATTTAATTAATAGAAAATCTCCCTTTTAATTAAATAAAATAAGTCCCCATTTAATTAAAAGAAAACTTCTCTTTTAATTAAATTCATTCACGTTTAATTAACTAAGAGAAAAAACCCTCTTTTAATTTAATAAAATATTTTCTATTTAATCAAAAGAACTTGCTCCCTTTTAATTAAATAAAATCCCATGTGAAAAATGAAATGAAACAAATGAAAATTAAATAAATTCTTTTTTCCTTCCCTCATTTAATTCTTCTCCTCTTTTCCCATATTGGTTGTGAGAAGCTTCCCACCTCCACATTTTTCTTTATAAGGGAGAGCCCTCTCCTCATTTTTGACATCCACAATTGATCTATGATACATCCATGATCATCCACAATTTATCCACAATTGATCCATGATTATACATCCATTATTATGCTATTGTTATGTTACAGGTTTGAAGAGTGATTTTTGAAGGAGTTTGAGCATTAAATCTTTTTGTGGAGAACTTCTATCTTCTTGTCTTATTCTCTCATGCGTACATGGCTTCCATCATCATGATCCATCCTTGCATTTTCATATTATCTTAGAGTCATATTTATTTTCATATATTAATATTGTATTGTTATTTCTTTTCATAGATTAGATTTCTTTTTTTGCATTTTTATCATATAGATTAGTTTTCATCTCTATTTGCATGCATTTTGGATCCTTGAATCTCTTGTTTCATGGTGTACTTGCATGGGCACAAACTAGGTCAAACTAAGGGCCTCCATTACAAACCCTTGCACTCCATGAATAGAGAGCTATGAGTTGCCATTCGAGACCTAATTTTTAAGAAATCTTGGATATAATGACTCATAGAAGTATGACCACATTTTAGGCATACAGTTGTAAGCTCTGCTTCAATAGAAATTCTAACTCACTCAGCTTCCATGTGATTTTCCTCATGTTTAGCAACTACTATGAGCTCGACCAACACTATCACCTTTGATAGCTCAACATCAACTAAAATTTCACTTGGTAGCTAAAGTGAAATTCTTCATGCTTGATAGTGACATGAAAACTAACCAAATTTAAAGATTTCTTCTAGATTCATAACAACACTTTGCATCTTTCTCCATGCAAATATAATCTTTTTAAAACTACATCCTTTTAACTAATGTATACTATGTCATTTAAATACTAGTCCCACACATACCTCTTGATTGCTTAATCGGAGGTGGTGTGATCACCTAACTCATTAGGTGAAGTGATCCCATCTGAACTTGATGTGCTACAATCTTCCTTTCTCTTCCATGTCTAATTAATCTCTTCTCTAACATTTTCAGCACCCATCTTTCCTTTGCCTTTGTTGAACTCACTGCTTGGCACTTTTGACCTTGTTGGAAAATTCCTACTTATGTGACCAATCTTTAAACATCTAAAAAATATAGTTTGAAACAAACATCTTTTGTAGTCACTTATGAAATGTGTTATGCAATTTTCAGCAACATTTCAATACTCTTGACAACAGTGACAACTATACCTAGTATTATAATCCCAATTATAAGAGTTGCCATTGTACTTTACCTTTGTCTGCTTGTTTGATGACCATTTAGGATTGAATCTACACTCATATGCTCTATGTCCATACTTTTTACAATTATAGAAATATCCTTCAAATCTTTGTGTGTTTATGCTCTTGGTTTTTCATTCATGTGCCTAATGTCCTTATTTGTATTATTTGTGGCAATGACCCATGAACTTCTACTTAGGATTCTAATTTATAGTCTTGATTTTATAAATTTATGACCTATCTTACCACAATTATGACAAGTAGGTTTGGAGTTCTTACCTTTGTTACTTTTTTCTTCACCATTTTTGGATGATTCTATTTTTTCAATACTAGTGTAACCCAATCCAGAAGTATCACTATTGGATCTAGGAGATATCATTAATTTCTCAAAGTACTTGATAGCTTCTGTAGATTTGTGGAAGCTTTCAACAAACTCTTTTTCTTTTTTAGATAATTTCTTAGTTCATTTTAAAAATTTAATGTTGTGATCTCAATATATTTTCAATTCAATTCATGATTTGCAATAATCATTTGATTCAATGTTTCCAGTTACATTGGAGAAATCCTATTTACCTTTGATATTTTCTCTTCTAGTCTATTGGTCAATATCCTTTTGTCATCTTCAATCATGACTTTTTCCTCTTCAACGTTCTTATTTTTCTCAGTCACCTTACACAACAATAGTGATTGGACTTCTTGTTCTCTCTTGAGATTTTTGACCTCTTCAGTTAGGGCTCCATTCTTTTCCATAAGATTTGCAACTGTTGCATCAATTTCACTTGATTTTTCATCTACAAACAATTCAATGGTGTTAATCTCTTGGTAATGTATGTCATTCTCTTCAATAGCTATTTCCTTCTTCAGTGATTGCTTTAACTCATTTCTTTCTACATTCAAATGATGTAGAAAAAGTTATATTTCAATCTTCTAGTTCTCAATAATCTTTCTCAACTTTTAGACTTCCATCTTGAAGATTTTTCCTCAAAGCTGCAAAGCTTTAATTTCTAAGAACCTTTCTCTAATACCACTTGCTAGAAATAAAATAGGTAAATTAAACTTTGAGAAGTGGGGGGGGGGGGGGGTGGGGTGAATCAACACTTAAAACTTCAACCTTAGACTCATTCACTACACATCCATCTCACAATTTTTATATATAAACTAAAATACCAAATTAAGCATTTATATATCCATAGCATGAAAGTAAAAACATTCAACACATGTATGACACATGATATTGATTACCAAGAAACCCTCCAAGGAGAAGGTAATTTTTTTTTGGAAATATAGATGGAGTAATTGGGGGGTGAATCATTTACCACAAAAACAAATCCAAAGATCTCTTAGATGTCTTAAAACTTAATTATTGTTGTCACTCGGTAGCCACATAGAAAAATGTTGTAACTCGGTAGATGAACTGTGTATTAACTTATTACTGATCTTTAACATTCATAATCATTAACATGCATGCAAAAGAAAATAACATCAACACAAGAGACACTAGATTTAACATGGAAACCCAATATGGGAAAAACCACCAAGTAACTAGCTACCAATTTTCACTCTTCTAAAGTGAGCCTTGTTAGGAGCCAACCCTGTTAAAGGTTACAAAACACATTGTTAAGTGTGACCTAGTTTGGGGATTTAATCACCTTGCTAGGAGTGGCCTTGTTAGAGGACTTTAGAATAATTCAGTAGAACTTTCCACCTTGTTAGAGGATTTACAAAATGGTTGTTAGACCAACTCTGTTAAGAGATTTTAGGAATTACTACTACAATGGTGAGAAAGTAAAAATAAGTGACCTAAATGAGATGCAACTAAACTTTGTTGAATAGATCTTTTCTTTGCTTCAATAGATCCTCACTAATCAAATACAACTTTGTTGCTCCTCAAGGATATCTGATCTTTCTTCAAAATTCACTCACACTTCCTCTTCACACGATCAACTCACTTGTGTGCTCACTCATTCATTCATCCATTTGAAATCACAACTTGACTTTTTATTTATACATTACAAATTGTCAAGTCAGCTCATTTACAAGTTACATTTACCAATAAATAATACATTAGTCAGCTACAAACATTAAATGAAACAAATAAACTTTATTTCCAAAAATAATGAAATCCTTCATTGCCTGACCCTACTCAGTAAACACTGCTCCAAAAAATAATTTCCAGTGTTAACCAAGTGAAGTTTGGTAAACACTGCAAACTCTACAAAATCTTTTGGAGACTAAGTGAACTCAATAAAAACTAACTTTCCTTCACTAACCTTGTGAGCTTGGTAGAAACTGACTTCTGCCATAGAAACCTTCAGTGCTTGAGTGAGCTTGGTAGAAACTGTCTTCATAGTGTAACCTCTAGAAATGCTCGGTAGACTTTGTAATTCACTTTGCTAACCTTCTAAGCTCGGTAGACTCTGTCTTTTTCCTTGCTAACCAACTAAGCTCGGTAGACTCTATCTTTTGCCTTGCTGACCAAATGAGATTGGTAGACTCTAACTGATAACTAATATGACATTTGTGTAACATCAAAGACAATACACAATTGAACAATTGTATCTAACAAAAAATGGAGTGGGGATGAAACCCACAAATACCCACTATTGTTGTAATAAAGTGTATCCAATGAAGGCTACAATATTTTGGTCATGAAACATGATCTACCCTATGAAAGGTCTACTCTATTAAAAGCTTACAAGATTATTAGATCTTACTCTATTAAAGGATTTCAACACCCTGTTAGAAGTGTTCTTGGTAAAAGGACTTTAACTTACAATGAAATAAGCACTCTATTAAAGAATTTACAACAACTTGCTAAGACTATTCTGTTAAAAGATTTAACTAATTCATCTATTAGAATGTCTCAGCAATGACTCTTTGGTTAGAACTCTATTTCTTGATGATAGATCACCTCTTTCCTGATGTGTACTTGATTATTTTTGATCATATGTATCTCTCTTGTCTTCTAATTCCTTTTCTTTATTCTCCTCTAACTAATTCTTCTATTTATTACAACTCCTTAGCCACCATGAATGCTCTATTTGCACATATAAAATTCTCTCTTTTCTCATTACTACATTCATAAAAACTTTAGGGTTTGTCCTCCTTAAGAAGACCAAGGTGACTTAGGGTTAAGTATGAATCAATGATTTTGATTCACTCATATTTCCACTTAATCCTTCCCTTTTTATGATTCGCTACATGTAATACATAGGGATTCATAATAAAGATTCATTCTTATCATCTAAGATCACAATAAAATCCTTAAGTTGGCTCAAAAATGGTTTACATAGAAGTTTGTGCCATTACAAACAACTATGTCAAAATTATATTACTTAACACTTGAAGTCCCTAATGCTTGATATCACCTACAACTTCAATGCTATAACTATTAGAAAGGATAGGATTGATGTTGCACCAAAAAATTGACCTGTTAATGCTTGATACAACCAATAGTCTTATAGAACCATAGTAGGCAGTTAAGACATGTCACAAACCTTGCGAGGGATGCTGGTCCACTGCTAAGAATCCCCCTTCCAACATCACTTGCCATGACCTACGAGATTCAAACCTATGACAAAGCTCTAATACCAATTTTTAGAGAGGATAGGATTTTCATTGCACTACAATATCAACCTATTAATGCTCAATAGTACTAATAGTCTTATAGAACCACAAGAGATGGTTAAGCCATGTCATGAACCCTGTGAGGGAACTAGCCCACTACCAAAAATAACTTGGCATTTGAATGACTAAGCATCCATTGATCACTCAACATTTGAATAACTTAGCACATACTATTTTCTCAACACTTGAGTGACTTGACACTTACTAGGTACTTGACGCATACTAAATATCTCTTGCTCGACATATACTATTTGACAACTTATGCTCGACATGTATTACTTGTTTGGCATGAAATAAGTAAATGAATTAAGTATATTGTCACTCATATGTCAAAACCAATCTAATATTAACATAATAAAGAGATCCCTGATCTAGAAAATGAGAACATGCCTATAGATCAAAAAGCTCTTTTCAATATCT
The DNA here is from genome assembly GCA_028749045.1 of Cupressus sempervirens. Lineage (NCBI taxonomy): Eukaryota > Viridiplantae > Streptophyta > Pinopsida > Cupressales > Cupressaceae > Cupressus > Cupressus sempervirens. The sequence continues at coordinate 146,473,215 of CM053791.1, forward strand.
TGAAATCTATAGGAGGGAGAGTTATAGTAGGACATGCAGAGTTACTATTTTTTAGTGGTAAAATGGATGTAGAAATATTCATGGATTGGATTGAAATAATAGAAAATTATTTTTAACATGAGGAGATAATTATATCTCAGAATCTAAAAGTGGCCAAATTTAAGATGAAGGGAGTGTCATTAACTTGGTCAAATTTTTTACAAGAGAGGAAAGTTAGGTCAGGAAAGAATAGGATAAAAACTTGGAAGAAAATGATGTCAATAGTGAAAGAAGCCTATGCCCCTAAGGATTAAGAGATCCAAATTCATAAGATGAGGTAGAACCTTAAGAAAAAAGAGATGGATGTCAACTAATATATTGAAGAATTCCAAAAAATATGTCTTGGATACAAAATAGTGGTAAGTGAAAGTGTTAAGGTAGAAAGATATATGAATGGATTGAGGATGAATATCTAAGAGGAACTCAACCTCTTAAGTAATAATAGAGTGAGTAAATTCTACCAATTATCCCTTAAAGTGGAAGAGAAGATAAAGAGGAGGCAAGAGAAGAATGTAGAGGTAGAGGTGGACAACCTTTTAGAGGAAGGAGCCAATCAAGAGGTAGGTAACCAAACTTTGGATCCCAAGGAAAAAAAGTCAAGAGCATAAAAGTATTGATAACAATAGAGGTAAATTTAGTGGAAGAAGGCCATATTTAAGAGGTATATCTCAGGGAATAGGTTTAGGACCAATTCAATGCTTTGATTAACAATAAGAGGGGCACATGTAAAATAGGTTTATAAAGAAAGAAGGACCTAGTTCTCATGGAGAAAGGAGAGATCACCTAAGTCAAGAGATAGACTATTAGAGAATTCATAATATTGAATCCTATAGATAACCCAAATGAGGAGAATACTTCATGAAAAGAAGAACACTCCTAAAAGTACCAAAAGCTAGGGAGCCACCCTAAAGGAAGAAAATCTTTAGAAAAAATTACAAAGGAGGAAAGATACACAAAGTTTTGATTAATTTAGGATTAACTAAAGTTTTTGTTTGTTTAGTAATGATGGAGAAGCTCAAGTTGAGGATAATACCTCACCCATACCCATATAAGGTCTCATGGCTCAATAAAGTAAAAAAAACTCTCATAGAAGAGTAGTCATAGGTAGAGTTTCAAATAGGATCTTATAGGAAAAACTACTATTGGATGTGGTGAATATGGATGAATGTTATATTCTCTTTGGAAGACCTTAGAAATATGATCCGAAGGAACAACATGATAGAGGTTAGAAACACAGATTCTATAACTAAAGATGGTAAGGCCATTGAATTGTTAACTTTGATAGAAGGAAGACAAGATGATGCTAAAGGAAAAGAAAAAAACCTCATGGTGATGGAAAGCAAGGAGTTTCTCAAAGAAATGAAAGCTAGGAGGGGACCATATTTTTCATTGATACATGTCCTTAAAGAAAACATACACTCTACTAATATTGGGTAGGCAAAGCTGTCAAATATTTCAAATGAAGGTATTGTGGCAATAAACATGGAGAAGCCAAAGAAAGACTAGAACAAGCTGGACTGAGAAGTAGCCTCTGTTAGGATAGAACCATAGACATAAATAAAAAAACTACATGCAAATATAACCAATAATAGAAAATAATAGATCACACAAAACTGAACACAAGGCGCCAATATTTAGCATGGTTCACCCAATCCCTAGGCTATGTCTACCAAACTGCAAGTTCGATATTATTACAATCTAGTGATTACAACTTGATTACAATCTGTAATCCCTTATAGCTCAATACCACTATAAGAAGTAATTTCACATCACAACATAATGAAAAATACCTAACCCTAAGCCCTTTTATACAAGTATTTTATGCCATTTTAGGGTTACAACATGTCGGCTATATGTCAGCCATATGTTGGCTACAACGTCAGCCACAACATATATATAGTGCTTTCTTGATCAGTCACCACAATCTAACAATTATCTCCCATTTGGGGACTAATCAGGCTCCACACTAAATAATAATCTCCCACTTGGAGACTAATCCTATAGCAATACCACTACCACATTGGGCTCCCACTAGATCAAACCACCCTGGACTCTGCTATTCTTCTATTCATGTTTAGTCTAGAAGACCAATCAAAGCTGAAGAGGAGTTCAAATTCTGCCTTGTTACAACCTTTGTCAACATATTTGATGGATTGTCATTTGTATGTATCTTCTCCATCTTTAACTATCCATCCTCCAAAACTGACCGAATGAAATGGTACTGCAACTATATGTGTTTGGTCTTAGAATGCATAACTGAATTCTTTGCAAGATGAATGGCACTTTGACTATCTATAAAAAAATAATTATCCTTCTGAGAATGTCCCAATTCTTCCAAGAACAACTAAAGCCATATCATCTCCATGGCTGCCTCTATAGCAGCAACATACTCTACCTCTGTAGTGGATAGAGCACTAATCTTCTGTTACCTAGAAACCCAGCTCACGGCTACCCCACCAATAGTAAAGACATAACCTTTAGTACTCTGCCTAGTATCAATATCCCCTGCCAAATTTGAGGCAACATAGCCTTGTAAATTAGTAGTAGAGCCCCCAAAATGTAAACACTTATTGGATGTTCCTTTCAAATATTTGAGAATCCATTTGACTGCATTCCAATGCTCAATTCCTAGATGACTCATATGGCTAATAATGACTCCCACTGTATGTGCAATGTCTAGCCTAGTGCATATCATAGCATACATCAAGCTTGCTATAGCTGAAGCATAGGGTACCTTGGACATCTTATCCTCCTCTTCTTGTGTCTTGGGACACATCTCTTTAGTCAACTTCAAATGACTAGGTTAAGGTGTGTTGACAATTTTAGCATTCTCCATAGAGAAATGTTGCAACACCTTCTCAACATAATCAGCCTAAGATAGCGTCAATGTTTTATTCTTCCTATCTCTGCAAATCTTCATACCAAGGATTTTTTTTTGCTACCCCCAAATCCTTCATAGCAAATGCATGTGCTAATTGGCTTTTTAGCCCCTTAATGTGATCCATGTTAGACCCAACTACAAGCATATCATCAACATATACACATAAAATAATGTAGCTATCATCATCCAACCTCTTAGAGTAGACACAATGATCTGAATGACACCTTCTATAACCATGCTAATGAATAAAACTATCAAATTTCAGATACCATTACCGAGATGCTTGCTTCAAGCCATATAAACTTTTCTTCAATTTGCACACTAAGTTCTCCTTATCTTTGACCACAAATCCCTGTGGCTAAGCTATATATATCTCTTCATCCAAATCACCATGAAGGAAGGCTATTTTAACATCAAGCTACTCTAAATGCAAATCTTCAGTAGCCACAAGACTTAAAACAATACAGATAGAAGTCATTTTAACAACAGGAGAAAATATTTCATCAAAATCAATTCCCTTTTTCTACGCAAATCCTTTCACAACTAACCTGGCTTTAAATCTTTTCTTACTTCCATCCTCTTCTTTTAACCTATAAAACCATTTATTCTGTAAAGCCTTTTTACCTGTAGGAAACTTGCATAAATCCCATGTCTTATTCTTTAGCAAAGGGTCCATTTCATTTTTCATTGCAGACTCCCACTGAATCTTAGTATCCACCTGCACAACTTCATCATAACATTTAGGTTCACCAGCATCAATAAGTAAAATTGAATACAAAGAGGGAGAAAATCTTTGTGGAGGTCTAATTTTCCATTTTGACCATCTAACATTCACTGATGTGTGTGGTATTTGTTGTTGTAGTTGTTGCACATCATAAGGAATGGCTAGAACATCAGCTTTTGGAGTATCATCTAGCACTACATAATCATCTTCTTTCTTCTCATGTTGCTAGAATAGATCTTTCTACAATATTTTCTCATTGAATATGACATCCCAACTTCTTACAATTTTATGATTTTCAAAATTCCAAAGCCTATAACCAAATTTATTAATGCCATATTCAATAAAGACACATTTTTTTGATTTAGCTTCTAGCTTGGTTCTATTTTCAGAATCTATATGAGCAAAAGCTTCACAACCGAAGGTCTTGAGAAAAGATTAACTCACCTTCTTACCAGTCCATGTCTCCTCTAAAATACTATAGCCCAAAGGAGTAAAGGGACCTCTATTAATCAAATATACAATATTATTGATAGCCTCTACCCACATGTGTAAGGGCAACCCAACATGAAACCTCATGCTCCTTGCGCGCTCCATTATAGTCCTATTCATGTGTTTAGCCACTCCATTTTCCTTTGGAGTCCTTGGAACAATTTTTTATCTATGAATACCATTAGTGGAGCAATAATATTCAAATTCATACTGCAATACTCACCACCATTATTAGATCTAAGACATTTTAATTTCTTACTAGTCTCATTTTCAACCAAGCATTTCCATTTATTAAAAGTTTGAAATACATTAGATTTTTGTCTAAGGAAATAAATCCATACTTTTCTAGTTGCATCATCAATAAATGTAACATAATAATGAGAGCCACCAAGGTAATATACCTAAGCTGGTCCCCATACATCTATATGCACACGCTCTAATTTCTCCTTTTTGTTTTCCTTCCCAGTCTTTACAAAATTCATTCTCTTTTGTTTTTCATACACACAACTCTCACATAAATCCATATTAACAAATTTCAAAGCTAGTAAAATTTCTTTGAATGAAGTACTTTCATACCTTTCTCACTCATGTTCCCAAGTCTATTGTGCCACAACTCTGTATCAAAATCTACAGTAGCTATTTGTTCTCCCTGCTCAACTGTAGTAATTGTTCCTGAACATTCATTTTTCTCTGAAACAATTAAAGTATAAGGAACAATGTGACCTGTACAAAGATATAAGATGCCTATTTTCACACTTTTTTCTACTACAAGGGAACCTTTTGAAACCTTCCAATTTTTATCATTAAAAGTAACAACACAACCCTCATCACCAAGTTGCCCTGCTGAAATTAAATTCTTACTTATCCTTGGAACATATATTACCTCATGTAGTAGCCAATGATTCCCATTCTACAACTTAATCTTAATTTTTCCCTTTCCAACAATTTGACAGGGTTCATTATCCCCCAAATAAACAAGCCCAAAATCCCTTTGGACATAATCAATGAAATAACCTCTATGAGGTGTAGCATGAAATGAAGCACCAAAATCTAAAACCCATGAATCATCAACACTTTCTAAAGACAAAAGCAAAGCATCCTCTTCAGATTTGTTACTTGCCACATTTTCCTCCTTGTCTCCATTTGATTTATCTCCTTCATTTTTCTTTCGATTCCAACAATCTTTCTTTTTATGACCTAGTTTCTCATAGTACCAGCAGTCGTTCGGTCCTCTTGATTGAGACCTCTTCCCCTTTGATTTTCCTCTTGATTTCCCATGATTTCTAGGGTTACTTCCTTTCTTAGTCATTCTGCCCTTGCTTTGTGCATTTAAAACACTTCTTGATGTAGATCCACATGAGGATTTCCTATGAGTTTCCTCACTCAAAATAACACCGATCACATCATCATATTTTAGGGTACTAGATCTAGAACAGAATTACTCACAGCCATTACCCAGCCATTCTAGCTTTTAGGCAAAGAACACAAAATCAAGATAGCCCTAATTTCTTCTTCAAAATTGATACCCATAGAAGATAATTGACTAGTAATAGTATTTAACTCATTTAAATGATCTGTAATAGATCCACCTTCTACCATTTTCATATTAAATAAATGCTTCATGAGAAATACCTTGTTTGAAGTGGAGGGCTTTTCATACATTATTGCTAGGGTTTTCATCAACTCTTCTGTCATCTTTGCTTTTGCAATATTAAATGCCACTGATGGTGCTAGGCATAATCGAATGCTTCCAAGTGCCTTTCTATCTAAAAGATCCCATTCATCATTTGACATAGATCCTTGATTCTTGGCTTTACCTTCCAATGACTTCCATAAATCATTCTAATATAGATAGTCTTCCATTTGCATCTTCCATAACTAGAAGTTCTGCTCATTAAATCTATCAACCCTTAGCTTACCCTCATCTACCATCACTCCCACTCAACTGTGAGACTTTCCTACAGAGGATAACTAAAAGACAACCTTGCTCTAATACCACATGTTAGGATAAAATCACAGATAGAAATAAAAAAACTACATGCAAATATATCCAATAATAGAAAATAATAGATCACATAGAAATGAACACAAGGCACCAAGATTTAATGTGGTTCACCCAATCCCTGGGCTACGTCGACCAAACTGTTAGAGTAAATAATTAATTTATTAATTATTTATTCTATTTACTTAAGCTTACGTAGGTAAATGTGTTTTAATTAATAGTTGTAGTCTAGGGGTTTGTTATAAGTTGTTGACAATATAGGAGTTTGTTCTCTCATAAGTTTGAGTACTTTCCACCTCTTGTGGATGTATGCTTAGTTGTCACACTTATCTCCTAGCATCTTCTAGCTTGTTCTAGAAGATTCCTGGAGCTCTTTATATTCGGGCTCCCTCTTTGTATTTTCACAAAAAAATCATGACATTCTTATTGTAAACACATTTTTTCTTGTGTTTGCATACTTGTTGTCTCTCATGTCTATTTAGAGTTTTTCCCTTGCTCCATGCTATTCTCTCCTTGGCTTCCCTTTGATAGGTTGTTCGCATGCAGGTGATCTTGGGCATCTTTGGAGTTGGATTTCATCAACTCCAACATAGTATCAGAGCCTCCCTGCTGCTGCTTGGTTGAAGAATTTTGAAGCCATAATTTGGAGTCCCAAACCCTAGTTTGTTTGTACATTTTTCTTCAAATAAGGGGGACAACAAGTTTTTAGAGCACATTGGGCCCAAAAAAATGCTGCCATTGGATCCAAAAGGCTATTTTTAGTTAGGATTTATATAAAACTTGTCATTTATGGAGACAAAGCTCCAGGAGGAAAAAATTTTTTTGCTCTCAGGCCCTTCCGTACGGTCGTACGAATGATTTTTGGAAAAAAAAATTAAAAATTAAAAATTAGAATGTGCCACCCAGCAGCCACCGCTGCACTACCACTGCACAGCTTGTGCACCACCATAGCTGATGGCAGCACCAACGAACCACAACAACACTACTTGAGCCAATAGCCCCTCCACTCTTCCACCCTTCTCTCCACTCAATTGCGATGCAACATTTGATCCCACCACCTCTGCCATCAATCACTGCTCTGCCCTAGGTTCCACCACCCCTGCACTGCTCAAAGACTTAGTGCTTAGTCAGCCACACTTGGCACTACATGGAGGTGACACATGGTACGGGTGCCACGTGGCACTTTGCCATGTGGACCCTGCCATGTCAGATTTTTCCACGTGACTGCCACATGGACTTTCCATGTGGCATCTTTTTTGTTGTGATGACTTCTGGACCATCAAATTTTTTACTGTGAAATTTTGACATTAGCATTGTCATCCCTGCATCAGACCTTCTTCTTGCACTCTCTAAGGTCCTTTTTGACCTACTCTTAGTTTTTTGGCCATAACTTGAGCATACGGAAGTATTTTTCTAATCTAAAAGAAGTGCTGAAAAGCTGATTCTAAGACAGAGACATTGTGTAGGTATTTTAAAGTTTTGATGCATTTTTATTACCTATTTTTGTAGTTAAAGTCTAAAGTTATATTTTTGACTCTGGCATGCATATCTTTTACGTCCCATGCCCATTTTTTGAAAAGTTTATATTTTTTGAAAGCTAGTTTTCTCACCTTTTCAATAATGTAGTCCTTTTTCTCATTTTTTGGACCATGCACTTTCTATCATATTTTTGGCATTTTTGCTATGTGGTGGATATCTTGAGTGTTTTAGGCCCGAGGATCATTTTCCTAGCATGGTTTCCTTTGTTTTAGGCTATACTATGTTTTGTTGTAGCTTGCTTTTAGTTTTGATTATTGTAGCTATCATTTTGAAGCACTTTTATGTATTGCACTGAGATAAAGTGCCACTCTTGCATTTCAAGGGTCATGAACATTGTTTTGAGATAGTTGTACATGCACTATTTTTATAAGGCACCATGGGGGGATAGTTGTTTTGTATTTTAGGAATTCTCCTTTTTTCAAGTGAGTGTCCCTTCCATGACATTAGCCTCATGTAGCATCAGTTTGATCTTGTCTTTATGGGTGTTTGTACCTCTTCCTCTCTTGTCATTCTTGGTTCATCTGCAAGAGACTTCAGTCCACCTTCTCAATTGCCTATCATCTCACCCTGTCTACATTAAGGGGGGGTAATGTTGTTGTTCTAATGCATCTGTGGTTCGATGGTTTGATGGTGTGAGCTATGTATTCAGTGGTTGATCCTATATACAAGGAAATTGCAGTGGCTGGCTACCTATGCATTTCGGTGAGATGGATCATCTACCATATAGACATGTTTAGTTCGTTCCTTTTTCTTCTTTGGATGTTCTTTAGATCAGAAATTTTCTTCTTGATGATAGATTTTGTGGCTTCTTCATGCTTCAATGATGTTCTTCATGATCACTCCTTGTTCCTATTTTAGGGGACATTCCCCTAGTTGGAGGCTTCTTCAGTTCTTCACTAGGTTACCTCTTTTTGGGGGAGGGTTTTTCCCACATGGTTTTCTCTCTTTTCCCATTTTTAGAGGTTTTTTTTTGTTGCATTTGTACCATGGTACCTAACATAGCCTTGTTGTTGGGACCCATTCTGCATTCATCTTAGTTTTGTGAGCTTAAGGCATTTCCCTAAGTTGCACTTAAGGGGGGGTGTTAGAGTAAATAATTAATTTATTAATTATTTATTCTATTTACTTAAGCTTACTTAGGTAAATGCATTTTAATTAATAGTTATAGTCTAGGAGTTTGTTATAAGTTGTTGACAATATGTGAGTTTGTTCTCTCCTAAGTCATACTTATCCTCACCTTGTTCGAGGACTTTCCACCTCTTGTGGATGTATGCTTAGTTGTCACACTTATCTCCTAGCATCTTCTAGCTTGTTCTAGGAGATTCCTGGAGCTCTTTATATTTGGGCTCCCTCTTTGTATTTTCACAACAACATCATGACATCCTTATTATAAATACATTTTTTCTTGTGTTTGCATACTTATTTTCTCTCATGTCCATTTAGAGATTTTTCCTTTCCCATGCTCTTCTCTCCTTGGCTTCCCTTTGACTGGTTATTTGCATGCAGGTTATCTTGGGCATCTTTGGAGTTGGATTTCATCAACTCCAACACAAACTACAAGTCTGATATTATTACAATCTAGTGATTACAACCTGATTACAATCTGTAATCCCTTATAGCTCAATACCGCCACAAGAATCAATTTCACATCACAACATAATGAAAAATACCTAACTCTAAGCCTTTTTATACAAGTATTTTATGTCGTTTTAGGTTACATCATGTCAGCCATGACCCAAATTTTTTTTGAACCCCAAATAATTTATGAAGTATGTATAGTACTATCTTGATCAGTTACCACAATCTAACAATCTCCCACTTGGGGACTGATTAGGCTCCACACTAAACAATAGCCTCCATACTTGACAAGGGAATATTTGCTGATGAGATGCCAAGAAGTATACCACCTATGGGGATTAATCACTGTATTGACCTTATAATAGTAGCCACATTACCCAATAAGGAAATTTATAAACTCACCCCACAACATAATAAAAGAGATGGAAGAAAAATGCAATAATTGTTTGATTCATGATTGACTAGGAAAAGTATAAGCCCATGTGTAGTGCTAATTGTCTTAGCCCCAAAGAAGGAAGGTAGTTGGATACTTTGTAAGACTCAAGATCCCTCAAGAAGAATATAGTAAGCTATAGATTCCCAATGTCAAGAATATGAGACTTGCTTGATTGTCGAGTGGGTGCAAAATACTTAGTCAAATAATGGGTACCATCAAATCATTATCAGGCCTAATAATGAGTAGAAAACTACCTTCAAAGAAAATGAAGGGTTATATGAGTGGAAAGTGATTCCATTCTATTTTCCAATTCCTCAAGGATTACATGTGTAAGTTTGTGATAGTTTATTTGCATGTCATCCTTATCTTGAACAAAACTAAAGAAGAGCATTTGGAGCATCTATTCTATTAGAAAATAAAGTCCATGAACACAACTAAGAAGGGGACGAGGGGAATAATTTTTGTGCTTAAAGAAAATCAAATTAATCTTGTCAAATCCAAATTCAATAACCAATTAAAAAAAAAATCAAAAGATGAGAAACATGCACAACAACACAAGATGATGCCCTTGATCAAAGGGAAGACTTTAGTGGGAATGATGCCCACAAGATGATGTACTAATATAAAAATTCTACTAAAAATTATATATTATGTTAAGAGTCAATTAGATACAATCAATACATGTTAGTCCTTTTTAGGAAACTTTGAATCCTTGTTAGAATATTTTGACCCTATTTAGAATTGTTACAACCATGTTAGGAGTTGATAAGAAGTCAATTGAACCCACTATCCAAATTGCTTCATAAGTTTCACATAAAAAATCTATATGATAACATTGTTAGCATAATGTCGATGTTATATTTTTAGGGGAGTATCATATCATTATTGGAAACATGATTTATTACTATATGTTGCATTCATGATAGAGTTTATTATTGATGTCAATATACAAATAATTCTATGAAGATTTCTATAATTACATAGGCAAATGCATTTAGGGCGATCAATGGTCAAGTTGTGTTATGTACACTTGAAGGTATATTCAAGAGTTTGTCCTAATGTTATGTCTATGTTTGGGAAAATAGATATGTAGTTGAGACAATGCTATTTGATGTTTTCTAGAGGTTGCTTTTAGAGAGAGTTTATGGAAAGTAGGTACTAGTAAATTAGCTATGTCTTTTGGATGATATAGAATTTGGTTAAGCATGTTTAGAGGATGGTTAGAGATATGTTGAATATGTTATGTTTCAGATGATGAAATTAGATATGCAATTTGAGCCAACTTATTGAAGACTTTTCAAGATGTTGTTTCATTTGAGCCAACTATTCAAAATCATTGTGAACATAGTTTAATTGTATTTTAATGCATATTGTAATATCTTAAAGATGTCCTATATGATTCATTGTAAAATGAGAAATCCTAAAGGCTAACTCATTTTTTTTAAGGACTTGGCTTAAAGGAAAGGTCATTTCTTTGTGGATTGGTATCTATTGTGGATGGTCATTGTGTATGTGAAATTGAATGTGAATTTAGCTAAAGTTAGAGAAGATATTGATGTTTATTGATGTACTATCAAAGTCAATGAACTATATTAGAATATAAATTATTTTTTAGTTATTTTATAACTTGGATAGAACATCCTGAAGATTGTCTAGTGAAGGTTGCTTGAGGTTATTTGGATAATGGGTTCACTTTTCCTCCTTTCAACTCCTAACAGGGTTAGCATAACTTCTAATAGAGTTAAAATCTTCTAACAAGGGTTCAAAGTCTCCTAATAGGACTCACATACACTAGTTATATTTCATTGGCTCCTAATAGAGTCTATCCTTTCACAAGGAACATTTCTATTAGCACATCATCTTCTAGACATCATTCCCATGGGGGTTTTCCCTCTAATCAAGGGTTTCCCTGGTTAACATATATGGTTTTATTGTTCATGGTTATCTTTCCATGGTTGTTTCATCTATTTTTAACATGTTTCACAATTAATAAAGATATTGATATTTTTTTTAAAGTGTATAACTGATTCAATCCCCCCTCCTCTCAGTTATCTTGGTGGACTTTACATTCTAACAATTTGTATCAGAGCATTAAGTCCTTGAAGGAAAATTTTAACATCTTAATAACATCCATGGTGCATATAAGGAAATATCATTAAAAGTTTGATGGAGTTAGTTATGAAAGATGCATTGAGAAGATGAAGACACATCTGCTATGCATGGTTCCATAATATTGGTTGCTTATAGTAAATAAGAATGATGAAATTATAGAAGACAAGATTTACTCTTGTGAACAAAGTGAGAAAGATCTATTCATGAAGAATATCTTTGCTAGAGAAGCACTATTAACAAATCTTACTAAAACAAAAAATGGAGAGGTAAAATATTTAACACTTCCTAATGAGATTTGGAGTACTTTATAGAGAATATTTGAAGGTGATGAACATGCTAAGAATGCTAGATTACAAAGTTGGATGTGTTTATTTCAAGATGCTAAGATGTTAGAAGATGAAACTATAAGATGTTACTTTGGTAGAATATCAAAAATTTTTACTAGAATTAAATATCATGGAGATGGAAAGACAAAAGATGAAGTTGTGTGGAAAATCTTGAAGACCTTGACACATGCATATCATTAGGGAGTACAAATGATTGAACAAGTTATTCCTTGAATTCCTAACTTTACAAGAGAGACTCTTCTTGTGAGATTGTAAATATCTAAGATTTGGATGAAATAGAATGGAGAATTTCCTAGAATAGAAGCTACTTTCAACATACAAAGAGACATACCTGCATCTACAAGAAGTGCAAGTACAAGTGGATATTATGCTAGTAGTAGAGAGGTATTTGAAGAAAATTAAGAGAAGAAGATTGATTAAGGACTTTCCCTTCTTATGAAGAGAGAACCTAAAGGTAACCAAATTCTTTTTTCTTGGATATATAAAGAACATGGTCATTATTCTTTTAAGTATCCTAAAAGAGTGAAGAAAATTAAGCCTAGAAAGCCTTACAAATAAAGAGAACCTAAGGATTGCTTCTTTGTTGATGAGGATGTTCAACCTAATTTTAAGATAGTAAATTTCTTAGATGATAGTGATGATGAGAATGATGAAATAGGATTTGTTTTTATTAAAGAAGAAATCCTTGAAAAAGAATTAAAATAAGTAAAAGTAGTAAAAGCATTAGTGTCAGATATTGAGAAGAAAGGGTCTTATTGGATTATAGATAGTGGTTGTTCCTATCATACAACTAAAAATATGGAAAAATTTGTAGAATATAATAGTTATGATGGTGGTATAGTTAGAGTTAGAAACAATGTAGCATGTCACATAAAAGAAAAATGACCTATTACACTTGATAAAAAAAATAACACCAAGGATGTTTACTTTGTGGATGGTTTGGAACAAAATCATTCGAGTGTTGGATAGCTTCCTAACAAGGGATGATAGTTGTAATTTATAGAGAAGAATTACATTATCAAGGATAAAGATGGTAAAATAATTGGTACTGGTACAAGGACAAGAGGTAATATACTTCAATTGAACCCTATTGAAATGACATGTTTGCTTGCTAAAGTGGATGACAATTGGTTGTGACATAAGAGATGTTATCATATCAAATTTGATAACATTGTGGAGGCTAGTACTACATTTGTAGTTAGAGATTTACCTAAAATTATGAAACCTACTAAGATGATTTACAAAGAATTTATGTTGGCAAAGTAGAAGAGAAGTTTATTTCCAAGAAAGATTTTTACTACCTCAATGAATTTGGGTCGCATGTCTAAGAGTCAAATTTAAAACTTTTCAAAAATTCAAGAAATTTAAGAGTAGAGTTGAGAATGAATCCAATTTAAAGATTAAATTCTTGAGATCTAATAGAGGAGGATAATTTATTTCAAATGAATTTAACAATTTTTTTGAGGATAATGGTATAAAGAGACAAATTTCATCTCCTAAGACTCCACAAAAAAATGTGATAGTAGAAAGAAGAATCATATGAGTGACAAAATCAGATTGAGAAATGATGTTTGAGAACAATGTAGAACATACATTTTGAAGAGAAGTAGTGAACACAATAATATATGCTATGAATAGAGTACAAATCAAACAAGGTATTGGTAAGACACCTTATGAAATTTTGTTTGGACATACACCTTCTGTGAAATACTTTAAAATCTTTGGAAGTAAATTCTATATTAAGAGGGATGAGATATTGAAAACTTTGAATCTAGAAGTGATGAAGGAATATTTATTGGTTATTCATTGAAGAGAAAAGAATATAGACTTTTTAATGAGAGATTGAAGAATATTGTTGACAGTGCTAATGTGAGAGTTGGTGAAAGGATTAGAATGCAAGAAATGATACTTGATTATAATTCTGATGAAGAGACTAATTATAAGACAAACAATTAGAATATTGAGCATAAATTATTTTATAAAACTAACATGATTTATAGGCTAAGTTACAAGGAGAGATTAAGAGAGAAGAACCTATATCTAAACCTACAACAAACATTGGAGTTGAACAAGTCACACCTAGTAGAAATTTGTTAAAGAATCACCATGTTGAAAAAATAATTGAAAGTATGAACAAAGGAGTTATGAAAAGAAACAAGGTAAGTGAATAATTATGTTTGATTTCTCAAGTTGAACCTAAGAATGTTGTTGAAGCTTGTAAATAATATTATTGGATTAAAGAAATGAAAGAGAAATTAGATAAAATTGAAAAGAAAAAGACATGGGAATTGGTTCCCAGACCTAAATATAACAATATTATTAGAACTAAATGGGTATTAAAAAATACAATTAATAAACAAGGTGAAGTTGTGAGTAACAAAGAAATATTGGTTTATAAAGAATATTCATAGAAAAAAGGAATTGATTTTGAAGAGACTTTTGCACATGTTTCTAGATTAGAAGTAGTAAGGATGTTTCTGGAATATGTAGCTAACAAGAACTTTAAAGTACATCAAATGGATGTTCAGTCAACCTTATCTAAATGGAGAACTCAAAAAAGAGGTATACATTAAACAACCTGATGGATTTCCTTTGAGAGATGAAAAGAATATGCTTTGTAGATTGAAGAAGGTATTTTATAGATTGAAAAAGCACCTAGAGCCTAGTATGCAAGATTGGACAAACACTTGACAAATTTGAGATTTGTAAAAGGTAACATTGATAACGATTTGTACTTAGGAAATAATCATGATGATTTTATTATTGTTGTAGTATTTATGGATGACTTTATTTTTGGAGATAATGATGAAGCTATTAAGACATTTTTAGAAGAAATGAAGAAGTAATTTAAGATGAGCATGATTGGAGAGATGAAATACTTCTTGGGATTGTAGATTGTACAAAACAAAGGTACGATTTTCGGATTGGAGAATCGTAATCATATTGGAACACCTATGGTAATTGGATATAAGTTATCTAGCAAGGATGAATCCCCTAGTATAGAACTTATAAAAAATAAATCTATGATTGGTGGATTGTAGTATTTGACACATACAAGACTTGATAGAAAATGTAGTTAGATTTGTAGTGATATTCCAAGAAGATCCTGAAGAGACACAACTTACAACATTAAAAATAATTTTCAAATATTTGAAGGGAGTAATTGATTATGGTTTTTGGTATGATAGATCACATGATTTCACATTTTGTGCATACAATAGTGCTAATTGGGTAGAAATTTTATAGGACATAAAGAGAAGTAGTGGTGGAGCATTCTTCTTAGAAGGAATATTGGTTCCTTGGATAAGAAATAAATAGGATTGCATTTCACAAAGTATAACAAAAGTAGAGTATGTAGCAACAACACATAATTATAATAAGATTATTGGGATGAAGTAGATACTAAAAGGCATTCATTCTAAATGGAGAATAAGCAACCTCTTCATTCATAGTAGTATAATGCCATTAAGTCCCCCTACCAATAGAGCCCATAGAATTTGGTAGTTATTCGACCAAAGAAAAGCTCAAGCTAATTGGGATGAAGCAGATGTTGAAAGACATTGGAATTGAGTTTATTGAGCGTATTACCATACATTGTGATAATGCAAGTATAGTAAGTATGTCAAAAATCTTGTTTTACATTCAAACACAAAGCATATATCTATTAAGTAACAACTTTTTAAACAAAAAGTTTTAGAAAAAGAAATTAGATTAGAATATGTTAGAACAATGGAGAAGATATCAAAAATATTCACAAAACCTTTGGCTATGGACACATTTGAGTACTTGAGGGGTATGCTTGGGGTTATTCCCCAACATACTTTAGAGTAGTTGATGTAGAGATTGCATCAATCCAGTTGGTAGGATAACACTATTTGTTTATCTGGACTATATGGTTGATGCTTCTCCTATGTGAGAGTATCTATGTTTGAGCTAAGTCATTGAGGACTCTTGGAACTATATTTAATAGTGCTAATATTACCTTTTTCATTGATGTCAATAGGGGACAGAAAAGTACATGAAAAACATCTTTGGGAAGAAAGTATTACTTATGGGGGAGAGTAATACATGCAAAATATCTATTGATGGCTTTTATGGGAGACATGCTTATGTATGGGGGAGATTAACACATTGCTTGTGCATATTAGTTATTGTATGTTTACATTCATGAGAAACATGAATGGGGGAGTAAAAGTAGATAAGGACGAAATATATTATGTATTCATGGAACTCAAATTTTTTTCATCTATGTTGTCATCAATGCAAAAGGGGGAGATTATTAGCATGAATACTGATGGTATTTATATGGCAGAGTATCATAGCATTGTTGGAGACATGATTATGTGCTTAAATGTTTTGTTCATGATAGATTTTTTTAGTAATGTTAACATACACCTTATTCTATGATGATTTTCATAATTGGAGAGGCACATGCATTTGGTGATGTCAATAGTCAATGAGTTATGTTATGCACACTTGAAGTTATGTTGAGGAACTAGTCTTGATGCTATGTCTATGTTTATGAAGAGATATATATAGATGAGACAAAGTTATGCAATGTTTTTTGGAGGTTACTTTCAAGTAGAGTTTCTAGAAAGTGACTACTGGTAAGTCGATTATATATTTTGGTTGAGATAGGATTTAGTTAAGTGCATTTAGAAGATGGTTAGGTACATGTTGAAGATGTTATATTTTAGGTGGTGAAATGAGATATATAGTTTGAGATGACTTATTGAAGATTTTTTAACAAGTTGTTTCCTGTGAGTTGACTATTGCAAAATAATTGTGAAAAGAGTTTAATTATACTATAACATGTATTTTAATATCTTTAACATGTCCTATATTATTCATTATAAATTGAGAAATCCTTAAGGATGCCTCACTACTAATTTTAGGACTTGGAATAATTGAAAGTTAATTTCTTTGTGTATTAGTATGTAGTGTAGATGGTTATTGTGTATGTGAAGTCAGAGCATAGATTGATGTTGATTGAAATACTACGAGCTTCAGGAACTATATTGGAAAAGAATTTTTTGTTTAGTTAGTTTAGAACTTGGATAGAATATCCTAAAGATTGTCTAGTGAAGACTACTTGAGGCTATTTGGATAGTGGGTTCAATTGTCCTCCTTTCAACTCCTAACATGGTTGACACAACTCCCAATAGATTTGGAATCTTCTAACAAGGATTCAAAGTCTCCTAAGATGGAATCATATGTACTAATTTTATTTCATTGGATCCTAATAGATTATTTCACAAGTAACTTTAATATGAGTACATAATCTTGTGAGTATCATTCCTACTAGGGTTTTGCCTCTCATCAATGGTTTCCCTAGATAACATATCTACTGTTATTGTACATGGTTATCTTTCTATGGTTGTTGCATCTATTATATATATTTTTCAAAATTAATAAAGACATTAAGAGTTATTTTAAGTGTATAACTAATTCCCCTTCCCCCCAACATATCCAAGGATGAACTAACAAATATAATAATATATTTGCCAATACAGTTCCTTTGAAGTTATCAACATAATATCACCATCATCTTCTTCTTTGATCTCATCAAATTTTCATCCTCAACAACAATGCAATCATAAATACATATATGTCACTTACAACGAAGAAAATAACCTTTTCTTTATACCTTTTCCTAATAAATAATTGGGTGGTCCTTGAGGATTTCCTAATTTACAATGAATAATATAGGATCTCATTAAGATATTACAATACATGTCACATTACATTTACACATCCCAAAATAATACAACCAAAAAGTTGGATGACAGTGAATAAATTGCATGTTGTCCTTCAACAGCCTTCGCCAAGTGAATGCTAGAATTTTATAGCTTGAACTTATCATCACAAGCATGCTATCAACTAGAATCTAGACCTTATCAACTGAATTGCATCTCTCTTAACATATATAATTGATTTACTACTAAATTAGTTTCCTACATTTGACCATGTGACCAGTCTTCACATATTTGTTTAAAACTCATGTAGTCCTTTAAATAATTTTTTGTAAACATAGATATAGGATCTATACATATCCATGATCACAAATATAATCCCACATAGCTTAATGCATCATACTCTAACTGTTCTCAATAAATCTTCCTTTTCAACTCTAATTATCATAACCAAAATACATATGTGTTGATATCAATGAAAAATTGAGTCATGAATGCAACAAATAAGAAACCAATCCAAGTGTTAACCACTCAATAATATCTCCCAAACATGGTAACAATCTTTTCTTAAGGAATCTACTTAATATTTATACTTATAATCTTTCTCTTTCCATTGATGCCAACATATGATGAAAAAACATCAATCCAAATATGTCAATCTGAATAGACATCAATCTAGTATTGAATATTCTCCACCATAGGTGTTACTCTCTCACATATAGTGTTAATCTCCCCTATCTGAATATGTATACCTATCTCCCATTCCTTCATGTATACATCTGCCCCATTGACATTTATGAAAAAGGTTCCATTATGCCAATCTAAGAATCTAAAGTTGTCTTGTTATTTCAGTCATCTCTAATATAATCCAAACAATGAAAATTTCAAGTGCCAATGGACATTGTTATATAGATAATAACCCAAAATTTCTTAGTAACTTTTCTCAAAGTTACTACTCCCTTGAATGAGCTATTGGAAACAATTGATTAATTGTGTATTGTCTTTGATGTTACACAAAATGTCATATCATTACTAGTCAGTGTATGCCAAACTCACTATTGGAATGTCTTAATGGGAAGAGTGCTTCTGGGGGGGGTGTGGGGGGTGTGAATAATAAGTACTAGACTTTTTTCTTGTTTTAAATCCTTAATAACATATAGCTGAAATTAACATGCATGCATAAAAACATTAAACAATCATGAGAAGCAAACATGCATCACCACATAACACTTGAGATTTTGATGACCCATAAACCCTCTAGGAATAAGAAGGTAAAACTAGGGTGGGGATGATACCCATGAAATTACTACATCAATTTATTTCAACCACTTCTGATGGTTTTCCCTATTAAAGGCCTACCCTATTAAAGGCTACAACACATTGTTAAATGTGACCCTATTAAAGGATTTCTACACCCTGTTAGGAGTGTGCCTTGTTAGAGGACTTAAGAACATTCAACTTAGAATGCCACCCTATTAAAGGATTTACATAAGGCTGTTAAACCCACCTAACTCAATAGGATTTCCAAATTCCTAATACAATTGTGAGAGAGTATTAGAATAATACACTTGATCTAATGCGATCTTTGATGTTGATCTCAGGCCCTTGATCTGCTCTTCTATCTCTGATCTCTACTAGATCTGATTTGCTAAATGTGTTCCTTGTTCTATTCTGATCAACTAGATGTATAAATGCTATTCTTTCTACTAAATCATTGAAACCAATGTTTTGTAATGACCTTAATAATAGGCGCTGCTTTTTCTTCTTCTTTTGACTCTGCTCCTCTACTCTGTTCAATGGCATCAAGATTCCCTCATAAAGATTAGTGGTTCATTATGCATCCTTGATTCAAGTGTTCCAGCTCAAATCCTAAAAATTCACCCATTGGCTTCATGTATAATGCATGGACAAAAGAAAGGATTCGATCTTATCTCCTTATCCTGCTATGAGTCATGCATAAACATTTTACATTTTTTTTTGCGATTGCACAAACTTTCATGTTGATCTTGCATTTCGTGGCACATGAAGTAATACTAATGCTTGGCACCATCTATTTTGGATTGCTTGGCATCCATTGTGTTTCCTAGTTGCTCACCTCCTATAGAATTACTGTGTCACTCAACACCTATTAGTTTTCTACATTGCTCAGCTTCTACTAATTCCTGAATCACTCGGCTCCTATTAACTTTGCAATGCTTGGCTCCTTTTGGATCCTGAGTTACTCGACACCTGTTAGTTTTTTGCATTGGTCGGCTTCTACTAATTCTTGAATCACTTGGCACTATCTGTAACTCAGCATGCATTAGAGTTTTGGCTCAGCTTCCATTATATACTCAGCATGTATAATGAAAATGGTTAAGTGTGTTGAAACTCGTTTATCAATCTTACTTAATTTGATCAACAATCTCCCCCTTTGACATGAGTGTCAAAAACACTTAACTGATCATTCATGATCTAAACCTTATGTGTCCATTCTTCACTTACAAATTTCACATACAAAATTTCAAAAAGATATTGCAAACAACAATATACCTTATGACTCCCCCTGAGTTGATTATGCCTTATGTTCTCTATTTCTATCCTATTACTACATTTTGGACCTATTTGATGTATTAGATCTGTTTGATGACCTTGTCTCCATGTGATTACCAAAATTTTCATGTCCTTTCACTCCTTTATTTCCATTTACAAACATTCAACTATATTTATGATAAAAATGTGGATCATCTAATATATCTCTCCCTTACAGTATTATCTCCTACAATATTATCTCCCTCTTTAATATATCTCCTCTTTTTTGACATTGATGTCAAAGGGTTCTAAATAGTAATGCCATGTTTGGCCAAATTTTTTTTACTAAACTCAAGGAGTATTTTGAGAGCTGCATCCCAGTTATTCAATGCAATATCCAATGACTTGTTTTGGATTGCAAGCTCTGTTGCTAGATCAACAAGTCCTTCATGTGTAGAAATATTTGGATCCTTCTTCAGGACATCTTCTACATACATTTTCTTCTTGTGTAAGACTTCCAAATGGGGAGTGATTGAGGCTTGAATCTACATCAGCTTTTCTTTAATAGTGGCCTCTTTTGCTGATAATGTAGTTAATTCCCTCTGAGTGTGAAGCATTTGAGTAAAATGCTTCTCACTGTGTGCAAGATTTGAGGGTAGTTACATACTAGAGAGGTTTAGTTTGCTCTCAAGGTTCATAATTTTAAGACTTATTTCTTGTGTGAACCTGCAAAAATCACACAATTTTCTATAAAGGGAAAAGATGTTCCCTAGTACAATCTTTATTTTATCCAATTTCTTGGCTAGGTCAACCTATCCCAAAATAATGTTACTAGCTATCTTTTGGTTGAATTTTCCTAGAAACTTCTTTTCTGACCATTCCATGAGTTTTACATTTGTATCATGGTCTTCATTATTTACTTGGTAAACTATATCAAATAGTTGCTCAAGGTTTGGCCTGCTTGAATCTGGAGGTTGTAGGCTGAAGGCATCCATGAATATATCTTTGATCTCATTCATTGCCTGATTGTATTTGAACTCTTTCCTCAATGCCTCTTGCCTCCTTCTCTTGTCCAATGCACTTTGTATCTCATTCATCTTTTCCTCAGTTAAAGTTCTTGAATCATAATAGGGTATTTGGATTTCTTCATCAAGCTCAGGAATACCATAATGAATGGTCTTGGCTACCCTAGTAGAACTTGAGCTTGGTGTACTAACTTGTAAGGTCAACTTGTCAGTACTCGGCTACTGAACAGATTTGATAGGAGTTCTTGATTTTGGTAATTCAACCAAAGTTTGTATTGTAGACTCCTCCTTATCCTGTGTTTCTTCTTTATCCTCTTCTTGTGCCACTACTACTAGGGGTGTACTTGTTATCTCTACTGATGTACCTATGACTTCCCCTGCTATTGAACTCAGCTCCTAATGAGCTTGCATGGTTATTCTTGGTGGTGATGGAGGTGGTAGAAATGGAAGTCCAGTAGTTTGAGTGATTTGAGGTGGTTCTTGTGGTGACACCTTTGCTTCTTTGAATTTATCTACTGACTTTTGGAGATCATCTACACTAACCAATATGGGACTTGTACACAATTGTGCTTGAAGAGTTGTCTGGTCAAGGATCTTAGTGAGATCCTCTATAGTTAATGGATTGAATTTTTGACTTGAGGTGTCAAGAATATCCTTAATCTTTATGATTTCTATAGGTGTGGTAGAGTGAGGAGGACTAGGAGGTGGAAGTTGTGTGTCTTGCACACTTTGCTGCTCATCACTACCCCTATCTTCATCTTTTCATTCCTCCTCTTCAACCTTTTTCTCTACTTCTATCTTCTCTTCTCTCCTCTTTCTTCTCTCTTTTAGTTTAGCTATGGCTTCTTCTTTGTATTCCTCTTCAAGGACATCTTTAGTTTTCTGGTATAAATTCTTCCACTATCTTATGGTTCTCTATACAACTTCTTCTATTTTATTCTGAAGTATAGAAAATTCACTATACTTAGGTGTAAACCTTTTATTATGCCTTTTGACTACTTTAGTTATTGGTTCTCTTGTCAGATTAGGTAGTATACTTGCTAGGGTTGATTCCCTCATTTCTTTCTCCATTTTCAAATAGAAATGCCATCTATCTTCTACAATTTTAGACAATTCCTTTGGCAATTGTCCATCTAGTTCAAGAGGTGTATACTTGAATTGTGCCAACATTACATAGGCTGATTCTTCTATTCTATTTTGTTCCTCTTTAGTGAACTTATTGAAATCAATCTTTTTCATTTCACTTAAGTCTCCATTTCTAATCTTTTCACATAATGTATCAACTGAAGACTTAGGAGGATGACTTACCTTTTTAGGTTGATCTTCTTCATCAGTATCAAGTTGAGCCACATATATTTTCCTTTTCCTTGGCACTTCCTGTGCCTTCTTGGTTGTTTGCTTGTTCCTTTTAGCTTCCTCTTTGGCTTTTTGTGTGGTGGCCCTTGTTGTAGCTCTAGTTGTTGGCTTCTTTGGTGTAGGCTGAGAAGCAGGAGGTGTCTTTGCCTTCTTTTGATAGCCTTGCCTTTTATGGGTGCTTCATTGGCTTCTTCTTCCTCGGCATCCTCATCTTTGTCTTCACCTTGGCTTTGGGTCAATTCAAGTGGCCCTTGTTCTAGCTCATTTTCATCTTTCTCTTCATCACCTTCTTCTTCATCTTCACTAACCTCTTCTATTTCTCCTGTTGCACTTGCTTCTTCAAGACCAAATTTCTTCTTCATTTTCTTTACTAGTTTGTCCTTCTTCTTGACTGTTGTGGCTATCTTGAGTTCTGTAACAACTCTTGATTTGATAGTGTCATAAGTTCCAAATGCCTTTGCAGTTTTGTCCATTTCCTTTGCAAGTAATGTTGTAATAGTTACAAAAGCTTGATCAACATCAAGCTCATATCCCAATGGTCTGAGCCATCTTAATCTTGGGATGACTGCTTGGATGTAAGTATAATCGATGTCAACTAGAAAGCATATGTCATTCTCATGTTGATTCACCAATGAGGCTAGTATCCTCATTCTTTTTTTCATTGCATTCTTGAAAGCATCATAGTCATTTGATCATCAAAGCTATCTCCCATTTGTGCAATAAAATCATTAATTTGATCAACAATTGTTTTATTCTGACTCCAGTTGACTTTTTCGAATGAAGGGAATTCCTTCATCACATAGAAGAACATACAAACTAACACTGACCCAAATTTTCATTGTGCTTCCTTGGACTTTCTAATTGCTCCAAGATTTTCATTAATCTGCTACAACATGAGCTCTGCAAGGTCGTATGTATGATCCTTCTTTATCAGTTTGTATGCAACATCAACAACTATACAAGGCATGTTATTTAATCTGCTGGATAGATAAAAATTTTGTGATATTATCCTCACAGCAAAATCTAATAGGGGGTCTTTTACTATGTCAATTTTCATTCCCCTGTTATTCCATTTTGCACTTGTGTTCTTCTCTATTGTTTCCTTCTTTTCACTTCTTAGTGTCCTTGGCTGATCTAGGGTTGGAAATCTTGTAACCCTATGAACCATCTTCTTGGTAATTTTAACTGGTCCTCGCTCTAACTAGAATGATCCATCGTGAATTCTAATAAGCACTATGCATATCCACTCAATTTTGAATATGATTGGAAAAACTAGGGCTTTGGTTAAACCCTTCTTCTCTATAATTGAAAATGCATCCTTCAATATATCGTTATCATAGAGTTTATCATAGGGATTAAAGATTTCTAGGTCTCCTATGGCTCCTATTTTGTAGTTATAACATTTATGCACATCTTGGACTATAACAACTTTTTCGAGGATCATAGACAATATACCTACAGGATCATTTTTGTATGCTATTTCTAGGATTGGCCTGAATTCAAGTTGCTTAACCTCATTGTTGACAAGCTAAATCTCATGGCTTTCCTTCCTTTGGGTCAGCTTTGAACCAAACACCATTTTTAACTGAACTAGGGTTTGATGATTAAAGTAAACTTTACAAACTGTACAACTTGGCACCTAAAGGAAATACTTGGTTAAATGCTTGAAATCACTTGGGTTGATGCTGAATCGCTGCAAATCATTGGTTGAATGCTTGAAAATTGCTCAGTCATTAAGAATGGCTTCAAAAACCTTGCATTTAATGCATTCTTGTACCTTCACCTGTCACTCATCTTCCAAAAGATTTTCAACTTGACATCCACTCCATTTTACTCGGTAGCCATTCTCACTCGGCATATACTAACTTTGTCAATAACTCAGCAACCAAAGATAGCTCGACATCATCATTCAAATTTTTTCTTGGCATCTTAACTTATGCAAATTTATACTTTTTAGTGCTTCTTTTTTTAGGGCTAATGTATGATACTTTCTTATATGTATCAACCCCATAGGCTCATTTTGTGATTAGTTGGATGAGATATGATCACTTGACCTCTTGGGTGAAGTGACCCTTCCATTGGATGTACTTGATCCATCTTTTTTTTGCCATGTCTTCTTCATGTATGTTCTGATGTGTTCCTCATCAACCTTTTCTTTGCCTTTATTTACTTCAGTCTTGGGTGCCTTAGCCTTTGTTGGACATTTCTTGTTGACATGTCTAGTTTTCAAACAACTGAAGCAAGTAGTTTGGTTCAACCATCTTTCATAGTTTCCCTTGAAGTGTGTTCTTATGTAGTTTTGGGGTATATGACCATACTCTTCAATGTAGTGACAACTTTGTCTTGTATTGTAGTCCCAATTGTAATGGTGTACATAGTTGTCCCTCCTTACATGCTAATTTGGTGTCCACATAGGCTTTGATCTACACTCAAAGGCTCTATGTCTATACTTCTTGCAATTGTGGCAATGTCCATCAAATCTTTGTGTCCTTATGACTTTGGACCTGCAATCTTGTGGCATATGTCCTTACATGTTGCACTTGTGACAGTAACCCTTGCTTTGGGTGTGTTAGGTTGATTGATCCTTCTACTCCTGCAAACATTAGCAGTATGCCCCTTTTTATTACAGTAATGACAAGTGGGCTTAGAATCTTTATCTTTGTCACTTCTTTGCTCAACACTCTTTGATGATTCACCAACTTTAGTGCTATTGTATCCAAGTCCTGATGTATCATGGGCTGATCTTGGGGATTTCAACAATTGTTCAAAGTACTTGATGGCTTCACTTGACTTGTTGAGATTCTCTGCTATTTCTTTTTCTCTGTTCCATTCATTCTGGAGTTGTTCATTTTGCATCCTCAAAGTAGAGATCTCAATATCTTTCATATTGAGTTCATGATGAAGATTCATCAGTTGGGTAAGTGTATCCATCTGCATGTTTGAGATCCTTGTTAATTTAGTACATTTTTCTTCAAGTTTGTTTGCAAGATTTCTTTTACCATCTTCCATCATGACTCTATCCTCAACTTCTCTTTTCTTTTGCTCAGTGATTTCACATAGCATCATGGCCTATGATTCATACTCCATCTTAAGAGTTCTTATCTCTTCTACTTGAACTCTATTTTTCTCCATCAATTTTGCTATTGTTGCATCAAATTCTTTGGAATCTCCTTTGGAAAATACTCTTGTGGTGTCAATCTCCTTGTAGTGAATATCATTTTTGGCTATAGCTATTTCCTTCCTTCTTTTTAAGGATTTTCTTAGTTCCTCTCTAGCTTCCTTTACCTTGTGTAGAGCAAGATGCACATCTATCACCTGGTTCTCAATGATCTTCCCAAGTTTGAAGACTTCCATCTTTAGATCTTTTCCTCCAAGATATTAGGCTTCTTCTTGAGAGAACTTGGCTTTGATACCAATTTTTGGAATGTCTTAATGGGAAGAGTTCTTCTGAGAGGGCAAGTGGGGGTGGGGGGCATGAATCAGAAGTACTAGCCTTTTTTCTTGTTTTAAATCCTTAATAACATATAACTGAAATTAACATGCATGCATAAAAACATTAAACAATCATGAGAAGAAAACATGCATCACCACATAACACTTGAGATTTTGATGACCCAAAAACCCTCTAGGAATAAGAAGGTAAAATTGAGGTGGGGATGATACCCATGAAATTACTACAGTAATTGATTTCAACCACTTCTGATGGTTTTCCTTGTTAAAGGCCTGCCCTATTAAAGGCTACAACACACCGTTAAATGTGACCCTATTAAAGGATTTCTACACCTTGTTAGGAGTGTGCCTTGTTAGAGGACTTAAGAACATTCAACTTAGAATGACACCATGTTAAAGGATTTACATAAGGCTATTAAACCCACCTAACTCAATAGGATTTCCAAATTACTAATACAATTTTGAGAGAGTATTAGAATAATACACTTGATCTAATGCAATCTTTAAAGCTGATCTTAGGCCCTTGATCTACTCTTCTATCTCTGATCTCTGCTAGATTTGATCTGCTGATTGTGTTCCTTGTTCTGTTATGATCAACTAGATGTGTAAATTTTGTCCTTTCTACTAAATCATTGACACCAATGTTCTGTAATGACCTTAATAATAGGCTTTGTTTTTCCTTCTTCTTTCGACTCTGCTCCTCTACTCTGTTCAATGGCATCAAGATTCTCTTATAAAGATTAGTGGTTCGTTATGCATCCTTGATTCAAATGTTCTTGCTCAAATCTTAAAAATTCACCCATTGGCTACATGTAATCTCCAATTTTCTGATTGGCTACATGTAGAATGCATGGACAAAAGAAAGGATTCGATCTTATCTCCTTATCCTACTATGATTCATGCATAACCGTTTACATCTTTGTTTGTGATTGCACAAACTTTTATGCTGATCCTACATTGCTTAGAACATGACATAATATTGATGCTTGACACCATCTATTCTAGACTGCTCGGCATCCACTGTATTTCCTGGTTTCTTAGCTCCTATAGAATTACTATGTCACTTGACACCTATTAGTTTTTTACATTGCTCAGCTTCTACTGATTCTTGAATCACTCGGCTCCTATTAACTTTGCAATGCTTGGCTCCTATTGGATCTTGAGTTACTCGGAACCTATTAGTTTTCTACATTGCTTGGCTTCTACTGATTCTTGAATCACTTGGCACTATCTATAACTCAACATGCATTAGAGTTCTGGCTCGGCTTCCATTGTATACTCATCATGTATAATGAAAATGGTTAAGTGTGTGGACACTCATTTGTCAATCTTACTTATTTAATCAACACTCACTTGGGTATTGAAGATAGTTTCATGTGTCTACTGAGCATTCAAAAGTTTTCCTAGTTTATAAGACAATGTCTACTGAGTTCACTTGGGAGAAAAAGGAATGTTTGCAGAAGTTGAGTGTTAACCAAACTCACTTAGTTAAAGAAGGAAATGTTGAATGTAACTAGTGATAAACTTAATTACCAAAGGAAGATTGTGAATATGCAGTTTTGATCGAGTTCACTTGGTTAACACAAAAAAATTGTTTTTGAGTTAGTGTCTATTGAGTAGGGTTGGCTAACAAAAGATTTTCTTGTTTTGGCATATTCAGTTAAATAGTTTTTTTTTGTTGGTTCTAGCTGGCTAAGGAGATAAATATTAATTATTTGAAGTTATATTCAAGCCAATTTGACAATGTGTAAGATATAAATATAAGGTCAAGTTGAGGATTAGAAAGATAAGCATGAGTGGAACATAATGAAAGATGTGATGATGCTTAGAGGAAGCAAATTAGAAGGATAAGTAGAATATTCTTGTTGAGATGCAAATATACATTTGATTAGGAGGGATCAAGTATTCAAGACAAAATTGAGATCTGTAATAAACAATTTAGTTGCATCAAAAATTAGGTCATCTCATTGTTACTCTCTAACCATTGTAGTAGTGAGCTAAATCTTTTAACAAAGTTGGCTTAACAACTATTTTAAAATCCTCTAACAAGGTTGTATTTTTATTGAATTGTCTAAAGACCTCTAACAAGACCACTCCTAACATGGTGATTAAATATTCTAATAGGGTCACACCTAAGAGTGTGTTTTGGAACCTTTAATAGGGTTGGCTCCTAATAGGGCTCACTTTACAAGAGTGAAAATTAGTAACTAGTTACAACTGGTAGTTTTTACCAAAATGGGTTTCAACTTTAAAATCTTGGTGTAAATTGTGCTCATGCTTTTTTTTTAATGTATGAAATTAAGTTAAAGTAAGCTTAAACATAGATAATATCTTAGGACTTTCATGCTAAGCATTTTCTAAGCTATTCCAATGTTTACTGAGTTATAATATTTTTTCCTATGTGTTTACCAAGTGAAAATAGAGTTCTATTTTGATTTGTATTGACAACTAAGGGATCTAGGATTTATTTTTGTGGTAACTGATTCACCCCTCCGCTCATAGTTACTACTCTTATGTTTCCAACAATTGGTATTAGACCTTTTCTTGCTTACAGAGAAGATTTCAAGGACTAAAGCTAAATATCAAGATTTCTTATAGAAGAGATATTTCCAAGTTGAACCAAGACAACTTTGTAGCATGGAAAGGACTTATGAGGTTACATTTGGCAACTATTAGTGATTCAGGTTGTAAATATATTTATAATGAATAGAAGAATCCTAGTAGAATATTATTAGTTCAATAAATTGATGAAAAGAAAAATCATAACATCATGATGATTGACATTGCTTCTACTCTTAATTATGTTGAATTTGATGCAGTCAAAAGTTGCACTACAACTTATGATATATGGATTAAACTGAAAGCTATCTATCCAGGAGATGATAATGTAAGAATAGCTAAAGCCAAATGTCTTAGAGGACAATTTGATCAGATGAAGATGAGAGAAGATGAAAACATTGCAAAATATGTTGAGTGAATTAAAGCAAGTGTGAGCACAATCAAATCATCTAAAGGAGATATTGATCACAAAACAATTGTAAGCAAGGTACTTAGAACCCTTCTTCCTATCTATGCAATTAGAGTGTCTTATATTCAAGAAATAAGATGTCATCCAAATAGAAATATAACTTTAGATTCTCTTGTTGGAAGATTGATAGCTTTTGAGTTGGATAACTATGATAACTATGTCCCTAGTTCCAAAGGTATTGAGTTTGCATTTGAAGCGAAGCTATCACTCAAGAAAAAGGGTAAGAAACCAAAAGCCAATCAATCAAAAAGTGAAGAAGAGAAAGAAATTTCAAACAATGATCTTGAAGTTTTTGAAGCCCTATTTGTAAGTAAATATTCCAAAGGAAAAGGAAAGTACAAAGGTAAGATTGCTCTAATATGTTTTTCTTGTGAAGAAGTTGGTCACATTGTTGCAAGGTGCCCAAATAGAGAAGAAAAAGATGAACATAAAAGCAATAAGTTCAAAGGTAAGAAGGAATTCAAAATATACAAGGAATATAAGGACAAAGGTAAGACATCTTATTTTATGGCTAAATATTTTGATAACAATGAAGATGAAATGGTATATATTGTTGTAAAAGATGAATCTAATGATGAAGGAGATAAAATGGCACTTATCTCTCATGTTAGGAAAAATGATACATGTAATGCCCTGCCCAGAGATCCTTGGAAACAAGGATAAATATAAGACAAGATAATTTTTTTAAAAATGAGTATGGATGCACATGAAATACAACATACAAGGATAAAAAAGACCAAAATGGAATACTAACCAAACATTCTAACACTGATGGATCTCCAAATGCCACTACTAATCAAAACAACTAATTATGGAAAATGCACAACTCAATATGAATCAAAAAATTCCAAATTCAAAATGCGATGCCAAAGGATTGAAGAGCACCTAAGAGGGTAGCCAAAACACTTCCCAAAAAGTTTAGGTCAAACCAAAAAGTGCCTCATGTCTTCCCAGACAGGTTTTTGCAAATACCAGGTGGTACTTTAAATCAACATTATGGGATACATTCCAATATCATAAGACCTTTCTCAAGAAGGGGTGCAACACTTTTAGGGTTTGGGTGATACTTTTGAAATAGGCATGTGATACTTTACAAGTATTATATGATAATTCTTTAATGGGAGTGTGATACTCAAGAGTATTGCATGACATTTCTCTAAGAGATGTGTAATGCCCCGCCTGGAGATCCTTGGAAACAAGGATTCAAATCAAGCCAAGATATATTTTTTTTTTTTACAAGTATGAATGCACAAGACAACATCATACAGGGATCACAAAGATCACAACGGAAGACTTCAACACAATCCCCGTAACCAATGAATCTTCGAACGCCACTACCTAACTAACACACCCAAACAAAAGCCAACAACCACCACAACAAGATGAGGGCACAAGAAATGACCACTCATCAACAAATCACCAAGCTAGGGTAAAATGTAGAATCCCTAAATCTGGCTAAGCCTGAAATCCTGAAGCCCTAAAAATTGGCTAAGTCTGGATTTCTGAAGCCCTGAAATTTCCTAGAATCCATGACTTATCTCTTAGAGGTCTGAAACCTATCTCAAATGATTTGTCGCATATATTAAAATATACCTTAAGTATAAGGAATTAAATATACATCAACTTATACTTAAACGATATATTTTAAACCCCGAAGGTCTACAACAGAAACCCAAAAATTGAATTTCAAAGAAAACCTCCTGAATACAAAATGCAACAACATAGGCTCAAAGAACGCCCAAAAGGGTATCCAAAACCACTCTCAAAAATATCAAATCACGAAGAAAAGTGCTCGGTGATGGCACGTGCAGGTTTTTTACAAAAACCGTGCGACACTTTTTACTAAGGGAGGGCGACACTTCTCCCTTACTGAGTGCGACACTTCTCAAGAAGGCGTGCGATACTGGAAAAGTATCACGCGACATTTCTCATAAAGCCGTGCGACACTCTTCCAGTTTCGTACGAAACTTCTCCAGTAATGCGTGCGACACTTTACAGTCTCGTGCGGCATTCTTTCTATGGGCGTGCAATACTTTATCAGTGTCGCACAATGCTGAACAAATGTCGCCCATAGAAAGTAAAAACACTTCCAGAACACAAAAATGACGAAAAACCAACAAAAGAACCTCCACACCGGGGAGTACCGGATCCACTTAAATCGAGGAATGAACACTCGAGAGCATTAACAACAAGGAAAGAGGAACATCTAACCATCTAAAACATAAAATCAAAGTACATACTAAAATAAACATCGCAATGAACAAAGATACATTTCAGAACTAAACAACCAAATAAGTGCGCAGTTCCTCCCAACCGTCAATAGCATCATAAGATCATCAGGGGTCCTAGCCATCCCCTGCACATAACATCCCAAGCCACCGACTAGATCGTCGGTACTATCGTAATAGGGATATCACTACTAAAACATGCAACAATATAAGCATAAGAAAATCTAACATGGTAGTAGTAAAGCATAAAGATAATCCTAAAGTAGATAACATCACCTATCACATGCTAAACAACAGTAAGCAACAAATATACTACTAAATCAAATAACGTCATATAATCATATGCTAAACATCATGATAAGGGAATCCGTCAAGTAAACTAACATCATCTAAACATGATACACAAGCATCCCAATGAAACCATAAATCACAAGAAAGCATACTCTGAAACCCGAAGTACCAAGTGAAGACATCCAACAACGATCGCACTAGGACAAAAGATCGTCTCTGTACACTGATCCCTAGCAGTGGTGAAGGTAGCTACGCCTCCCAACCACGTGGCACCCGTAGGTCCACACCCACCGTGCTGATGGAGATAATGATCCAACCACAAACACACATAAAGCACAACATCCACGGCTAACACTCACGCCAGACAGTATGATGGCTAAACCAAGAACCTAAGACAATGCAAGGAGTATAGGTCCTGGTCAGACACTCAAAAGGCTACTAAGTAGGGGCTTACATCATGGAGAGTCGCTTGGCATCGAAAAGCCCAAGCTCGGATCTGTGTAGCTCAACTCCCTCAACAAAAGGCCAATACACAAAAGTACCATTTTATTATCTTAAGTTTTATTACCAGTCACACATTTTCTTTAATTATCACTTATTTAAAACTTCCTCTGCCAACCCTATGGGACTAAGGTCACCAGGCTACGAGATAGAAACCCCCTCCATATGTTACCCTACCCTACCCAAGCTCATCCTATGACAAGTGCCCGTGGGCATGCATACTCCCATCCCAACCCCAATGATCATAACTTCCAGCAAATCCATGGAAGATCGGGCCTCGCAAGTCACCTGACAAATGTACGCGTACGTACTCGTGTGTGGCACACCACCATCACGAAGATCATAACACAAGGACAAGAATGAGAACACAATGCAAAACAAACACCCAACCAAAAGCAACTCAAGAGGATGAATTCTACACGAATCCCAAAGCCAATAAAATCATACATCATGAAATCACTCAATCGGCCTCAATCCGAGAGTATGGATTCTACATGAATCCCAATGATGTAACAAGACCAAACATCATGAACTCACTCAACCGGCCTCAATCCGAGAGTATGGATTCTACACGAATCCTAGCGTTCACGAAACAAAAGCAAAGGTCCAAAAGAAACCATAACAAGTATAAAATCACTCAACTGAACACAACGTTGGGAGTACGGATGCAAAACGCATCCCAATGCAACAAAAAGGTACAAAAGTGGTCTGACTGATATCCAAATGGATCATCAAGATCCATGACCCACATTGTGCCAAGAAAACTCGAGAAAATAGGGCGGCACGTAAAACGAGGTAAAAACCCCAAAAATTTGAAAAACTACAAAATTAAAACCCATTTGGCCTTTGGGTTCAAAAACCCCAAAAAATCCAAAAATAAATGAAAACGGACACCGTATGCAAAAACGGCCAGCATAACGGTGCAAAATCCCAAACCCTCATCTCAAAAAAAAGGGAAATGTTCATACCCGCCCAACCGGGTAGAACTAACATACAGAAATGGAGGAGAACACTAGTTCTCAGCCTCCAAACAAACGGCTACCAAAAACAGAAGCAGAAACGGAGCAAAAACAATAAAACGGGAAAGCCCTACCTCACAGCCAAAAGGGCAAAACGAGAATCTGAACCATAAAATAAATATCTCGCAGAAGTAGCTGAAAATCGTGGCAATCCAAGGTTTCCTCGAGCTGGATCCAATGAGCTCGACCTCGCAACGATCCCACGCCCGTAGCTCCCACAACGAACAAAACAGTAAATCCTCATGAAGAGGATTTTTGGGTTTTACTCTCCAACTTTCCAATTTGAAAGTGAGAAGTGAGGAATTAAATTCCTCTTTGGATACTTATTCACTTTTCGAGTGAATAATCGATTAGGGCATTTAACCAGCCAATCTAGTTAAACCCCGAATCGACCCAAACGAAAACATGCTATTCCTATAAATAGGAATTCATCTATGGCAAAGCTGCTAGAAATTAAAATAAAACAATTACAAAGCCCGAAAACCCAAAAAAACATAAATCTCCTGAACAACTTTTGCGACAAAGCGAAACTCTAAATGCACAGACACGCTTACTGGTCTAATCACATAATGCAAATGAGTTCGGATTTAATAATCACCGAAATGTTTAATTTAAACATTTTAATAAAGTATACGTCGACCATACAAGGGAAACATTGGTAAAATATGAACGACTGAATCACTAACTCCATGTGCCACTGCCAGGGATATAATCCTGCACACTAAACAACACGATCAAGTGCAATTGCATATAATAATATAGCCGAAGCAATAAATGCATTAAATCACCTAATTTAACCATTTATTTAATTATATTAAAATAATCTATTTACATCACTCACGTTCACAAAAGGCATAGCAACGCAGGAATGAAGTAAATAACCATAGCACTAAATCCATCACATAACAAAATCAGAGGTATGTCCAAATACCAGATAACCAGATATCATCATAAAACACACTGTCATCTCAAAATGGCATCATCATGCAATATGATTAACTAAACAGCATAGTAGTCTAATATCTATGATACTAGAATCAAAGAGTAACATCTGACCCTCGGGTCGTCTCAAATGTAAACATAACATGAGTAACAAATATCTCTCTAATCAGAAATATAACAAGGTAAATGTCTGCAGCACATAACCCAATAAATCAACAAGAACAATCCATTCTAATTACTTAAGCATTAAAAATGCATTTAAAACACATAAGAAAACACGATAAAAAACATGACTAACCACTGCTACAGGAACCTAGTCCAGTGTAGCATGGTAAAAGAACATAGTGCAATCTCTGCACACATCTCAGGGTAATCACGGAACAACCTCATGATACCACATCGCTCCTGGTAACCACTGGCACAAACCTCAGTGAACCAAAAATCACATCATAATCTCAAAGATCAGTCAAAAGCATAATCAAAGCAACTGATACAAAAATATAAATCCAAACACCTCGATGGTGTAGACCACTCAGGGTCACAATCATGATCCCATCACAACAAAAGATCATCAAGGTTGCATCCATTAGGATGACTTACAAAAGTCAAATGGGAGAGGCACTACAAGATGTATGATACAATGAGGGAATGCATGATCGATCTTTTTTGAGCATGTGAAACTTTAAAGTATCACCCCATGTTGACACATGGTCACCCAGGAATACAAGAAAAACTCTTAAGGACAAAATAATGACTAAAATAGAGTTTAGAACCTCCGCACTAGGAAGTACTAGATTCACAACTCGAGGCTTAAACACTCAAACACAATATTGAAAGACAATTATTATATATAACCATCTAATCAAGAAGTGAAAGGAAAGTACATAAGGAAACATCATAGTGTACTAAAATAACATTACAATAAACTAAAACATCACAAAGAGTAGAGCAACCAAACTAAGTATGTGGTTCCTCCCAACCATAATAGCATCATAAGACCATCCTAAGCTCTAGCCATCCCCTATGCATAACATCCCAAACTATTGACCAGATCATCGATGCTATCTTATGAGGATGTAACTACTAAAATGTGCTACAACATAAGCATAAAAAAATCTAACATGCTAGTAGTAAAGCATAAGATAATCCTACCAACCAACCCTTTATATACAAATGCTAAACATCATAATAAGGAAATGTGTCAATATTAACATCATATAAACATGATATGCAAGCATTCTAATGAAAGCATAGTTGGTGTAAATAAGTATTTACTATTTACACTTACTTAAGTTTACTTAGGTTAATGCATTATTTTTAATATTTATTTATTAGTCAACTAGGAGTATGCGTACTCATGTGAGTTTTCATGTTGACAACACATAAGTTCACACCTCATTTATGCAAATGGTGGCTACAATACAAAAGTTAGCACACTAATTAAGCACATAGTGTCTACAACATCTCCACTTGAGATACATCTCATCATCCTTATCCTATCATCTAGAATGATGGATAAAACATGTGCTTAGTTGTCATGCTTAGCTTATCTCCTAGTTCTTTCTAGAGACATTCTAGGTGCTTCCTAAGAGGCCTTTATATATAGTCACTCCTAGTGTGTTTGAACATACAATATAGAGCAATGTATGGGGACATACTCTGATATATTAATCATACTCCTTTTTGGTCTACAGTTGTGTTTGTGTTCAAGTTCTATAATCTTGGGTGAATCTTTCCCTGAGGAAAATTCTTACATGGTATCAGAGCTATACCAAATTTTTACATGGTATCATGGCTATACCAAATTTTTACAAGCATAAATCACAAGAAACATACTTTAGAACCAAAAGTACCAAGTGAAAACATCTAGCAATGGTCACACTGGGATAGTAGACCATCTCTATACATCGGTCTCCAACAATAGTATAGGTAGTTACATCTCCCAACCATGTGGAACCTGTAGGCCCACTTCCACCATGCTAATGGAGATGACAATTGAACCAAAAACACACATAAAACACAATGTCTATGGATAACACACACACTAGATAATATGATGATTGAAACCAAGATCATAGACTATGCATAAACTAAAAGTCTTAGTTAGACACTTAATGGGCTACTAAGTAGGGGCTGACATCATGGAGAGTCGCTTAGCATCAAAAAGCCCAAGCTAGTATTGGTAGCTACTCTCCCCAGTGGAAGGTGCACAATCCAATTTTAATTATCTTAAATTTATTACCACCTAGTATTTTTATTTAGTTATCACTTATATAAAACTTCCTTTGCCAACTAAGAAATAGATAGTAGGATGTGAGATAGAAGCCCCTCCATATGCTACCCTACCCTACCCATGCTCATCCAATAATGAGCGCCTGTAGGCATGTAAATTCTCAACCCAACCCAAATGATCATAACTTTTGAAAGTACTGCAGAAGATTGGATCTCGTAAGTCACTGAAATAATGTATGCGCACGTACTTGTGTGTGGTGCACCACCATCATGAAGATCATACACAAGGACTGGATGAGAACATAGTGTAGAAACTCACTCAACTAAAAATAGACTCGAGAGGACAGATGTGACATGCATCCCAATGAAACATAAAAGTGCAACAATGGTTTGACTGACATCCAAATAGATGATCCAAGTCCATGACCAAACTCATGCTAAGAAAACTTGAGAAAATAGAGTGGTATGCAAAATGAGGTAAAAACCCCAAAAATTGAAAAATTTTGAAATTAAAACCCATTTGGTCTTTGGGTACAAAACCCCCAAAAATCCAATATTATTTGGGTTTAGACACCATATGAAAAAATAACTAATATAACGGTGCAAAACCCCAAACTTCCATCTCAAAAATAGGGAAAATTTTCATACCCGACTAATCAAGCAAAACCAACAAATAAAAATAGAGGGGAACATTAGTTCTTAGCCTCCTAACAAACTACTACCAGAAACATAGCTGAAATAAAGTAGAAATAAGAAAATGAGAAAGCCCTACCTGACAACAAAAGGGGAAAATATTGAAATCAGCCTGATAAAATAAATAACCTTCCAATACTACCAAAAGTAATGGCAAAATAAGGTCTCTTGGAGTTGGATCCAATGACACTGACCTTGTGAAGATCCCACACTAACATCTCTCACAACCAACATAAAACCAATCCTTTAGAAAGAGGATTTCAAAAAAGCTCTCCAATTTTTAAATTGCCAAATTCAAAAGTGAGAAAACAAATCCCTTTTTCAATACCTATTCACTTTTCGAGTAAATAGTTGATTAGGGCAAATGGACTAGCTAGACTTTGAATCAACCCAAAAAAAAACAAGTTATTCCTCATAATAGAAATTCACCTAAGGAAAAGCTTTCAAAAATTAAATTAAATAAGATTTAAAGCCTGAAAACCCAAAATCATAGAAAATTCCTTAACAACTTTCACGATAATGTGAACCTCTAAATGCACAGACATGCTCACTGGTCTAATCACATAATGCAGATGAGTTTGGATTTAATAATCATCTAAAGGTTTAATTAAACAAGTAAAATAAGAATACATCAACCATATAGGGATGACATTGGTAAAATGAATAGTTAAATCCCTAACTCCATGTGCCACTGCCAGGGATATAAATCTTGCACACTAAAATAAATGATCAAGTAAAATTGCATATAATATCATAGCCAAAGAAATAATGCATTAAATACCTAATTAATCCATTTACATCACTCACATTCACATATAGCATACTAAAACAAGAATGAAGTAAATATCCATAGCATAAAATCAATCACATAACATGACTATAAAATATGTCTAAGTATCAAATAATCAGATATCATCATAGACCTATTGTCATCTCAAAGTGGCATCAACATGCAAATATGATAAGCTGAACAACACAACAATATAACATCTACAATAATTAATCATAGTATAACATCTGACCCTTAGGTCATCTCAAAGTACAAATAATAAGAGTATCAAGTATCTTTCCAATCAAAATAACAACAAGGTACAAACTATAAACATGAGAGGCACTAAAATAAATGGATTATTGATAGTTTCTACTCACATCATATGACTGGTGATAATACAAAGTTTGAACACATGGAACATTATGATGGTGGTACTATGAGATTTGGAAACAATAAACCTTGTTGCATAAAGGAAAAAGGGTGTATCTCATTAACTAATGAACTTAGATGTGACAATGCTTATTGAGTTGAAGGAATAAAGAATAATCTATTGAGTGTGGCATAGTTGAATAACATTGGATTCAAGGTAGAATTCATGAATGGGAAGGAAAAACTACTGGATAGAAAAAGAATTTTGGTTAGATATGGTAAACAAACAAAAGGTAATCTATTCTATCTAGATCTCAATGAAAGTTCATGTTTTATTGCTCAAGTAGAAGAAAGATGGTTATGGCACAAAATATTATGTCATATAAATTTTGGTAATCTGGTCAAGATAAGCAAAAAAAAGAGAGTAAGAGGTATTCCTAGCTTGAGGAAACTTGATATGGGTCTATGCAAAAGTTGTCAAATTGGTATGATGGGAAAAACTAGTTTCAAAAGCCACAAAAATCATTCTGAAGAAGTATTTGAGCTTATACATATAGACTTATGTCAACCTATTACAATAGAGGGTTATAGTGGAGATAAGTTTTTCATTCTTTTTGTTGATGATTATTCTAGAATGATGACTGTAATGTATCTAAAAGAAAAACTTGAAGCTTTTTAAAAATTTAAGTGGTACTTGGCAAGAATATAGAAAAAATTAGAAAAAAATTAAAATATTTGAGATCAAATAGAGATGGTGAATTCATTTCCAATGAGTTCAATGAATTCTACATTGAAAAAGGAATTAAGAGATAGGTATTAGTCCTTGGTACACCTCAGCAGAATGGTATAGCTAAAAGAAGGAATAGATCCATCATGGATTGTGCAAGAACATTGATGATAGAAAAAATGTTACAATCAAATACTAGAAGGAAGCAATAGAGAACTATAGTGCATACCTTGAGTAGAGTATAGCTAAAGAAAGACTCAAATCAAACTTCTTATGAACTATGGTATGGCTACAAACCTAATGTAAGTTACTTAAAAATATTTGGTAGAAAATGTTATATCTTGAAAGAATCTAGGAAAGGTAAATTTGATGTCAAAGGTGATGAAGGCATATTCTTAGGATACCCTTACATAAGTAAAACATACAAATGTTTGAACTTGTCTACTCATAGAATCATAGAAAGTGCACATGTAAGAATTGATGAGTTTGCTGAAAAGAGTGAAGAAGAGAGCAACAAAGAACCTGAGGATTATAGAGGATTTTTTTACTTTGAACTTGATATAGTGTCGAATCTATTTGGAAGTTAGCAAGCCTCACCTCCTAAGTTCTCAAAATCTCCAAATGCTATTGAGTTGCATTCAATGTAACTTGAGTCATAGTTTGAAGGACCTGAGTCACAATTAGAAGCTACCATGTTGTTGCTAGAGAAAACTAAGTTTGATGGACCTAAGTAACAAACAGTAGGACTCAAGCTTAATATAGAAGATCGTGAAGAGGTCAGTGAAACAAACTCCAAATGCAAAGAACCTATGTTAGCAAGATATGCCAGAAGGCATCATGCACCTGATTAG
This sequence comes from Cupressus sempervirens, assembly GCA_028749045.1. Lineage (NCBI taxonomy): Eukaryota > Viridiplantae > Streptophyta > Pinopsida > Cupressales > Cupressaceae > Cupressus > Cupressus sempervirens. Next base: position 146,513,050 of record CM053791.1, read on the forward strand.
ATCATTGGAGATAAGTCAGATGAAACAATAACAAGAAACAAATTGAAAGGCACATGATTGCTTGCTGAATTTGAACCAAGAAATGTTAAAGATGCTTTGGATAATGAAAGTTAGATTAAAAAATTGTAGTATGAAGTGCATACAAGGCTCAGTATTGCATTAGCAATTGGCATGGTGGCAAGATTCTTAGCAAATCCCAAAAAAAATCACTTGATGGCAATCAAAAGAATCATGAGATATCTAAAAGGTACTAAAGACTATGGTTTATGTTACATAAAAGGAGGCAATTTGGATTTGAAAGCATTCACAAATGCTAATTGGGTAGGAAGTGTTAATGATAGAAAGAGCACAAGTGGTGGAGCATTCTTTCTTCAAAAAAGACTAGTCTCGTGGACAAGAAAGGAGCAAAATTGTATTTCTTAGTCCACAGTAGAGGAAGAATATGTGGCAATAGAAGTTAATTGTTCAAATTTTTTTGGTTCAAGAAATTGTTGGTAGGTATGAAGATAGAAATCTAGGATCCAATGGTTATATACTATGGTAACACCAATGCAATTAATATAACAAATAATTTAGTGATGCATACCAAAACAAAACACATTGCTATAAAATATCATTTTTTGAGAGAATTGGTACAAGATAAAGAGGTAGGATTGGAATATGTGAATACCAAAGAATAAATTGTAGATATATTTACTAATTCATTACCTAAGGATGTATTTCTATATCTGAGAGGTAAGTTAGGGGTCATTCCCCTATCTAAAGCTCACTAAAAGAAGTCTAGTGATGCATCAACCAAAGCATGTTGAAGATCAATCAGTTGATGTAGTATTGAAAAGGGCATATTGCAAATGAATTAGTACATAAGGTACATTGATATTCATTGAATATTATTTTTGGCATGAGATGTCAAAGAGGGAGAGTTTGGCTGTCATATCAAAAGAAATTTTGTTTGGTGATGTCAATGAGGAAGAACTTGGTCTAATATCAGATAGGGAGAATTTGGTATCAGAAGAAGATGTTGAAGGTAGATTTTTTATGATAGAGAAAGGAATTAAAGGTAGAGGGAGTTCACACTAATAGAGGGAGTTCTCATGGATGAGAATTAGAATAAAACTAAGGATATGTTCTTTACTTTATTCTTACTTTGAAAATTTCATTGCATTATGACATGTTATGTTGCCATCAATGCCAAAGAGGGAGATTATTGGAAATAATTGATTAATTGTGTATTGTCTTTGATGTTACACAAAATGTTATATCATTACTAGTTAGTGTATGCTGAGTTCACTCAAAAATTGAAGATAGTTTCTTGTGTCTATCGAGTATTCTAGAGTTTGCCTAGTTTAGAAGATAGTGTCTACTAAGTTCACTCCGGTGACAAAAATTTTTTTGTAGAAGTTGAATATTAACTTAGCTCTATTAACTGATCTCACTCAACTAATAAAGGAAATGTTGGATGAAACCAGTGTTAACCAATCTCACTTGGTTACCAAAGAAACTTTATGAATATGCAATGTTGTCCAGTTTCTTTTCTTTAACACATGAAAATCACTTTTGAGTTAGTGTCTATTAACATTATAGTCAATTTTTTATTAGTGACACACACACTTAATTAGATGGTTAGTAGCTATCGAGCTTATCTTGCAATTTATAGTGTTAACCAAGTAATTCAGGCTCTACCAAGTTCTATAGTTGCTACCAAGTTCTAGGAACATAATTCAATTTGTACCAAGCAATATCCATCAAGTTGGTGATTATCAGTGTAAACTGAGCTCCATATAGATTAATGATTGAAAAATTGCACTTGAAGTGCATACAAGGCCCGATATTGCATTAGTAGTTGGTATGGTGGCAAGATTCTCAAAAAATCCCAAAGAAAATCATCGAATGGAAATCAAAAGAATCATGAGATATCTAAAAGGTACTAAAGACTATGGTTTATGGTACAAAAAAGGAGGCAATTTGGATTTGAAATCATTCACAAAAGTTGATTGGGTAGGAAGTGTTAATGATAGAAAGAACACCAGTGATGGAGCATTCTTTCTTGGAAAAAGACTAGTGTCTTGCATAAGAAAGAAGCATAATTATATTTCTCAGTCCACAGTAGAGGAATAATATGTGGCAATAGTAGTTAATTGTTCAAATATTGTTTGGTTCAAGAAACTGTTGGTAGATATGAAGATAGAAATCAAGGATCTAGTGGTTATATAATGTGATAACACCAATGCATTAATATATCAAATAATCCAATGATGCATACCAAAACAAAAGATATTGCTATAAAATATCATTTTTTGAGAGAATTGGTACAAGATAAAGAGGTAAGATTGGAATATGTGAATACTAAAGAACAAATTGTAGATATATTTACTAAGCCATTCCCTAAGGATGTATTTCTATATCTAAGAGGTAAGTTAGGGGTCATTCCCCTATCTAAAGCTCACTAATAGAAGTTTAATGATGCATTGACCAAACCATATTGAAGATCAATTAGTTGATGTAGTATTGACAAGGGCATATTGCAAATGAATTAGTACATAAGGTAAATTGATATTCATTGAATATTGTTTTTGGCATGAGATGTGAAAGAGGGAGAGTTTAGCTATCATATCGAAAGAATTTTTTTTTGGCGATGTCAATAAGGAAGAACTTGGTTTAATATCAAATAGGGGGAGTTTGGTATTAGAAGAAGATGTTGAAAGTAGATTTTTGCTAATAGAGGAAGGAACTAAAGGTAGAGGGAGTTCACACTGATAGAGGGAGTTCTCATGGATAAGAATTAGAATAAAACTAAGGATATGTTCCTTACCTTATTCTTGCTTAAAAAATTTCATTGCATTATGACATGTTGTGCAACCATCAATGCCAAAGAGAAAGATTATTGGAAATAATTGATTAATTGTGTATTGTCTTTGATGTTACACAAAATTTCATATCATTACTAGTCAATGTATTCTAAGCTCACTTGAGATTTGAAGATAGTTTCTTGTGTCTGCTGAGCATTCTAGAGTTTGCCTAATTTAGAAGATAGTGCCTACCGAGTTAACTTGGGTGACAAAGAAAAATTTGTAGAAGTCGACTGTTAACCAACCTCAAGAAAATGTTGGATGAAACCAGTGTTAACCAAGCTCACTTGGTTACCAAAGGAACTTTGTGAATATGTAGTGTTAACCAAGTTCTCTTCTTTAACACATGAAAATCACTTCTAAGTTAGTGTCTATTAACATTACAATCAATTTTTTTATTAGTGACACACAGACACACACACACACACACACACACACACACACACACACACACACTTAATCAGATGGTTAGTAGCTACTAAGCTTATCTTGCAGTTTATAGTGTTAACCAAGTAATTTAGGCTCTATCGAGTTTTATGGTTGCTACTAAGTTCCAGGAACATAATTCAGTTTCCACCGAGCAATATCTACCAAGTTGGTGATTATTAGTGTAAACCAAGCTTCATAGTGTTACCAAGTTTCTTAGTGCAAACCAAGTTCTCCAATATTTTTTGAGCTCATAGTGAAAGTGTTGACCGAGCTATGTAGTGTCAACAAAGTGATTCAATTTATATGTCAAGTTTCATAATGTTCACAGAGTCACCTATGTAGACTAAGTTTGTACTACTTGGAAGTCATTAGTATGAGCTGAGCTTCTACATCTACTAAATGCATGACAATGCCAAGCATTGACAATGGTTATCAAGTGTCAAAACCTCACTGAGTTTGTCTTCAGAACCTAAGTACCTACAGTTGGGATAACTTTGTGTATTTTGGTGAAACTTGTATTGTAACCAAATTTGATGAATTGTAGTTTGGATTGGAATATATATAATGTATTATATCACATCCAAAGAAGAAGATATATATAGATATAAGAAGTATGAATATATTTGAAGCATAAGTTGTAGTCAGGGATCACCCACTAGTTTATCCTAATAGGTGGAATAGTTAAATCCTTTCACAAAGTAGACTTAACAGTGTTTTGTAAATCTTTTTATTGAGTACATACTTCACTATATGTTTGTAAATCCTTTTGCAAGGTGGACCTATCAATCGTTATTGCTCCTAATAGGGAAGATCATTAGAAGTGATCATTATGAGCCTTAATAGGCCAAATTTAAACTATAGTACTAAATCTTGTGGGTATCATCCACACCCTAATTTTACTTTCTATTTGGAAGGTTTCTAAGTTACCATATTGTATGTCAAAGTGTTATGAGATTTTTAATGCTTTTAGTTTGTCATGCATGAAATTAGATTAGAATACATATGAAGCATTAATTGGTGAACTAAGATTAAGTTTTATTGGTTCCTAATTCACTCCTCCCCTCTCAGTAACCTAGCCTATCTTATATTTCTAACAATTGGTATCAAAGCTTTGTGGTTCTCAAAGAAAAAGTTTAACAACTTGAGAAAAGATTAGTGGCAATAGAGGTATTTAGACTTGATAAGGCTATTGACAATGAAAAGATAGATTTGGAATTGGTTATTAGGAAACTTAAGAAAGAAAAGGACCAACCCTCTCAATCCTTAAAACAAATAAAATATCTTGAAGTACAAATGAATGGAAAACTCTACACTGGAGAAAGAATTGAAGATATCCATTTAGAAAGTAATTTAGATAAAGAAATTAGAAAACTATTACAAATAAGTGGTAAACTTCAAGAAGAATTTAGAAAGTTGAAAAGAGAACAAGAAATTTAGTTAGTAAGATTGTGTGAAGTCATGGAAGATTAAAATAAGATAAAAGAAGAGATAGAAAGAAAGAACAATACGATTCAACATATATCCCTTCAACAAGTAGACTTCATTGATTAAATTACTAATGCAAATGAAGAAATCATGAATCTAAGATCAAAGAATGAAAGATTGAAAAATGATCTAAACACTTAAAAGAAAACCAATGAGAGGATGATGAAATCTCAAGCAAACATGAATCAATTAAATGAGAAAAACCAATACAAATAAAAAGGCAAAGAAGGAATTATATATACAAAAGAAGATGAATCATCCAAGCAAGGAGATCAAAAGAATCAAAGACCTACTTTCAATCATTGTGGAAAGTTAGGTCATACATCAAACAAATTTTGGAGTAATGGTAAAGCTAAATTCAATGGATAATACTAGAATTTCAATAAGCATGGTCATAGAGCTAATGAATGCAAAGAGAATCCCAAATTTGAAGGCAAATGTCACAAATGCAAGAAGCATAGGTAAAATATTTTGAATGCAAAACCAAGATACTAAATCCAACAGAATAGATTGTAAAAGTTATATTTGGTTGGGACTACAACACATGGTGAAGATGTCACTACTGTGGAGACTTTGGATACATTAGAGTAAACTATGTGAAACATCACATGAGGACAAGAGACACCACTAGAAGATGTTTTATTCATACATAACTTGGACACCTTGCCAAGAACTGTATGGACACTTGAAGAATTGAAGATGAAAAGAAAGCCAAGGCTGACAACATTAGAAATTAGATGAGATAGAAATGGATTTTAAAATCTTTTGAGAATGCAAATCTGAGCAATGAAGCACATCACGTAAGAATTGGGTGACTCAAGCATTTCTACTTGATCTCCCACAAGGATAACTAGAACTAAGATTCTGAAGTAGACATCTTACATCAGTTCTAGTGAACTAGAAGGAAAGATATATATTAGCATTTAAGATGCAAAGGGATCTCCAAGTGTCTAAAGAAATTCTAAACCATACTGAGCTAGGTCAGGTTGGAAGACCTTGTTGAGCAAGGCTAGGAGTAACTAAGTCATTATGTAGACACTGAGTCATGGATGTCTCTATCAAGAAATTAGATCAAACCAAGTGGAAGACAGTTTGTCACAAAGAAAGTGAATGTGCCAAACATTTATGGTGATTGGAAAGAAAAATTTGTTAAAAAGGATGAAATCAAATTCATTTATCACTGTGAATTTTCAAAGAGCTATATGCGAAGAGTGAATTTTATGCATCCAAGTAATTTGTGTGATTTTTTGATGAAATTTTTCATGTTTTCATAAACCCTACCAAGCATGGCATCCTCTAGTAGCAAATCCAAGAAGGGTTCTAAGATTTTGGTTCGAGGAGTTGATTGGAAAGAACTAGACTTCAAGTTAAGCTTGGCAATTGTAGAAACACTTGATCCAACTAGAGCTTAGTTATAGATTCCACCAAAGGTACTACAGGTTAATGATATTTGCTTGCACTTTTGTTGTTCAATTCAAGACATTGAAACCCTAGAAATGGATGAAACTCTAGAAACTTTGTGTGTGAATGGTGTGTTGAAACTTGAGCATCAACACTTGGAAACCAAGGGTTTAACCCACATTCCACATATGCCTCAATGCTTTCAAATAAAATAGATAAGGTCTATCCTTAGCTGATAGGAAACTATCATTGGAGCAATAGATTCTCATAAAGAAGAAAATGATTCATTGAATCACATGTTCCTAATGTTGACCAATGCAAAGAATACCAAAATCCTCAGTCGAGTAGATTTGGAAAGCAAAAATATTTCCGAATGGGATGGAAGAAGAATAAAGATTAGATGTGTAGCTGACATAGAGCTGAAGTTTGGAAGTCATGTAATAGAAAATAAAATATATATCTCCAATCATCTCAATATTTTATCATGTGAGGCAATTGATCTGGCTCTCAAGGTGGTGAAGAACAATATGTCCTTTGACCTTGCCAAGCTAATGTTGGACTAGTTCGACAAGAACATGGAGAGCATCATAACCTTAAAGAATAACCCATGTAATTTTGGTTCACTTTTAACTTATTTATTCTTCTTTGTGCAAAATTTTTTTTCCTTTAAAAGGTATAATTGTACAGAGAAAATATGTGCCTGTACTAAACTAGATCAATGAGTATATAGCTAAAATAGGTGAGAACTATGTCAATATCATAGATTATTATTTTGATTCATTTAAAGAAAAGATGAATAATAGATTTAGAATTCCCAAGAAACTTTTAGAAGATTACAAGGATGATGTTTTTTCTATGGTAGATTATGAAAAGGTATACATACAAGCAGTCAAACCCGGAGTGGTGTGGGTTAAGCCTCTAGGCTATGAGGTTAACATTGATAACACCAAGGACATCATTGAGGCATTGTTAAATGAACCTATGGATCCCAAGGCTAAATATTTTGGTACATATGATGAAGCCAAAACCATAATTGAACTAGAAATAAAGCTTCCTCAAGCTATTATCAAAGGAAAGAAGAGGATAGAAAAACTGAGACAAACTATTTCTACTCTCCTATTAACAGAAGCTAAAGGAGATGATGTGGTAGAAGATGATATAGAAGATGAGGTAGATGAAACTAAATCAAAAGAAGAAGAGCCAATAGGGAAGAAAGTATAACTAGACCTACCAAGTCATCTACTACAATATTCACTAGAATGACATCTAGAAAGAAATTGAAATTTGATGAAGAATCATAGGATGTTGTTTCCAAATGGCCTCCACCTACATTTCAACATAAACTAAAAGAGATTGATTCTGGAGCTAGCATGGAAAATTTTAAATCACTGAGGTATGAGAACATAAATGCAGAGGAGAAGAATCAAGTTGAAGACATGATTATGTCTAAGCTAGGTAAATAGAGCCTGGGATTCAAAGCATTGAGAAAACTAACCTTGAGAAGATTGTAGTATCAATTATGGCCTTATTTTCTCACTCTTTGAGCAAAGCTTTAAAGTTATGAAGCTCAAAGAAAGCTTTTGTTGAGTTGTTTGTGGCAAACACTACAAATCCAAGCACTCAAACAATCTTTGCACCTATTTAGCTAAGTACTTGATTGACTAAAGTGATTAGCACTTCATCTACTGAGTAGTCAATGCTTCCTCCTTTATCAGATTTGGCTACCCAGCAACTAGGTATTTCTACAATTAGTGCAATATCTATTTTTTTCACTAGTCCTATTTCCATTATTGTTACTATTCCTAGTGTACAAGTAGTTAGTATAAAGACAATTGAGAGAAAGTCTTAACGGAGTACTAAGGTTTCTAGCAAAGGAAAAGATAAAGAAGAGGACATTGATCTTGATGAGGATATAGTTATCCCAAATTGGGATATGTCTACTTTGAATCCTAATCAAATTCATATAGTAGGTGAGCTATTGCAGAAGAAAGCTAAGCAACAGAGGCTTAGAGAGGAGAAAAATAGATAAAATCAAGTGCAAGAAGATGCAAAGAACATGCTTGCAGATGCACTCAACACCGAGGTTGATACTTCTCAACCTATTTTCACTCAATTAGTAGAAGTTATTCAAAAATTTAATGAAGATTTGAATGGGAAAGAATTTTTTTTGCAAAGACCAAAGAAGAAATTTCAAAACAATGTATTGGAGCTAGTTGCACAGAAGATTGTGATATATCAAGTAGACTTGTCTACTATTCTCAGCTCATTGGAAACCTCTTCCAACAATGTCACTTCTCTATTTAGTAAACTATGTGATACATATATATTTACATAGGAAATCAAAGATAAACTCTCCAAGATAGATGAAGATCTAAAGGAAAGTGCACACCAGTTGTCACTTGACTCGAGCTACAGTTCTACTCATCACACAAAGATCAAATTTCTAACTAATATGCAAGCAAATTTAATAAGGGAAGAAGGTAGGATAAGGGCCACACTTGTAGACATACAAGGAATGATTCTTCTAAACATGGATACATTGTAGAAACACATTGCACATGCCAAAACTCTCATCCATGACAAAAAATTCTCCATAGCTGATCACATGATGGAGTTATTAGTAGAAGTTTAGATTGTTTTGCATGCAAGCCAAGTGTTACAAAAAAATTGGGACAAGAGAATTTCATTGATTATAAAGGTACATTCAAACTTCTAGTCACATTTTGACATTACCACGTAGCATACACCTCATTCATTTATGTCAAAAAAGGGAAGAATATGTGATGATGCAATAAAAGGGGAGAAGATAAGAAGAGAAGATGTAACATAAAGACATGAGACATATGTATATAACATGTAAAGTATGTTGAATATATATGTATGAGGGAGCATCATAATAGTACACATATACATGTACAGATATTTAGATAAACATCTCTTACAAAAACAATTTTAAAAAATTTCAAAAATAGAGTATGTTACCGAGTTGAAGACACAGGATGGAGACTAAAGATTGTTTTGAAATTTTTGAGGATTTAGTTTTAATTGATAAGTGTTTTTGTCACTAATGCCAAAGGGGGAGATTGTTGACATTACAATCAAGTTTTTTTATTAGTCACACACAAACACACACACACACACACACATAAAATTAGATGGTTAGGAGCTACTGAGCTTATCTTACAGTTTATAGTATTAACTAAGTAATTTAGGCTCTATCTAGTTCTATAGTTGCTATCAAGCTCTGGGAACAATATTAAATCCACACTGTGTAGTATCTACAAAGTTGGTGATTATCAGTGTAAATTGACCTTCATAGTTTTTATCAAGTTTTTGAGTGCAAACCAAGTTCTATATTTTTTTGAGCTTGCAGTTATAGTGTTGACCGAGCTATGTAGTTTCAATGAAGTGATTGTAGTTTATATGTCAAGTTTCATAGTGTTCACTGAGTCACCAATGCAGACTAAGTTTAGACTACTTGGAACTAATTAGTATGAGCTAAGATTCTGTGTCTACCCAATGCACAACGATGTCAAGAATTGGTGATAGTTGTCAAGTATCAGAACCTCACTGAGTTTTTCCTTAGAACTTGAGTACTTGCAGTTGGGTTGACTTTGTGTATTTTGGTAAAACTTATAGTATATCCAACTTTGATGCATTTTAATATAGATTGGTATATATCTAATGTATTATATTATATCCAAAGAAGAAGATATATATAGATATAAGAAGTATGAATATATGAGAAGAAGAAGTGAAAAGTGAAAAGGCTACAAGCAGTATAAGAAGTAGAAAAGTTTTATCTATCATAGTAAGGTGATTGTTACAAAGGAATCTCATTCAGAAAATCAAATTTGTAGATCAAAGATCAACCACTGGTTCATCCTAATAGGTGGAACAGTTAAATCTTTTCATAAGGTAGACTTAATAGTCTTTTGTAAATCACTTTATTGAGTACATACTTAATAGTATGTTTGTAAATCCTTTTGCAAGGTGGATCTAGTAGTCCATATTGCTCCTAACAGGGTAGATCATCAAAAGTAATCATTGTAAGCTTTAATAGGCCAACTTTTTATTGTATTACTAAAGATTGTGGGTATCATCCCCACCCAAGTTTTATTTTCTATTTGGAAGGTTTTTGGGTTACCATATTGTTTGTAAATATGTTATGAATTTTTTAATGCTTTTAGTTTTTCATGCATGCAATTAGATCAGAATATAAATGAAGGATTGATTGGTGAATTAAGATTAAGTTTTATTGGTTCCTAATTCACTCCTCCCCACTTAGTAACATTTCTATCTTATATTTTCAATAGCGTCTATTGAGCAAGGTTGGCTAATGAAGGATTTTCATATTTTAGCATATTGAGTTAAATAGTTTTTTTTGTTGGTTCTGGCCAAATGAGGAGATGAATATTAATTATTCTAGGTTATATTCAAGCTACCTTGATAATGTGTAAGATATAAATATAAGGTCAAGTTGAGGATTAGAAGGATAAGTAATGAGTGGAACATAATTGAATATTTGATGATGCTTAGAGGAAGTGAATTAGAAAGATAAACATAATATCCTTGCTTTGATGCAAAGCTACATTTGATCAGGAAGGATCAAGTATTCAACCCAGAATTAAGATCTATAATCAGCAATTCAATTGCATCAAAAATTAGGTCATCTCATTGTTACTCTCTAACCATTGTAGCAGTGATCTTAATCTCTTAACAAAGTTCACTTAACAACTATTTGTAAATCCTCTAATAAGGTGGCTTTTCTATTGAACTATCTAAAGACCTCTAATAAGGCCACTCCTAATAGGGTGATTAAATCCTTTAACAGGGTCACACCTAACAGTGTGTTTTGTAACTTTTAACATGGTTGGCTCCTAATAGGGATCACTTCAAAAGAGTGAAAATCAGTAACTAGTTGCAATTGATGGTTTTTCCCAAATTGGGTTTCCACATTAAAATCTTGGTGTTACTTGTGTTCATGCTATTTGTTTTATGTATGCAACTAAGTTAAAGTAAGATTAAACACAAATAATATCTTAAGACTTTCATGTTAAGCATTTTTTGAGAAATTTCAGTGTTTACAGAGTTACAACATTTTTTCCTATTTGTTTATCGAGTGACAACAAAGTTCATTTTTTATTTGTATTGATATCTAAGGGATCTGGGATTTATTTTTGTGGTAACTGATTCACCTCACCCCTCTTAGTTACTCCTCTTATATTTCCAACATGAGCACTATTGAACGTCTAGTCCACATGTAAGAAAATGCTCTGAATATACTAGACTAATGTAATCTTGCATCAATTACTATGGAAAAGGTTGGGGAATAACCCCAAAAATAACTCTAGGTATTCAAAATTATCTCAAGGCAATTTTTTTGTAAAGATATCCTCTATATGTTCATATTTAGTTACTGTTGGTCATTTTTGCCTTCCTGCCAAAATCACCACATTTGAATTCAATGTAGTAACCTTTTTAAATATCCAAATATTCAAAAGGGGCATGAAATACTTTATGATAACCTTATGATGTTTCTTTCCTATGAATTTTAATGTTTCCATGAGCTCTCAAGTCTCCATCATCAGATCAAGAGATATCTACAATTGGCACTATCTTGCTATGGGAAGTTGCACATTGTTTTGCCATAGCGACATAGCACCTTTTGGCTACGTGTTAGGTGGGTCCTCTCTTTTTCCTCATTGTTTCTTCGGTGCCAAATTTTGGTAGGTCCTTGGAGGGCACTATGGCACTATTAGAAAATCTTTGTTCCTCACCGTTAGTGACATAGCGCCCAGATGGAAAGTGTTACTATGGCGACATCAAAAGGAAGGTGGGTCCCAAGTATGCCCTGTCGGATATCAGTGACCAGGATTTGTCAGACAGGTTGGCATGTGACTAGTTTCTATTGGTTGGTATACTAATAGGTCAGATCCATCTTGCTCATCGTAGAATCTCAAAAAATCAATAGTGGGCGCTATCTCGCTATGGAAAGCTACAAGGATATTAACCATAGTGACATAACACCTCAGTAACATGTGGTACAGATGACATCATGGGCTCACCTTTCTCTAAAGTAATATTACAGCTTGTCCTTAGTGGTGATATTTCATTGGTCCACTCAGCTAGCTCAGTGTGTAGTTGTACAATTTTGTTGATCACCATAGATATGAGGCAATTGATAGTGGGCACTATCTCGCTATGGAAAACTATGAGGATATTACCCATAGTGACATAGCGCCATTATGCCAAGTGGATCAGTGGGGCCAGGTCTCACTAAGATAAGGATGTTAGGTTGTGCCAGGTGGTTGCCAAGTGTTTCATGGGCCTAGAGGTTTTAAGGAGATAGTTCAATAATATGGCGAGTCTTCATGATCATCAGATTAGTCTAAATCGATGGTGGGCACTATCTTGCTATGGGAAATTGCTTAAAGGATACACATAATGACATAGCACCTTGTTGACACATGTCCTAGTGGGTCCAGTTAAGGCATTGATAGTTAGCAGCTAGCAGTTAATGTGAGCGTCACAGTCCAGATTTTTTTTTAAAGAGTGGCGCAATTAGTAATGAAAAGAGATGGTCAACCATGTAACACTCCTATGAGGTGGCAAGATAAAAGGAGGTTATTGGCCCACATAGCCCGTTTTGGATGTAGATTTTAGTTGACTTGCTAACCCTACTGATTCAGTTTCTCAGGTACATGCATTCGATCTTATGATTGATTCCATCCACCAAAAGTGAATGTGAAGCATGTAGAGACACTCTACCACCCCGATCTAATCTATCTACTTGGTTAGAGCACAGTAACGGTGCCACCTCTATCTTCTAAAGGCCCTATTTTAGTTAATAGCCAGATTTTATGGTACCTAAAGCTATACTTAGATCAAATTTCTTTAGATCCCCATGATTGTTCTTGGCAGAGCCTTGATGGTGGTGGTTGCAGGATAGTTTTGGAGGGAAAACCTTAGTTTTGCCTAAACTATAAAGGCAATTTTTGTGAATTTTGTAGGGGTCAACCTTTCTCTATTTTCTCTGTTACTGCTCTATAGATTCTTAGTGTAAATTCCCCTATGCTTCTAAACTACATGATTTTTTGCCTTATCTCTTTTAGCTATTGGTATGAAAGTGCAAGAACTCATTGCCTCTTACTGGTGTTTTGTAGAGATCTATGATCTACATGACTATATCTCCTTGGCCTATGGATGATAATATAAGTGAATCTCTCTTTTTTTATGTCATTCATCTTGGTCTTCCGATCTACATAGGATAATTAGATTAAAAGCAAGTTTGAATGAGTATATCCTTAGTTTCATTCTAGTTCAATAATGCATATATGGGTAGAGATTGGTCTGAACACTCTATTTTGGTGCATCAAGTCTTTAGATTAGATTAGGTAGACTTGCTTTCATGCTCTCCTTCTCCCTTTTCCTCTCCAAGAGTAGTTAGATGCATCCTGATAGTAAGAGGAAGCCACCTTCTCTAGAGACTCAACCTAACAGTTCAAGTCCCATAGCTTGAAGGTTGTTTCCATGTTTCACTAGGTTTTCCTCATGCATAGGCTTTAGAAAAGGGTGCAAACCTAAGTGACAACAATTTTTGGCATGCCCAGTGGGACTCACCTTTTCAAAAAATTTCAAGCCTACTAGTGTCAGAAGGGAAGATTTCAAGATCAATGACAAGGAGATAGTACTAGCTTTAGTGTTTGAGCCTTCAGGAGGCTCATTCTTCAAAGTACTTGGTGACTCTAAGCTTCAAATACATATCTAGTTCCAGACCAAAGTTGCAGTGATTCATGCCCAGAGTTGAAACAAGGGCATCTTCTAGAGGTAAGTTCCAGTATCAAGAGCTTTCATTTTCAAACCCTAGAAGAAGGAAGACTAGAATATCTTTATCACCAGTTAGGAGTGCAATAGTAACAAATACACCTACAAGATCTATCTCTACTCCTCCTTCTGTTAGATCTTAGCCTAGACTACCATCAATACATATCAATAGATCACTTGCCTATATGGTGTTTCCTAGAGCTCATACTTTTGTCACCTTTAATGGTGGGAGCCCTCTCTTATTAGCCCAAAGACATGACATACCAGTAGCTGCCCTCAAAAGTATACCAAAGTTTACTGGTGAAACTTCTATCTCTCCCTCAGAACACATTCAAGAGGTTGCAAATGTCTGCAATATCCATGGTATTATAGAAGATGATGTTGTAGTTAGGCTCCTAGCCTCATCCTTGAAAGGAAAAGCACTACAATGGTATAGAGGTTTAGCTCATGGTTCTATAATAGATTGGGATGGATTAGGAGTAGGATTGTGCAAACATTTTGAGGATAAAAGTGACTATTTGTCACTTTTAGTAGCTGACTACTATAAAAAGAGCCCCCCATGAATGTATGATTGATTTTAATAATAGATTTTAGAAGACATGGGATAGAATACCTACTTCAGTGAAGCCTACCCCTGGTAATGCCTTCTTACATTACCTTAGAGCTTTTAATAGTGATATTGCCACTACAATCCAAACTATGGGAGGAGATACCCTACCTAATGCTTATGACATAGCAGTAAAATTAGAGAACACCCTAATACAAGGATGTAAACTAGCTCCAAGGCCTCCTATGCCCTTCTTTCCTAATTTTCCAAATCATCAACCAGCAATGGCTCCTCTTCCCACAACTTCTACATCACAATCCCTTGTCCCAGTCCCTCAAGCTTCCACATTCTCAAATGGGATAGATGAAATCAAAGAGATGATGCAATCTCTAATGTAGAATATGGATAAAAGAGAAAAGAACCTAGAGAAAAGATTGCAAGATTATGGGGAGAAGCTAGAGGATAACTCCTTTATGATGCAGAAAGTAAGCAACAAGGTGGTGACTTTAGAAAGACAGAAAGCTCAAGATAGTAAGCCTCATCAATTGCAATATCAAACTCCAATCAGTGGTAAGCCTCTGAATCCTAATCATTAGAACAATTCTTTTGATCAGAGTAGGCAGGGTGGCCATGCTTCAACCTCAAATGTAAACCAAAGTAGGGCCATAGTCCCTCAAAACAATATGGCTCAAGATCAAGATTTTTGTCCCTCCTATAACTACTCCTATGCCTATTGTATGTGTCAGAAGGCTAAATATTTTATGGCTTTGACAGTCCAAGAGCCTATAATACAACCATCATACAAGGGGGACCAATTTAAAGATGCCTCAGATATCCAAAGACTAGGTGATTGCTCTTTTATGAATCATTAGATGGAGGAGCATTGTAATGTAAACCAGGATTCCATTGCTCATAAAACTAGAAGAAAAAGAAGAGCTATGGAAGACACTATCCCTCCTCCCAAGTAGGCCTCAACTTCAAATACAATATCTCATGAGCAAGAAGCAAATAATCAATCAAGTACCTTTCAGCAGCAAAGGCAAAATCATGGTAGAAAGGATGCCAGTGATCCTTAGGTTATTCCACCTCAATCGCATACAATCACAACTCCCAAGGGTTCTACAAAAACACCTGCTATTCCATTTAGTGTGGTAGAGAAAATGAAGAAGACAAATGTGAATATCTCCATGTGGAATGTTGTTGCTATTATACCCGTGCAAAAGAGATTGTTGCAGCAAGAATTGGAAAGAATTGAACCAAAGGATCAGACACTCAGTATGGAAAGTGCCACAAGCCTAGTACAACCATCAAGGGAGGTAGAAACAAGTAAAATGGTTAGACCTCCTCCATTCTATGTTTCTCTAATTATAGGGGGCAAACTAGTCCATAATTGCATGATTGATTCAGGGGCTAGTAGTTCAATGATGCCTAGGTGTGTTGCTAATGCATTGGAGATGAAATATGAGCCCATTGTTAGGGATGTATTACAGTTGGATGGTAGTACTATCAAGACTTTAAGGATCCTTAGGAATGTGGAGATGGCCTTACATGCATGCCCTGGTTGTACTATAACCTAAGATATCTCTGTTGTTGAGGTCAAGCCATATTTTGCCATTTGTCTATCAAGAGACTTTACTACCCAAATAGGTGCTTTCATATCTTCTGATTTGTCATATATGTCTTTTAAGATGAGATATGGAACCAATGCTTCAATCAAAGCAGAGCCTCAAGCCCTCCATCATATTGAATCTTACACCCCTAATTCCATCAACATGAATTTCCCTATCCTAGAGATGGATGAGAATGACATAGTGAATGAGCCGACCACTTCCCTAGTAGAGATACCTGATTTTTTCTTGGATGAATGGGCTAAGGCATACCAATTTGACCCTATGTCAGAAACCCTTGAGATAGTTCTTAGTACATACTATGTATTGGAGAAAGATGCTCTAGTTCCCAATCTTGTGGGTACTAAAGTAGATATGAGTGGGATATGGATTATGTACTTTGATGGCTCAAGAAATAAGGTTGGGTCAGGGATTGGTGTAATGTTAATTTCTCCTACACAAGTAAGGTACTACTTCTCCTTTAGGCTCCAATTTAGTTGCACTAATAGGGTAGCCAAGTATGAATCCTTGATTCAAGGTCTCCTACTTACTCAAAAAAAAGAAATCCAAGCCTTAAGGGTGTATGAAGATAGTGAGTTGGTGGTTAATCAAGTGAGAAATCAGAATACCACCAAGAATGGTTTGCTCAAGTCTTATAAAAATAGGGTATGGGATTTACTTGAAGGTTTCAATGCATTTAATATTCAAAGTAGCCCTAGAAAGGAAAATAGATATGCTGATAGACTTGTAGCAATAGGTGCATCTTATGATGTGCTAGGGAATCTTGAGGAGTAAAAGAAGCAACAAATCAGAGTGGTAGTAAGGCCTGCTATCCTTGATAACAACATCCATTGGCAAGTGTTTGAGTTTGATGAGAAAATTGTGAGCTTCTTGCAGAATGAAGCAGAGTTTTCAGGCAAAAATCAGTCAAGACTACAGGATCAGTATGGTGATGAGATCATTCACCTTAGTTCTAACAAATTGCCTAAGGGTCTCATTACCTTAGAGAGCATTTTTAATCCTAATGACCAAGTAAGAGGTAGAGCCATGAACCTAGCTACTGATGAAGATGACTACACTCCAGTCATGGTTGCTGATGGAAAATCCCTAAACATGGGTAAGGTATGTTCTGAAATTGAGCAGGACAATTTTATTCATCTATGTCAAGAATTTAATGATGTATTTGCTTGGACATATGATGACTTAAAGGGCTTTGACCCTAGGTTGTTTCAGCATACCATAGATTTAATTAATGATGTAAAACCAGTAAGACAAAAATAGAGACTAGTGAATCCTAAAATTGAACCCTTAATGAGAAAGGAGCTATCCAAATTGATTGAAGCCCATATAATTTTTCCCATCAAACACTCATCATGGGTAGCAAACCTTGTCCCTGTTAGGAAGAAGAATGGAGAAATTAGATTGTGTGTGGACTTTAGGGACCTCAACCAAGCTTCCCTTAAAGATCACCATCTCTCCCTTCTATGAAGCAGATTTTGTCCAAGGTCAGTGGTTCAAAGAGATTTTCATTTCTTGATGGATTTTTTGGCTACAATCAAGTGCTGGTTAAAGAGTCTGATAGATACAAGACTGCATTTACAACTAAATGGGGTACCTATGATTATTATAAGATGCCATTTGGGCTAACAAATGCAGGTACTACATTTCAGAAGGCAATGGATATGGCCTTCAAAATATTGATTGACAAGTTTGTCTTAGTTTACCTTGATGATATTACAGTGTATTCTAAGGATGTAGAAGATCATTTTGATCATCTAAGAGATGTATTCTTAATATGTAGAGAATTTGGGGTTTCCCTTAACCCAAGAAAGTGTGTCTTTGCTACTAACCAAGGAAAATTATTAGGGCATATTATATCTAAGGATGGCTTAACCATTGATCTAGAGAGAACAAAAGCAATACTTGCCCTCCCTCTTCCTAAACACAAGAAAGGGCTGCAAAGTTTCTTAGGTAGGCTAAATTTTGTGAGAAGATTTATCCCTAATCTTGCTACCATGGTGAAACCTCTTAAAGCTATGATTAAGAAAGGTATGGTCTTTGTGTGGACCAAGGAAGAGAAGGAAAGTTTTGAAGAGATCAAGACAGCCATAGCTTCAACCCCTACTCTCATGAATCCAAATTTTGAGAAAGATTTCATCCTTTATACCCTAGGTGGTGAGTCAATCATTTCTACTATCCTAACTCAAAGAAATGATAAAGGTGACAAGCGGCCCATAGCTTTCTTCAGTGAAGGGCTTAAAGAGTATAAAGATAAGTACAGTTATGTTGAGAAACAAGCCCTTGTAGTCATTAGAGCTTTAAAAAAATTTAGACACCTCCTATCTTATAATAAGATTCATTTGATAGTACCCCATGCTAGTGTGAAGGTTTTCCTTTTGAGCAAAGATATTAGTGAAAAAAGAGCTGGCTAGATTACTAAAGTAATGGAATATGATATTGACATTCAGATTACCAAGCTGGTAAGAGCGAGGGGGTTGTGTAAACAGATGTTATCATCACAAGAACCTAATGAGGAAGCTACTATGATACTAACAGAGCAACAAGAGATAAGAAATAGCGACCCAAGGAGTTGGATGGATGATATGATGAGTTTCTTATTAGGCAATGGATACCCTCAAGGATTAGACAAAGCTAAAAGGAGACAGTATAGATTATAGTCAATTCCTTATGTCATCGTTGACAATGTCCTCTTTAGAAAAGATTTTAATGGAAACCTATTAAGATGCCTTAATGCAGACCAGGCCGAAAGAATGATCAAAGAAATTCATGATGGTCCTGATGGTGGCCATTTCTCATCAAGGAAAACTACAATGAAGATCATGAGGGCTGGTTATTACTGGCCATCTTTGTTTCATGATTGTCATAACTATGTGAGGAAGTGTGAAAAATGTGTCTTCTTCTCTGGAAAACAAAGATTTGTAGCTCTTTCCCTTCATCCTATTCAGGTGGACCGGCCTTTTGCTCAATGGAGATTGGATTTTATAGGCCCTATCAATCCTCCTTCTAATTTAGGTCACAAATGGATTTTAGCTACTACAGATTACTTCACCAGATGGACAGAGGTAGTTGCATTGAAGGATGCCATTGAATCTTCAATTGCTGAGTTCCTTGATAGAATTGTGACTAGGTTTGATGCCCCTTCAACCATTATTTTAGATAATGCAAAGTCTTTTGTTGGGGCTTAGATTTGTGCATGGGTAGTGGATCATAATATCTATTTGAGCACATCCTCAAATTATTATCCTCAGGGTAATGTCTTGGCTGAGTCATCCAACAAGAACCTAATTAGGATCATGAAAAGGAAAATAGAAGATAACTAGAGATGTTGGCATAAAAAATTGAAGACTGCACTGTGGGCTGACAAGATAATGCCTAAAAGGTCAATAGGGAATTCACCATTTGTGTTAGTCTATGGAAAAGAAGCAAGGCTTCCAATTTCATTGGAGTTCCCATACCTAGAGCTATCTCATCAATTGGAGTTGATTGAAGATGATGCCATGATAGTAAGAATGGCAGAGCTAATGAAGCTAGAAGAGAAGAGAAGTAAAGCCATGCAAACCCTAAAGACACACCAGCAACAAGTAAAAAAGAGTTTTGATAGGAAGACTAGGGTCAGAATCTTTCGAGAGGGAGATTTGGTCCTAAAATGGGATACAGGTAGGGCAAAACCAGGAAGACACTCAAAGTTTGATGCATTATGGAGTGGTCCCTATTTGATTGTCAGTTGTAAATAGGCCAATGCTTTTTAGTTAAGCAGGCCTAGTGGTGAAATTTTTCCCATCCCAGTCAATGGGATTTATCTCAAACCATGCTTCTGATGAAGGTTGAAGGTTTCATGTATATAAGTACAGTAGTTTCTTTTTTTTCAGCTCTCTTGTTTTCCAAGAAGTGTACGAGCACAACTATCTCTCTATGAGATAGCCAATTTTCTCAAAGTTTGTGGTTCTAGAAGAAGGTTTCATCTCTAGTTCTAGTTGCAGAGATAGAGGTTTCAGGGTTTTTTCTCTCAGAGGTAGGGTTAGGGTTTTATAGTATACAAAGGATCCACATATTTTGACTCTGTAGCCCAATGGATGCATGAGGTCATTGGTCTATGCATAGCTGGCTTGCATTCCCTCTGAGTCGCCAGATTTGTTGGTCATTTTTGCCTTACCGCCAAAATCACCACATTTGAATTCAATGTAGTAACATTCATAGGTTTTAAATATCCAAATATTCAAAAGGGGCATGAAATACTTTATGCTAACCTTATGGTGTTTCTTTCCTGTGCATTTTAATGTTTCCATGGGCCTGCAAGTCTCCATTGTCAGATCAAGAGATATCTATGGTTGGTGCTATCTCGCTATGGGAAGTTACACATTGTTTTTCCATAGTGACATAGTGCCTTTTGTTCGCATGTCGGGTGGGTCCTCCCTTTTTCCTCATTGTTTCTCTGGCACTAAATTTTGGTAGGTCCTCGGAGGGCACTATGATGCTATTGAAAAATCTTTGTTCCTCGCTGTTAGTGACATAGCGCCCAGATGAAAAGTGTTACTATGGTGACGTTAGAAGGAAGGTGGGTCCCAAGTATGCCTCATTGGATATCAATGATGAGAATTTGTCAGATAGGTTATAGGTGGCTAGTTTCTATTGGTTGGTATACTGATAGGTCAGATCCATCTTGCTCGCCTCTAGATCTCAAAAAATCAACGGTGGGCACTATCTCACTATGAAAAGCTACGAGGATATTAACCATAGCAACATATCACCTCAGTGACATGTGGCATAGATGAAAACATGGGCCCACCTTTCTCTGAAGTAATATTATGGCTCATCCTCGATGGTAATATTTCATTGGTCCACTCAACCAACTCAGTGTGCAGTTGTACAATTTTGTTGATCACCATAAATCTGAGGAAATCAATGGTGGGCATTATCTTGCTATGGAAAGTTGTGAGGATATTACCCATAGTGACATAGTGCCATTGTGCCAAGTGGATCAGTGGGGCAAGGTCTCACCAAGATAAGGATGCCAAGTTGTGCTAGGTGGTTGCCAAGTGTTTCATTGGCCCAGAGGTTTTAAGGAGATCACGCAATGATATGGCGAGTCTTCACGACCATCAGATCAGTCTAAATCAATGGTGGGTGCTATCTCGCTATGGGAAATTGCTCAGAGGATACACATAGTGACATAGCACCTTAGTGACATGTGTCCTAGTGGGTCCAGTTAAGGCATTAACGGGTAGCAGTCGGCAGTTAATATGATTGTTGCGGTCTAGATTTGTTTTAAAAGGGTAGCACAGTTAGTAATGAAAAGAAATGGTCAACCATATAAGACTCCTATGAGGTGGCAAGATAAAAGGAGGTTATTGGCCCATGTAGCCTATTTTGGATGTAGAGTTTAGTTGACTTGCTGACCCTGCTGATTTAGGTGCTCAAGAATGATAAGAAATCGAGGTTTTACATGCATCCAATCTTATGATCGATTCCAACCACTAGAAGTGAATGTGAAGCATGCAGAGACACTCTATCACCCCTATCTAATCTATCTACTTGGTCAAAGCATAGTTATGGTACCGCCTCTGTCTTCTCAAGGCCCTATTTTAGTTAATAGCTAGATTTCATGGTACCTAAAGCTATGCTTAGATCAAGTTTCTTTAGATCCCCATGATTGTTCTTGGTAGAGCCTTGATGGTGGTGGTTGCAGGATAGTTTTGGAGGAAAAATCTTAGTTATGCCTGAACTATAAAGGCAATTTTTGTGAATTTTGTAGGGGTCGAACTTTCTCTATTTTCTCTGTTACTGCTCTATAGATTCTCATTGTAAATTCCCCTATGCCTCTGAACTACATGATTTTTTGCCTTATCTCTTTCAGCTATTGGTATGAAAGTGCAAGAACTCATTGCCTCTTACTGGTGTTTTGTAGAGATCTCTGATCTGCATGATTGTATCTCCTTGGCCTATGGATGATAATATAAGTGAATCTCTCTTTCCTTATGTCATTCATCTTGGTCTTTTGATTTGCATGGGATTATTAGATTAAAATCAAGTCTAAATGAGTATATCCTTAGTTTCATTCTAGTTCAATAGTGTATATATGGGCAGAGATTGGTCTGAACACTCTATTTTGGTGCATCACCTCTTTAGATTAGATTAGGTAGATTTTCTTTCATGGTCTCCTTCTCCCTTTTCCTCTCCAAGAGTAGTTAGGTGCATCTTGATAGTAAGAGGAAGCTCACCTTCTCCGGAGACTCAACCTCATAGTTCAAGTCCCACAACTTGGAGGTTGTTTCCATGTTTCACTAGGTTGTCCTCATGCATAGGCTTTGGACAAGGGTGCAAACCTAAGTGACAACAATTACATAGTCCAATTTGAATTCATTTTCTACTATCTTCTCTCTCTTTAAAAGTGATACTTTATAGAAATGTATTTAGTCTTTAAATGTAATACTAGATTCTTTAATAGATTAGTTTTTTTTGTGTTATCATAATAAATAATAATAGGTTCTAGAAGCTCATTACCTATACCCTTCAACATATACTTCATTTATATGATCTAATTATAGTTGTTTGTTGTTACTATATACTCTACTTTTATTATAAATTGTGATAATATAGTCATGTTTCTTGATTAGATATGAAACCAATCTTCCTCTCAAGAAGAATATTCCACTAATAGTGTTCTTTCTATCATCATCATGTCTTACTCAATTTGCACCATTGTATGCACATAAGGTGAAATCATGTGATTTCTCATATCATTATACATAATCTGATGTAACCTTCATGTATCTAAATATCCTCTTTACTACTGCTAGATGTGTCTATTTAGGATTTTATTAGGATCTTTCCACAATATCAACTCCATTATCTATATCTAGTCTTGTATGTATTAGATATTATAGTCCTATCATTTATTTCTACCTTGCTTGTAGTACACTACGAGATTTATATTTTCTTAACAAGTTACATCCTGAAACCATGGGTGTACCAACAATCTTAAAATTTTCCAATCCAAACCTTGTCAATAGATCTTTGAGATATATAGTCTGTGATATGAAAATTTCATCCATATTCTAGTTTATTTGCAATCCCAATAAATGTTTCATCTCATCAATCATACTCATCTCACACATACATGTCATACATTCACTAAGTAAACTGAAATACCATGTAAAGCATATGCTTCTAAATCATGAAAACAAGTAAACATTCACACATATATGACACTAGATATGATTATCCAAAAACCTTCCAATGAGAAGGTAAAACTAGAATGGGAATGAAACTCACAAATCTTCATTAATACAGTAATAAAGTGTATCAAATAAAGGTTAAAATGTTTGATCATGAGACATGATATACCCTATGAAAGGTTTTCCCTATTAAAGGATTTCAACACCCTACTAAAAGTGTACAATGTTAAAGGACTTTAATTCAAAATTAAGTAAGCACCCTGCTAAAGGATTTTAGTATAGCCTATTAGGACTACTCTGTTAAGAGATTTCACTAACTCACCTACTAGAATGACTCAACATTGATCCTATGATTATCACTTTTTTTCTTTATGATAGCTCACCTCTATACTGATGTATTCTCAATCCTTCTTGATCAGATGTCTTGCTTCTATATAATTTTCCTTTTCTCTGTTCTCCTTTTACTAATTATGTAATATAATCTTAGATCATAACTCCTTAGCCACCATGAAATGCTCTATTTTTTTCATGAAAACTTCTCTTTTCACTCCTTCCACTCCTTAGAAAATTTAAGTTTTGTCATCCTTAAGAAGACTTAGGTGACTTAGGGTTAGGTATGAATCAACAGTTGTAATTCATCCTTTTTGCTACTTAATCCTTCCCTTTACCTAATTGGTTGTATGTAGTGCATTTGGAATCCAACTTAAGATTCATCCTTATCTCCAAAATATTGTAATTCAATTTTTAAGTCAGCTCAAAAATGGTTTACATGGTTGTTTATGCTAATACAAATAACTGTGACAAAACTATCTTACTCAGAATTTGAAGTCTATAATGCTTGACATATATTATTTTCTATATTGTGACTCAAAATATGTATTACTCAACACACTCTTCTTACTCAACTCTTGAATCACTCAGTATATACTGTCTATTTGGCACTTGAGTAACTTGACACATGAGTGACTCGACAGTCACTATGAACTTAGCATGCATTATTTGTTCAACATGAACTAAGTAAATGACTTAAGTGTGTAGACATTCATTGCTCAAAACCAATTTGAGATCAACAATTTCCCCCTTTGACATGAGTCTAAAAAACACTTGGTCATGCATTGATGTCCTTATTCTTATGAGCATAACATATCACTTATTTGGCTTATGTACAAAACATCAAAATTTCAAAATTTTGTAACAACTTATATCTCAAAAGTTGATAATTTCCCTTGAGTTGATAGGTCTGGTTATGTACTCAAAATGCTATACTCTTGCTGAGTAAATGTGTCTCAACTGATTCTCTTTTACTTTCATGTTGTTCTTTACTAATTGATACTCTTTCATTTCATCTCCCCCTTTGCTCTTATTCTCCTCCTTTGCTCTTTTTCTCCCCCAAATTTTATATCTCTCCCAAATTCAAAATCTCACCCTTTTTTTGGCACTGATGTCAATGGGCTATAAATTGATAGTGTGTTTGTCCAAAAAAGATTTATGGACCTCTAGTATAATCTTAAGAGCTGCATCCCAATTGTCACATGCCACATCCAAAGACTTAGTTTGGATAGCCAGCTTAGTAGCAAGGTGGACTAGGCTATCTAATGTTGAAAGATTGGGGTCTTTCTTCATAAGTGTTTCAGTGTAGCCTAACTCCTTGTGCAAACTCTCCATATGTGGGGTCAATGTTGTTTGGATGCTAAACAATTTTTCCCTTATATTGGCTTCATCTACTATTAATGCAACTAATTGACTCTAGGTTTGTGGCAAAGTTCTGAAGTGCTTCTCTCTTTGAGCTGGTGTCATAGGTAGTTTTGCACTTAATGCATTAATTTGACTTTCCAAACTCAAAATGTGACTTCTTGTCTCTTGTGTGAAGAGTGTTGGATTGCATAGTTTAGTGTACAATGAGAAAATAGTCTCAAGTAACTTCTTCACACTCTCAACCTTAGTTGCCAATGCAACTTGTGTGAGTGCTATGCCACCTAATATTTTATCATTCACTCTGCTTTGAAATTTCTTTCTAGACCATTCTAGTAATTTAGCATTTGTATCAAGGTCCGCATCACTAACCTTTTCCACTATATTTGTTAGTTATTAAATGAGTGTCTTGGTTTGATTTGGTGTAGGTAGACTAAATGCATCTAGAAAGATGTTTTTGATTTCTAGCAATGCTTGCTTCTACCTATGCTCCCTTATGAGAAGTTCTTGCCTTTTCTTTCTTGCTAGGGCTTCTTGCAATATGCTTATATTCTCTATGGTCATTGTATCATAGTCATAATTTGGTAAAAGAATATCTCAATTAAGGTTTACATCTCTATATTATATCACTTCTCCAACCTTTGATGAAGTTAGACTCGACATTGAGATTTGTGCTCGGCTTTCGAAGAGTGTGACTAGAGGGAGTGCCAAATTCTAGTAAAGTTATGGTGTTGCATTTGTGCTCGACTTTCGAAGAGTGTGACTAGAGGGAGTGCCAAATTCTAGTAAAGTTACCAATGCTTGAATGGTTGTTTTCTCCTTCATCTTTGGTGTCAATTCAGTCTATTCAAGCTTGTTTTTCACTTCCACAATGCCTTGTGATTCACTTTGTACTTGTGTTGTAGGTGTAGATAAGTCTATCTAACCTATTTCACTCTATATTTCTATAGTGGCTTGGATTTCCACTATGTCCTTTTCAACTGTATCAACTTATTCTAATGTAGCTTTAATTACTTTATCTAAAGGTTTTACATTAGCAACTTGAGGGGTGATAATAGGTGGATCTTGTGTATTCACCTCTTCCCTTGTAGTATTAGTCACTATTTTTTGTATCTCATATACACTCACCAATATAAGATTATCACATAATTTGGCCTATAATGTAGACTGATCAAGTATCTTTTTAAGATCTTCCTATGTAAGGGGATTGATGTTTTGATCAGTGTGATAAAAAACATCCTTCACTATTACTGTCTCAGTATTTACACTTGTTATATATTGAGGGCTAACATTTGGTAGTTGTGTATCTATTTCTTGGTTATCTATTTTGATTTTTTTATACCCCTCAATAGTTTCTTTATTTTCATCCTTGTCTACATCATCTTTTACCTCAATGGGTTCCTATTCTCCTACCTTGACTATTGCTAGTCCATATATCACTTTCCACATTTGTGTAAACTTCTTCACAACATCTTCAATATTGTTTTGTAGTATGTTGAAGGCTCTATATTTTGTAACAAAACTAACTACATATTTTGTCATAGCCTTATCAATTTATGCCTTATTGAGTTCAAGCATATTGTGCAAGTGATGTTTCCCTTATTTGTCTTTCTAGGTTTAAAAAATAATGCAATTTTTGCTCAACTCTTTCATATAAACTTTTGGGCATAGAGTTAGCAATTTCTAGTAGGGCTTTCTTGAAATTTTCAATCATGGCATATATAGCCTTCTCCATTTGATTCTTTTCAACTTTACCAAGGTTATCAAAATCAACATGAGAAAATCCTAACAAATCTACACTATTCTTAATATTTTCACATAGATTTTCTAAATGAGATAAAAGATTGTGACTCACCACTTTGAATTGGGTATTGTCATCTGATCTAGTTTTTTCTTCATTTGATTCAACTTGTGTAATGTATTTCCTCCTTGGTCTTTTCTACAATTCTCCTTCCTACTGTAGACACCTAAATCTGATTACATCAATAGGTAATCATATTTAGTCAGCTCTTAGGACATTATTGATTAAATATTTACTATTCAATTAATTAATCGCCATCCCCTAGTTAATTAATTAATTTAATTAACTATAGTCCAATTGATAAAATCAAATGATCACCCAAAATAAATTTATCAATTAAATCCCTCTTCCCCTATTAAATTGAATAAATCATCAAATCCATTCAATTTAATTCCATACTCCCCATTTTATTAAATAAATCATTTAATAAAATATCTAAAATCCTAAGAGCCTCCCTAAACCCCATCCTAATCCCTAATCCAACCCATTCACACATACTAACCTCACTTAGCCACCTAACTAACCTATCCCATCAAATCTAAGCCACTTGCTCCCTAACCCCCCTTCTAAGTTAATCCTAATCTCCCTCCTAAACATGTGACAACTTTAAGTAAGGGTTAAGACTTGCTAACCCAAGCCAAAGTCAACAATCTCATCCTCACCCTCACCTCCAACATTTATGACTCTTACACCTCTCCCATCCTCACTCATGACTCTTACATACTCAACCCACCTCATCAAGCCTTTGACCAACCGTTATCCTATCCTCTCACACTCATCCTCTTTGTGACAAGTGTGACCTCTCCATTGGTGCTAAACAAGCACAATCCATGTGCCCCCTTTTGAGTGCATCCTGACCCTCCCTTACCATCTCATCATCTTGACATCTTGGCCCTCCATTTCTCCAACCCTTGGCCTATAAATTGAACCTCCTCCCTTCACAAAATCATCTACCTTTTCATGCAAAGTTATAATGCTATTTTGAGAGCTTAGAAACTACCAAAATACCATTATAATGTTGAAATACCTCCATGACTCCCTTGTTTGAAACCCTCACCCATGCTCACACTTGGTAAAAACCCCCATCCATTGGAAGCTTGAGCACAAAGTGAGCATACATCCCCTCTGATCAGGGACATAGTTTTGTCATCATGAGAAGCATTTGAGGAGTTTACCATTCTTGGTCTACTTTCCTCAAGTATGTCTTTTTTAGTCCTATCATAAGTGTTTTCCATATTTAGTATGGTTAATGCTTTCATTTAATAGTTAGTTTTCAATTTACAGTACTAAACTAGGTGATACATTTTGGCACGCCTGGTGGGATCCCACATTTGGGTCAATCTAATTAGTTTTTAGTTTTTTTTTATGAACTAACCAAAGTAACATTTTTTGCTTGTGGGTTTTTGTAGGTGGTTTTCTAACATTACTGTAGGTACACAAGTTAGTCTTTGGGAAATGTGCTCCTGGCCATCTAAACATTTTTCAATTTTAAACATTTTGGAACAACTTATTTTCATGATCCCGCTACTACAAGAATGTGATCTCGCAACCACAAGAATGCTGTTATTACCCAGCGGTAATGCGAACCCGCGATTGTAAGTTCAAAATTCATCCCACAAGCAATAGAAACACCAATAAAAAAACTCTCTGCATTCTTGTTGGTATTTCATTCTATGGGAACACGTTAAACTCCTGCGAGATCGCTACTATTTCCCTATGGGAATGTATTTGTTGCCTGTCAAACTTGCTCATCTTTGCTAACATTTGACCTTTCAAACCTGCCAAAAAAATTTCCTGTGAGAATGCGCTGAAGTATACCTATGAGATTGCTTGTCTACAGGATTGCTCTACATTTTTAAACCCGTGGCCTCAATTTTTACTATCACCAATTTTCTGTCTCGCGTTCTCGCTGACTGTTGCTGCACTCCTGCGATTGCTAGATCGTTGCATTAACCAGCGGGATCGCTTTGCCTTTCTGTCCAAAACTTAGCTTCACCTTTTCCACATTCCTACTGGCAATTTTTGCATTCCTGCACCTGCGAGAATGCGTTCTTAACCAGTGGGTTCACTCTGAGATTTATTTTGCTCAAAGTTATAATAGTTTTTCATTTGTAGGTTTTATGTTGACGTGTTTTGTGTAGATTTTATCATCATCAATCATCTATTGAATGACTTAAAATTGAACAAACCTTGTTTTTTCATGGAATGAATGATTAGTAATTAACCATTGTGATGAACACTTCATTTTAAGGCATTAAAGAACATTATATGCAAACACTTCAAATTTGGGGCTTAAAATAAACTTCATCAAATCTTGAATGCCTTAAATATTTAAAACACTTTTATTCCCTCCTCTTTGAAGCTTTGGCATGCAATTTCCTCTTTTTTGACTCGATTTAATTGTGTTGGTGACATTGTGAAGTTGGAATGAATCTTATATGCTAAACAGTGTGTTTTCAAAAGTTGTAGAGTAGAGCATTAAAGTGTCCAAATAGCAATGAACCCCATGTCTTGCATGTTTTGAGATTGTGCATTTTTGTGCATCTTAGACTTCTCTCTTTTCATGCAAAGTAAGACCATTAAAGTATGTGACATATGTACCAAAAGTTGTTAGCAAGATCATCCACAACAACCTTGGAGTGCTTCTAGCAAGTTCATCCACCTCTGGGAAGCACGTCCCCTTTGGTGAGAAGCTCAAATCGATAAATAGTCTAGCTGATATATAAATGAGGGTAAGGGTAAACCTTCTCACTCCATCTCTTTAGTTTGGGTGGCATGTTTTTGGGGGTAGTCTGAGGTTGGAAAAATTTCCCATGATTTTAGCATGTCTGGAATAGACCCTTAAGTGGATCACAGCGAGTAACAACCATTGCAGAGACTCCACAGACCCATTTACAACCCTTTTAGTCTAAAGTATCTCACTTTCTTTCATGGTATGTTATTCATAGTGCAAGGGAAACAACATCCCTCAAGATTACTCATCCAAGGGTCATTGTTCTTGCAAAAGAGGAACTTCTATTTTTCATGCCTTGAAGGTTCTCCGATGTGTATAGTTTATCGATCAACTCTTGTATTGACTCACCTCTTCGATTAGAGTGAAATACTGCACTTGAACCAGGAGACATCAAGCTGTGGGCCATTAAATAACATATGACAATCAAATTCTGACTTATAGGGATAAAGTGTGTGTTTGAACTATCTTAATTTGTGCTCAAGACCTATGAAAACATTTGTTGAACATACACAATTCAGTGGTTACTATCAAAAAAATCCTTTTTCTAAAGAAATCAACTATTTATATTTTTCAAAGTTTCTTTATCCTTTAAGAAATTGTTTTCTCATTTATTCCTGTATCAAAAGAAATAAAGTTTCACCTTCGTTATTTCAAAGCAACGGTTGTTAGCAAGTCGATTTGCAACAACTACTTGTCTCGCTGGTCCAATTTGTCCATTTTTTTCAAAGTGATCTACTTATTCCCTCAAAAACCACTAAGAAGAACCTAAGTTATAAATCTTTTGTTGGCCCAAAGTCTTTCTCTTTTTCAAAAATACTTTTCCATTTACCCTACTTGATAAAAAATATCACAAATTTTATCTTTGAGAGACCTCACCTTCATATGTAAGAAACAGTTGTTAGCAAGCCCACTCGCAACACCATACTTTTAAAGTTTGCCTTTTGCCTACACTTATTACCTAGAAAATACCCCACAAAAGTCTAGTTACTAACAAACCCCTTTTGCTCTAAAAAGATCCAATAGTTTCTCTTTTCAATATACCTTTTTCTACCAATCTACTTGACCAAAAATGACACATTTTTCCTTGCCTAGAAGATAGTTACCCAAATTCATCCTAAAAAAATCCAAAACTTGCTATTTCTTAATTGATTTATGTTCCAACCCAAGGTCTAGAAGGTATACTTCTTGTAGTCACTACCTCCAAAAACCCCACGGTTGTGATTTAAATCCTTGAAAATATCTCATGTCAAGCCATCCCAAGAATAAGTTTCAGAAGGCTAAGCTTCCTCAAATAATAGCCTATAAGGAAATCAAAGTAGAGAATAAGAAACATACCCCTAACTTTAGGATTGCCAAATTGGATCAAATTGAGAAAGACAGAGCTGAGGTAGCATTGCAAACGAAATGGGACTACAAAATCCAAAACCTAACCCTTTGATGTGGTGTTAATATGAGCCTTATCAACAACTCTACTATTACTCATTCTGATTAGGTCCTTCCTTTTTCCACACACATTTACACACTTATAGGTTTAGTCTCTCATCTAGGAATTGCATTGTCCCATTCAAACATTTGAAGTTAGACTATCTCCTCTCATCTTAGGTTGTCGAAGGAAAATCCTCCACATGCATTGATAAAAATCTTAGCATCTCCCCATTAGATTCTCACTCACTTAGAAACCTTTTTGCATTAGATCTCTCATCATCCTAAGTATCCTTGAAACACACCATTTGCCAGAAACAAAGTTGTCATTAGTACCCAACATCACCTTGAGCTAAAGGTTAGGGTCACACTTTTCGCATCACCATAACAATTTTGCATTCATATTTTAGGAAAACACAAGTCTCTTGCACTTAGTACCATATCATTTAGACTTATTTAGTATCATACACCCTTAGTATCATCCCTCACTGCATTTACATCTTTAGGAAAAACATCTTTTCATGCCACCAACCACATGTTTTGGTAGGAACACACAGAAAAAAGACATGGATCCTAGTCATAGTAATAACACATCTTGAGCTCAGCCATACTATGTAGTATCCATGACACCATTAGACCCACCACTGCAAATCCTTGAAGAACTAGGATCATCCATAGATATTGAGGCTTTCATGAACCAACCTGGTCATGCTACCATCATAAATGCCATCATAGATTGCAACAAGGAAACCATCATGGCAAATTTCTTATAAGATAATGTTGGTGTCTTTGAGTTTGGATGTCCACCACCCATCGACATAACAGATCCTACTCACCCATTGTTTGGATGGCAACCACCTTAGGTAGAACTAGCAGACCCAAATATACCCTCAACCCAGGTGCCAATTCCCATTCCACAAAACACTCAACCCATTCTCACTCAACCATTAGTGCATACTACATCTCTACCAACCTCAAGTATACCATTTATATCTATTTCCACCACTCACTTTTCCACTCCACCAAATCCTCCATTTTCATCTAGCAACACTGCCTTTTTGCTTCCACCCCATATCACATCTAGTCCATTTGCTACTCAAATACTGCTATTTAGGTCCAATACCTCATCTTCCATCCCACCAAGCATCACTATCAACCCCTTTGTAACTAGCCAAAGCTCTTCATCCACATTTCCTTTGGGACCTTGGAATACTACTGCGAAACAGGCACCTATCACTAGTCTTTCCCCTAGCACTACAGTCACGTCCACACCTCTGACACTGTCATCCATTGCTTCATATAGCTATTCACTCCCACCCCTCACCAACTATTTCTCCATGCCACCTCTAGGAAATAGCCCAAATCCACTACCACTGCAATTCCCTACAGTAAACACTTTGCCACAAATTAACTACCTTGCATCTATTCCAAATCAGTCCTACTCTCAAGTAGGCACACATCCCACATATATTGGGCATGGTATATATTCCCAGAGCATAGCACAAGCATTATCTTCATTACCACCATTTCAGTCACAGTCTTCACATCAGCAGTGTGCCCAAGCACCCACATAGAACTATCTCATAGTGCAACAACCTCATAGTTATCTACCACACCAACCTCAACAGATGCAATAGTATGCACAACCCACATTCCAGCAAACCATAGCATCCACTCTGCCAATAATGCAAACTATTTTTCCATAAACACCATATGGTCATTAGAGTTCTCCATATCACACTTCAGATTCTGACATGTATCCTACACCGAGGGCACCTAGATCGGGGGAAACTGCTCCTCCACCTATAAATTTTGAATGGGAAGAGATGAAAAATGCTCTCAAAGCCCTTAAGGATGGGACGGACACCAAAAATTTCAAATTGAAAATGATTGCCCATACCCTTTTGATAGGATTATCACATTGACTCCATTTCCTAAACATTTTGAGATCCCCAAGTTTGACAAATTTAGGGGGAAAAGTGATCCAATCATGCATATTAAGGAATTCTATATGCACTATTAGGAGGTCGCTTATAATGATGTGTTCCTAATGCGACTCTTTCCCAAGAGCCTTGCAGGATTAGCCTTGGAATGGTTCTGTCGTATCCCTCGAGGTACTATTAAAACTTTTGCAGAACTTTCTAAGGCCTTTGTTGCTCAGTCTACATTGACTTCATCTACATTGACTTCATATCCTAATGGTCTCAACCATCTTACCCTTGGAGTCGCTACTTGAACAATAGTGTAATCAGCATCCACTAAGAAAAAAACATCATCATAATGCTTTTCCACTACTGATACTAGAATTCTCAATCTTTTCTTCATTTATTGCTTAAAATTTCTTAAAGTAGCTTGCCATTTATAGACTCAAAATTCTCTCCCAATTGTTCAATGAACTCACAAATTTGTATTACCACTGACCTATTTTTCTTCCAAGAAACTATGCCAAATATAGATAAAGTGTTTTGAACATAAAAGAAAATATATATCAAAATAGAACCAAATTTTCACTGAGCACTCTTTGTCTTTCTTATTGCTCCTAGGTTTTTAATCAGTTGTAAGTGTAGCTCTAGAAGATCATATGTGTGATCTTCCTTTACAATCTTATAACCAACATCTAATGCAATACATGGCACACTATTCAATCTTCTGGATTGGTAAAACTTATGTGCAATAACCCTTACTACAAAGTCTATCAATGGATTTGTGATGGTGTCAATTGTCATTTTCCTCTTATTCCACACAACTCTATATTCTTCTCAATAACCTCCTTTGAATCACTCCTCAAAGTCTTAGGCCAATCTAGGGTTCGATACTAGGTTACCCTATGGATTGTTCTTTTGGTTGTTTTGATTGGCCCATTGTCTAAGAAAAGTGAACTATCATGAATCCTACTTAATACAATCCTAATCCATTCCCTTTTGAAAAAATTCAAGAAATCTAGGGCATGAGTTAACCCTTTCTTTTCTACAATTTTGTATTCTTCCCTTAACACACCATTCCTACAAAGTTTACCATATGCTTGCTTGATCTCCATATCACCTATACTTCCAATCTTATAGTTGTAACATTTCCTAACATCTTGAACCATTAAAAATTTTGGTGGTATCATGGATAACACATCAGATGGGTCTTGTTTATAAGAAATATCAAGTATGGCCTTGAATATCCATTGTTTAATCTCATTACTAACTAGTTGAACATTTAAAACCACCTTGCCCTCAACATTTTTTGAACTAGATGCCATTATAAGAAACTATGGTTTATGAAAATATAAACTTCACAACTCGACATTTGATAAATACCTTGCAAGATCTAACAAAATGGTGTTGAATCACTGCTCAAATCTTTTGCAATCTCTTTTGATGAATTTCCTAATAACCTCTAGCTCTCCTTGCTCTTTCTCAATTTCAAAATGATGTAAAATGATTTGAAATTGATCAAATACCCTTTTGAAATCTTGCAATAAATTTTGAGTTCTTACACAGTTGTAAGCTCGCCATCAACCAATTTTAGGTTCACTCAACATACATTAGTCTTCAATTCATTCAACAACCATTATGAGCTTGGTATCAACTAGCTAGTCTATTAGCTTCACATCCTCTATCACTTCACTCGGTAGTCATAGTAAACTTTTCATGCTCAACAGTAACATGAAAAAAAAATCTGAAGATTTTTGTTTATTTCTATTAACATATTGCATCTTTATTCATGCTTATGTAGAATTTTTAGTATTAAATTCTTTTGGAAGTGATGTATGATATAACTTATGAATATCAATCTCATATACCTCTTGATTTCTTAGTTTGATGAGGTGTGATCACCTAACCCATTGGGTGAAGTGATCCCTTCTCAACTTGATGTGTTGCAATCACCCTTTTTCTTCCATGTCTTGTTTATTTCATTTCTAATATTTTCAACATCTGCCTTGCCTTTGCCTTTATCAAACTCACAGCCTAGAGCCTTTGACTTTGTTGGGAAATATCAACTGATGTGACCAATCTTTAAATAGCTAAAACATGTGGTTTGAATCAACCACCTTTTGTAGTCACCTTTGAAGTGTGTTCTAATAAAATTTCTTAGGAACATGTCCATATTCTTGATAATAATGATAGATATATATTGTATATTATAATCCTAGTTATAAGAGTTACTATTGTTCCTTACCTTTTTTTGCCTATTTGATGACCACATGGGTTTGTATTTGCACTCAAAAGCTTTATGTCCATAGTTCAAATAGTTGTAACAATATCCTTCAAATATTTGTGTGTGCATAGTCATGGTATTGCATTCATGTGGCTAATGACCTTATTTTTTGCACTTATGATAGTGAACCATTCTCTTATGCTTGACATTCTAATTTACAATCCTACTCTACACATATTAGCAATATGTCCTTTCTTATTAAAATCATGACGAGTAGGTTTAGAGTTCTTACCTTTTTTGTTCCTTTCTTCAACACTTTTGGATGATTCTCCTTCTTTAGTACTTGTGTATCCCAGTCCAGATGTATCATTATAAGATCTTGGTGATCTCAATAATTGCTCAAAGTATTTGATGGCTTCATTAGGTTTATTAAAACTTTCAAAAAATTCCTTTTTCTTTTTTAGGTCACTCTTCAATTGCTCATTTTGCAATTTCAATGTTGTTATCTCAATGTCGTTGACATTCAATTCATATTTCACATTCATCATTTGACTTAGAGTATCCAATTGCATGTTGGAAATCTTAGTTAGCTCTATTGACTTCTCTTCCAATTTATTGATCAAAAATATTTTGTCTTCTTCAATCATGGCTTTTTCTTCCATAGATTTCTTCTTTTGTTCAATCACTTCACATAGTATTATTGCTTGTGATTCTTGCTCTAACCTGAGATTCCTGATTTCTATAGCTTGAACTCTATTCTTTTCCATTAGATCTGCAACTGCTACATCAAATTCATTGGATTTTTCATTAGCAAATAACATAGTGGTATCCATCTCTCTATATTGTGTGTCATTATCCTCAATGGCAATTTCCTTCCTTCTCTTCAAATATTTCTTTAATTCTTCTCTTGCTTCATCTAGTTGATGTAGAATGAGTTGTATTTCAATTCTCTGATTCTCAATGATCTTTCCCAACTTGTGGACTTCCATTTTCAATATCTTTCCTCAAAGATACAAAGCTTCTCTTTCAAAGAACAAGGCTCTGATACCAATTGTTAGAATTACAATAGGAAAGATAAACTTCTGGGGGGTAGTGAATCAATAGTTTCAACTTCAACTCTTAAAACATTTACCACATATCTATCTCATACATTCACTACGTAAACTAAAATACCATGTAAAGAATGTATTTCTAAATCATGAAAAAAAGTAAACATTCACACATATATGACATCAAATATGATTACCCAGAAACCCTCCAATGAGAAGGTAAAAGTGTAGTGGGAATGACACCTACACATCTTTACTACTACAATAATAATGTGTAGCCAATGAAGGTTATTATGTTTGATAATGAGATATGACTACCCTGTGAAAGGTCTACCCTATTAAAGGCTTACAAAGACTATTAGGTCTCACCCTATTAAAGGATTTCAACACCCTATTAAAATTGTGCCTTGTTAAAGGAATTTAACTCAAAATTAAGTAAGCACCCTGCTAAAGGATTTCAATATAGCCTATTAGGACTACTCTATTAAGAGATTTAACTAATTCACCTACTAGAATGACTCAGCATTAATCTTGAGGTTAGCACTTTGTTGCTTGATGATAGATCACCTTTATACTAATGTATTCTCAATCCTTCTTGATTAGATCTCTTGTTGTTGTATACTTTTCCTTTACTCTATTCTCCTTTACCTAATTCTGTAATGTAATCTTAGATCATAACTCCTTAGCCACCATGAAATTCTATATTTTTTGCATTCAAACTTCTCCCTTTTCTTGTTCCACTCCTTAGAAAGTTTAGGGTTTGTCTTCCTTAAGAAGACTTAGGTGACTTAGGGTTAGGTATGAATCAACAACTATTATTCAATAATTTTTCTACTTAATCCTTCCCTTTACTAGATTTGATGCATGTAATGAATTGGGAATCCAACTTAATATTTGTCCTTATCTCCAAAATATCATAACTCAATCTTTAAGTTGGCTCAAAAATGGTTTACATAGTTGGTTTTGCCATTACAAACAACTATGACAAAACTATCTTACTCAGCTTCTAAAGTCTTTGATGCTTGGCATATACTATTTTCTATCCTATGAATCAGCATCTATATCACTTGACATGCTTTTCTTACTTGGTTCCTGAATCACTCAGCATCCACTATCTACTCAACACTTGAGTTACTTGGCACATGAGTGACTTAGCACTCATTGTAGACTCGTCATGCACTATTATATACATTTTATGCTTGGCATGTACTATTTGTTCAACATGAACTAAGTAAATGACTTAAGTGTGTAGATGCTCATTAGTCAAAACCAATATGAGATCAACACAAACATTTTATGTTTTTGTTCAAAATTCCATAGCAAGTTCTAGGTTCCTACTTCAGTCCATATAATGCCTTTCTTAGTTTGTAAACCATATTTTTATATTTAATCACTCAAAATCCATCAAGTTTTTCAATGTGAACCTCTTCCTCAACTTTTCATTAAAAAATTATGACTTCACCTCCATCTGATATACCTTGAAATTCTTGTTAGATGCATATGCCAAAAACATTGTTACTACTTCAAGTTTTGCAATAGGGACAAAATTTTCTTCAAAGTCAATTCCTTTATGTTGTAAATATTCTTTATGTACCAATCTTGTCTTTTTCCTTATTGGTTCTTCCTATTCATTCATCTTGTTCCTAAATACCCACTTAGTTCAATTAATATTTGTCTAGGGACTAATTCCCATGTCTTATCCATTTCTATCTGATAAAGTTCCTCTCTCATAGCCTTTATCCAAAACTCATCTTTACATAATGCATTTACAATCATAGGTTCAAATTTTGATATCAAAGGAATTTAATCTTTTACCTATTATATTGTCAAAACTCCTTTATTTACACTTCCAAACATTTTCTTCTTAGGGTCATTCCTTGCTACATATATTGGTGTTCTCTATTCTAGCATTCCTTGTTCTTCTATGACTTTAGGTCTTGGTTCATCTCTTTATTCTTCAATATCTAGATCATTTTCAGTTCCATAGAATAACTTATGTTCTTCATTCTAATTATTAGGCCTTTGACTAATACTTGCATTATCATTAGAATCTTAATCAAGCATCCTTTCTTGTAGTATGAATTTGTTATCAACTTTCATATTAGTGTTTTCAACTATCATTCTCAATCTTTGATTTAAAAATCTATATGCCTTGATTTTCAATGAATATCCAAGAAATATTCCTTTGACTCTTCTAGGATCAAGCTTTCCTATGTCATCGTTTGTCTCTCTTGATATCATATTTTCTTCCAACATTTCTAAAGTATTTCATAGTAGGTGTATGCCCAAACTAAAGTCCATAATGTGTCTTACTAGTACCTTGTCTAGTATATAATTTATCCATGGTATATATTATGTTATTCACTACTTATATTTAATAGATATATGATATATTTCTTTCAAACATCATAACTCTATCTGCTTCACTCACTGGATTTGTTCCTTCTTCATACTATCCCATTCAATTGTTGTGTTTTAGGAGCTGAAAGTTTCCTTTTAATCATATGGTCTTCATAGAAATTATTGAACTGATTTAATGTAAATTATTCTCATCTATTAGATTATAAACATTTTATCTTTAATCCTGATTCATTTTCTACTCTAGTCTTGAATAACTTTAATTTCTAAAATGATTCATATTTCTCTCTAATAAATGTTACCCACATCATCCTTCTAAAATCATCAGTGAAAAGAATAAAGTCTCTCTCACCATAAAATGCTCTTGTTCTTGTAGAACCACATAACTATGTGTCTACAATCTCCAACTTTCTTGATGTAGTGAATATCTTTCTTGGAAAGGAGTTCTTTTTCTATTTAACCATCACACATTCCTTGAAATTTATATTAGAGGGTTTCACAATCTTAGGTAGATCTCTTAATACATTTGGAAGTACTAATATTCATAATATTATCAAAGTATTTTTTATGATAGGATCTCTTATGCCATAGCCAACTAACATCCACCTTAGCAACCAAAAAAATCATCTTAATAGGACTCAATTGAAAAACATTACCTTTAGTGGTTGTACCTTTCCCAATGAGTTTACCATCCTTGTCTTATGCATGTCTTCTCAATGAATTACAAAAATATCCCTCATCAACAAGTTGTCCTACACTCAACGAGTTATGTTTCAGTCCATAAAAAAATAGACATCTCAGCGTTAGTTTTTCCACCAAGTGTTATAGACCATTTTTGTTTAAAATGACATGGTTATTGTTATTGACTCTAACTACTACTCCATCATAACTGTTAAATTCAAAAGAAATTATTTGTATCACTAGGCATAGAATGTGAGCATAAAATATCTACTGTTCAATGTGAATTTTTCTTTTCTATATGTGATATTGATTCTTTTTATTCTTTAATAGAAATAAATCCAGTTTCATCACTTTTAAAACCAAATTCATCATCTCCATCAACTGAGAATCAATATTTTGCAATCTTTGACTTATAGGGCTTCTTGGGATATACCTTATTTTATTTCTTAGTTCATTGATATGAAAAATGACCAAATTCCTTACAAGTCCAACAAGAAAAACCTTTCTTACCTCTAGGTTCTATTTTCATGAGTAATCTAATAACTTCATCTATCTTTCTTTTTTCCCCTTGCATCGTATCCCAATCTCTAGCATAGTCTCCACTTGTGCTTGCACTCCTTGTTAATGATCTTTTGTCCTTCTGCAATAGTTGTAAAATAAATTTTTATTTTGGTCTCATTTTTATTTTTCTTTAGTTTGTGTATAAATGCTTGTAACTTCCAAAACAATGGTCCCTTGTTAAAACCTAATGTGAAAATGATAATCTCTTGAATATTTATTACCTTAGTCTCATAAGTAGGTAGTAATGATTTTTAAAAAATTCTATACTACCTCATCTTGTTTAATAGTTCCATCATAGATCTTAATTCATGCAACAATCTTGGATATACTTTTAAAATATGACCTTATTGATTCACCTTCTTGCATTCTAGCACCATCAAACATATATTTCCACTTTTGTAGCTTATATTTGTTTCATATTGATCACCATCAAAAAAAATTCTAATCTAACCCGAATATCATATGCAAGTTGCAAGTCTTCACGTTAACAATTTTGATTCAGGTAGAGAAGAAATCAATGCTTCCCTAGGATATAAGTTGAACATGAATAGTTTCTTTTGTTCAACAAAACATGTTAATTTGAAACAACCTTGCTATGATACCACATGTTAGGATTAATTAGAAAAAAAATAAAAAATTACATGCAAATATAACCAATATCACAAAAGAATAAAACATGTATATAAATGAATAAAACACACAAATATTTAATGTACTTTACCCAATTTTGGACTATGTCCATGATATAGAGAGTCCACTATTATTATCTAGTAACTTCAACCTATTACAATCTTAAATCTACCTTTCAACACAATACTACTACAAGAAGCTATATATTCTCTTTTGAAAAACTCTAAACCTTAGCTAAGATTACATAACTTATTTTGACTTAAAAAGTTAACCCTAAAAATACTTGATGACTAAAGTGTTAGGATTTGATAGATCTAGAACAATATAAGAATATACAGTTATATGTAGAAACAAAAGAAAAATATCAAATGAACATAGATAATACACATATTTAACATGGTTCACCCCAAAACTTGGGCTATATCCACCTATACATCCTTCAACCTTTCTATTATCCACCAAAAATTTACACCAACATTACAATGCATTATGCATCTTAGCCACTTATAACAATGTTTTAGAGAAACCTCTAAATTGAACCATTTAAGGGTTTTACAATTTTGTCACTTTTCTTTTCCCAAAAAAGCACAAAGATGATCAACACCCACTACATGATCAAGAGACACAATATCAACAATCTCCCACTTGGAGACTGATCAAGCTCTACACTAGATAATCTCCCACTTGGAGACTGGTCAGGCTCTATAATGGATAATCTTCCATTTAGAGACTGATTAGGCTCCACACTAGAAAATCTTCCACTTAGAGACTAAAACCATATGAAAATGTAGTACATGCAACTCCCACTGGGTAAAATACTTCACTTTTTATTACCTCCATGATCATCATTCAAGAAGCCTGATAGAACTTGAGCAAGAAACCAACTTCTCCTTGGGCTCTACCTTCATTGATATGTCTATAGGATTTTCACTTATGTGAATTTTTTTAGGTCATAATTGGCCATCTTC
Organism: Cupressus sempervirens; assembly: GCA_028749045.1. Classification (NCBI taxonomy): domain Eukaryota; kingdom Viridiplantae; phylum Streptophyta; class Pinopsida; order Cupressales; family Cupressaceae; genus Cupressus; species Cupressus sempervirens. The sequence goes on from CM053791.1 coordinate 146,554,433, forward strand.
AAAAATGGACCTTATAAAATGGAACCTAAGCTATGTGTGCTTTGTCCTTCAATGAAAAATAGAATTCTTTGCAAGATGAATGATACTCTGGCTATCACTATACAATTGGTGATCTTCCTACTTTTGACCCAATTCCTCCAAAAACCATTGTAACCAAATCATCTCCTTGCTTGCTTCCATAGTAGCTACATACTTAGCTTTAGTGGTTGAAAGTGTGTTAACCATATGCAATCTAGAAATCCAACTAACTATAGTACCCCCTACAATGAAAATATGCCCTGTAGTACTCCTCTTTGTATCAATGTCTCCTGCCAAATTAGAGTCAAAAAATCCACTTAGAGAAAAATTGGATCCTGCAAAATATAATGTCTTTGTAGTAGTACCTTTCAAATATCAAAGAATCCATTTGAAAACATTCCAATGTTCCATACCTAGATTGCTCATATACCTACTGACAACTTCCACTGCATGAACAATATCTAGTTGTCTACATACCATTGCATACATTAGACTACCAACAACTAATGAATACATGATGATAGAAATTCTATCTAACTCTTCCTATGGCTTTGGACACATTTCCTTAGTCAATTTGAAATGACTACCCAAAGGTGCATTTATTGCTTTTGCATCTTGCATATTAAATATTTTCAACACCTTCTTTATATACTCACTTTGGGACAAATTCAAGGTTCTATTTTTCTTGTCCCATGTAATCCTAATACCAAGGATTTGCTTAGCAGCATCCAATCCTTCATAGAAAATGACCTTACTAATTTATGTTTAAGTTCATTTATTTATTGCCAATTTGAACTAGTAACAAGCATTTCATCAACATAGAGTAATAGGATAATGTAACTCCCATTAGCCAAACTCTTAAAATATACATAGTGATGAAAATGACATCTATGGTAACCTTATTCAGCCATGAAACTATCAAATTTTAAATACCATCCTTGAGATGCCTACTTTAGGCCATATCTTCCTTAACCTTCACACCAAATTCTCCTTACTATTGACCTCATAACCATTTGGTTGTTGCATGGAAATTTCTTCCTCCAAATCTCCATGGAGAAAATTTGTCTTGACATCTAGTTGTTCAAGATGCAAGTCACCTGCAGCCACAAGACTTAGTATATTTCTAGTTGAAGTCATTTTTTATAAGAGGGGAGAAAATTTCATCAAAATATATACCTTTTCTCTATGCAAAACCCTTCACCACAAGTTTAGCCTTATACCTTTTCTTTTCCCCATCTTCCTCCTTTAGCCTATAAAACCATTTGTTAGGAAAGGTTATTTTTCCTTCAAGTAAAGGGACTAAGTCTTAAGTCTTATTTTTCAACAAGGAGTCCATCTCCTTTTTCATGCCCAACTTCCATTGTTTTTGGGCATCCACCTACATTGGTTCTTCATATTCTTTTGGTTCACCAGAATTAGTCAATAAAATGGAATACAAAGAAGGAGAAAACCTTTTCAGACATCTGCTTGATCTTGTAGAATGTCTAACACTTACAAGAGTTTATGGAATAATCTATTTTTATTGAGCATCAAGTACTAATGGCTTTTCATTTTTAGGAGTCTCATTCAACACTACATATTCTTGTTTGAACTATTCATGCAGTATTCATGCTTCTTTTCCTGCAACTATTCTTTATACATGACCTTCTCATTGAATATAAAATCTCTACTTCTAATTATTTTAAGATTTTTAAAATCCCATAATTGATAACCATAGTCATCTACTCCATAGCCAATGAAGGTACATTTTAGAGATTTAGCATCAAGCTTGGTTCTATTTTCTTTATCAACATGGATAAAAGCTTCACAACCAAAAGTTTTTAGAAATGAATAATTTGCCTTCTTTTTAGTCCATGCTTCCTTCAGAATACCACCACCCAAAGGAGATGAAGGTCATTTTTTTATCAAATAGATAGCAATGTTTACAACATCTACCTAGAAATGAAGTGGTAGACCAACATGCAATCTTATGTTGCTAGTGTGTTCCATGATTGTCCTAATCATTCTCTTTGACACCCCATTTTCTCATGGGGTTCCTAGAACTATCTTTTTCCTTCAAATTTTATTAATAGAAAAATAATCTTCAAAGGCTATTCTACAATAATCACCTCCATTATTAGATCTGAGATACTTCAACATCTTTCCTAACTTATTCTCAACCAAAGCTTTTCATTTCTTAAATGCTTCAAAAACATCAAATTTTTGTTTCAAGAAACATAACCATGTTTTTCTGGTTGAATCATCTATAAAAATAACATAATAATGAGAGCCACCAAGAGATAATACCTAATCTAGTCCCCATACATCTAAATGCACTAGCTCTAACTTCTTACTCTTCTTTTCTTTCCCAATGCTGAGAAATATGACTCTTTTCTATTTTCCACAAACACAATTTTCATAGAGCTCTAAATTGATATTTTTTAGTCATGGGAACAAATTTTTAGAGTGAAGGATTTTCATCCCTTTTTCAATCATGTGCCCAAGCCTATGGTGCCACATTTTTGAATCTATTCTTGAAACATATATAGTAGCTTTCCTTGCATTAACATTATCAATAGCAGCTAAGAGTATAAGTGTTACTAGTACACATATATAATTTCCCTACCTTCATGACTTTAGCTACTACTAATGAACCTTTAGTGACCTTCCAAATATTGTCTAGAAACATGACTATGCAGACTTCACTACCTAGTTTTCCTACATAAATTAAATTTCTTCTTGAATTAGGGATATGCCTTACCTCCCACAGTAGGTAGTCATTTCCATTTGGCAACTTGATCTTTATTTTTCCTTCCCCAACAATAGGATAGGGCTCATCATCACCCAAATATACCTATCCAAAATCACCTTGAACTTAATCTTAAAAATATTTTCTAGGGGGTGCAACATGGAATGAAGACCCATAATATATTACCTAGGAATCATTAACATTATCCAAACATAAGATTAAAGCATCTTATAAAGTATTACTTACAACACTTGATTCCTTGCTATCATCTTCATTTTTGTCTCCTTGTTTATTTTTTGAGACCAACAATCTTTCTTCAAGTGACCAGGCTTTCCATAGTACCAAGAATCTTTCTTTCTTTTTGAATTAGTACATCCTTTCTTTGACTTCCCTCATGACTTGTCATATGAAGACCCTTTTCCTTTTTTCCTTGTTCTTCCTCTATTCTCCACATTTAAAGTAGACCCTGATGAGGTTGAATTTTCACTTGTTCTTTTTTGGTCACATTTCCTCACTTAGGATAACATCAACAACTTCATCAAATTTCAAAACATATGAACCAAAGAAAGAGTTACCTACATCCATAACTAGGTTATTTTGACTTTCTAGCAAAGAACATAGGATTAAGAGAGCCCTAACCTCTTCATCGAATGAAATTTGTGTGGATGAAAAATGACTAGTGACTATCTTAAATTCATTTAAATGATTCACTATAGATCCTCCCTCACACATTTTCATATTAAACAAATGCTTCATAAGAAATACCTTATTCAAAGTTGAGGATTTCTTGTATAATATAGCTAATATCTCCATCAACTCTACTATCATTTTTGCCTTTGATATGTTGAAAGTTATAGATAGTGCAAGGAGTAGTTAAATAGATCCTAGTGCCTTCCTATCCAAGATCTCCCAATCTTCTCTATCATAGTTCCCTATTTCTTAGTTTTTCCTTCTAATAACTTCCACAGATCCTTTTGATACAAATAATCTTCCATCTACATTTTCCAAAACTAGAAATTTTGGGCATTGAATTTTTCAATCTTGAATCTAGAATCGTCAATTGCTCCCACTCAAATCCAAAAGTCATGTCAATCTATAGAAATAAACCTTACTCTAATGCTAATTGTTAGGATTTGACAGATCTAAAACAATATAAGAATAAATAGTTATATGAAAGAAAAAATTTCACATAGATTTAACATGGTTCATCCCCAAAATTGTGCTACATCCACCTACACAGCCTTCAACCTTCTATTATCCCACAAAAATGTACCCCAACAATACAATACACTATGCATCTTAGTTGCTTATCATGATCAGTCACCACTACATGATCAGTAACCACAATATCAACATCAACCTTGGGGAGTGATTGATGAGTCAACTCAAAAATTCTTGACTAGTTTGATGGGACTCAATATTGCATTCTCATTTTGAGTACCATTCTAATTTTTTGACTCAAATTGAGCCCCTATAAGAGCTTTTAATGCATGCATACCCGACTATCACTTGAAGGCCTATGAGGTGTTTCATGTTTCTAACACCTTAAATTCACTATATTCATGTATCCTATAATGATAAAGTGTTATTCTAAATTATTTCATGAAGCATCTTTTTTAGCATGGTTCATATCTACATTTCTACCTGTGTCAAACAATAATAGGAGGCCTAGTTTTCATTTTAATATCTTGTACCCAGTTATGTTGCTTGACTCACCACTTTGGGATTATTTAGTATGCATATCAAAGAACCTATGTTTCATCTTTCAATTTTTTTTGATATGTTTTGAATATGTTTTGAGTCCCTCAAAGTTAGTTGCTTATTTTTATGAGTCTGATGTATATTTCTTAGAATTCTAAGAAGCCATGTTTGACTAATTATAATTTCAACCTAGTTGAACCTAACAAGGAAATAAATTTTGAATTTCATTCTAAGGGTTAGACACTTATTATGTTTTATATTTGAGCTTATGACGAATCTATCTGACTAATTTTCAAACATGATTCCAAATGCAATTTATAAAGTTTTACTATCTTAAAATGTAGATTGATTATTGGCCTTGTTCAGGATGTCATAACTCTAAATTCATGATAGATAAGACCAAATGGATTGTACCACTATTTTATACTCTAAAAATAATTTAAGTGTGTTAGTTTTCAAGTCTTGATGAATCTCTCTATACACTTTACTAGGTCCATTCAGTTTGTAAAAATCATTTTTCTACCAATGTTCCTAGTTCTACAGTTCTGAGTACCCCACTTTGCATACTTGCCAAATTCTCCTAGTTATTTTTCATGAGCCAAAATCATATACTTATACTCTCCTCATGATAGTGAACTAATGGCCTAGTTTTCATGCCTCCAAGTGTTCATTTGACCTATTTTTTAAGCCAAAATTGAATGCATTTTTTGGTTTTCTAATATGTTTGTTTGTAGGAAGTTTTAGGACAGCAACTTTGGGAGTCAATATCATGGTAAAAAACTTTTCTTTTTAAGATTGCAAGTATCTTTGATGCAATCAAGATTTAGGCTATGATGATGTGAGTGGAAGTCATTGGGTCACAAGGGTTAAGAGGTCAAGGTGAAAGAAAGTTGTGATAAGGTGACACAGTCAAAGATAGAGGTCTCACAACGTCACAAGAAAAATAAATGTTAAAACCTTACTTGTTGCAAAGATTCAAAGAGGGTAGTTTTATGATGTTGCAAGGTCACAACAGTTAAGAGGATAATGGATGGATAGGTAGCATCGTAGTGATTAGGCATAAATAGGGTAGTCACAATTCTACAAGGCCAAGTAGTTAAAGAGAAATGTAGGCTATGAAGCCATGAACACTAGCAATCCATAGGTCAAAAAGAAAATAGAAGGCTAGATAAGGTGGTGAAATACTTAAAGGACATTGGACCACATGGTGAGTCTGAGGATTGACTCTAGTTGACTTCATGACATGGCTCACTTGGCATGTTGAGAAAAAAAAGAAGCAACTCTTTCATAGAAAATTGATTGTTTGATCATTTACAACTACCTTTTAATTTTCTCCATGCTTATTCAATGCAATTTTCTTCTAATCACCACTATTCTTGTCCTTCTACCAAATCAAGTGATAATTGCCACTGTGTAAATCTATTTAGAACCAGATTTGCACATAAAGATCAAACCTTCCAACATAGGGATGTGCATCTGATCATGATTTCTTTTGATCACAAATTATTGGTTCTCTACAATCTCAACTCTACCTGGTTAGATTTTGAACTCAATGTAATATCAAAGTTATGCCTAAAATGTATAAAGGCAATTGTAAATATGTTTTGAGGGTTCTTCTCTGCCTATATGCTATAGCAACATTATCCTCTACAACTTTTCCTTTCAGTAATAAAATTTCTATTCCTTGCCCTCTCTTTCCATTTTGATGTCTAGTGTATTTATATGCCTTGTAGTAAATGTTTTCTTTCTATTTTCCTAAGTTTACATGATGTCCTCAATTTGTTGGAAATCATTGCATAAGTGAATATTATCCTTCCTTTCAATGTTTCATCAATTTCAAGCTTGCATGTCACTTTTGGGAATAGACTAAAGTTAAGTCTAGTGTATTTTTTGTTTTCATTGATGTTTTGTGCAATTGTAGATAGAGTTGTGACCATTCAATCTTGGTGCATCACCCCCTTTAGATTAGACTAGGTAGTTTTCTTTCCTGCATCTCCTTCTTCCTTTTCCTTTGAAGTGTAGTTAGGTGCATCTTGATTGTAAGGAAGCCAACCTTCTCTAGAGATTTGACCTTAGAGTGCAAGTCCCACACTTGGAGGTCATTTCCATGTTACATGAGGTTTCTTGAGGGTCATAACTCAAGAAAGGGTGCAGACTTTTGTGTCAACAATTACCATGCTCATACACATATGGATGTTTAGGTAATCAACCTTACATTTAAAAAAAGGAATATGTGCTTGAAAACTAGATTTTCATTAAACAAAAGAATCATGCATGCATAACCAATTTTGCATTTGAATAAAAGGTCCTCTTATAGAATAAAGAATCTATACTTTTGTCTTATCTTACAATATTTCAAAAGATGCAACCTAGTCTAGCTAGCTTTTTGAAAATAGAATGTTAAACTTTGAGTTTCAGCTTTAACTTGACTAGTCTATTTAGACCCATTGAATATTGTCACAAGCTTTTAAACATAACTATATAAGGAGTAAGTTAGGATGTATATAGGTTAACCTTACACTAACTATAAACTACAATACAAGGGTTGTAATAGGGTATTACAGTATTGTAATTATAGAACTCTGCTTGATTCACCCAAGTGGGTGTATGATGGAAAAGAGTTGTATTAGGTGATTAAATATCACCAATGGTTATAAGAATACAACTACATCAAAATAATTAGAAACTAGAACTACACATTTATTAGATTCAGTAGTTCAAGGGTCTTGATCCCATGGATATGGGTATGTAGGCAACCTAGTAGGCAAAGTATGCCTCCAGTGTGTAGACACCTTGGACATAGTTAGGTCGCACTTAACTATTTTAAGAAATTATATGTTAACTCACAAGGCTCACTCCCTTGTAGAAGCCTCTACCACAATTACATTACATCTAAACCATGAAAAAGATCTTGAAGTGTTTCCCAACCTTGAAACACTCTTATAAGCAAAGGCAGAGAAAATGCAGATGCAATACATATATTAGTATTATCTATGTATATGTATGTATGTATGTGTGTGTGTGTATGTATGTATGTATGTACATACCTATGTATGTATATATACATAGAGATCTTGGCACAATAAAAAAATTGATCCAACTATATATATATTCCATAATCCAAATAATAAAACAATAGAGCTCACTCAACCTATGCTAAGTGACTTACCTCAAGATATTTTTGGAAAGAAACAACCCATAACCTAGTTAAATTGGTCTAATTTCTGATTAATTGGGTTGATTACAAATTCTTGTAGAACTATCATCAGATTAGGTACAATAAAATGAACAATTAGTTGTTCCTAGCAAATAGGATCAAATATAGTTTCCCAAGGTAATAAAATTACATATGTAGATGCATCACTTAAATGTAAAGCATGAAACACATTCCTTAATTTATAATGGAAGCCAGGGATGTAACCATGTATGTGTTGGTAGGCTCTCCCTGCAAGGATCCCAAGTATCTACTATTGTTGTTAATTTGGGCATCATTATATGATCCAAAATGTTATGAAGTATTAAAACCAATAGTAAGCTCTCCCATGTCTCTAGAAAACCTAGCATAGATTTAGGGTTCCTTGGCTCCCATGAATTTGTAGCAACTATTCTTACTACTAGAAGAATACCTTTAGTGAAGAGTTGAGTGTAAGGAGTTAAAGAAGAAAATTCTACTTCTGTGTAAATGCCATAATCATGAGTCTAATTCCCTTGTAGAATCCTCTGCCACAATGGCATTACCTCTAAACCATGCAAATGATGTATGTATGAATGTGTATATATGTATGTATGTGTATGCATGTATATATCTATGTATGTATGTATATATATATATATATATACAAAGAGATCTTTTGGATTGTGGAGATTAGTGGAGATCTAGGATTTCATTGTCATGCCCTTGTAGTCTCTACATCTTGTTGTTGTGCCCTTGTGATCTCTATATATGTATGTATGTATGTATGTATGTATGTATGTATATACATATGTATATGTATATATATGTATATATATACATATATGTATATATAAATACATAGATACTCATTTGTGTGTGTCTATATATGTATGTATGTATGTATGTATGTATGTAAACAAAGAGATCTTGGCACAATAGAAAAATAATAAAACTCACTCAACATGTAGCATGGCCAAAAATGTGATGACAATGCCTATTGGTAAGTATATACCTCTTTTTATCTCTCATTTTTCATGTGTTTATTTCACTTAAAATATTATTTCTTGGGGGAATTTTGTAATATAGGATTCTTTTTATGTAGGAGGTGATGATGACATTCCTAGATGCACCTGTGTTACATGTACGAGAATCACTAAAGAATTGTGACGAATTCCCTATGAGAAATGAAGATAGAATTCCCTTGAGAGTAGCGAGAGGCAATGAGGACATATCAAGCACTTTGAAGAATGATCCTTTCTCAAAGATTTTAGATGTTGGAAGGGGGCAAATGAGCTTACACCTTCACATGGTTGGCCTTGATTAGTAGAGAATATTAAATAATTATTGAAACCAAGTGAAGCTCAACATTAACCTTATATGATTTCATAACAACTACTGTGTGAATCTCTTAGTTTTAGACAATGCTAAAGGAGGCCATAGTTCAATATGAAACCTCAATTCATATGCATACGACATCAGGTGCAACTAAAAAATGTAATAGGTTTGCATTTTTTTGTTAGAGGTATTCAATTAGGAATTTTAAGTTATAGACCATTATCTACATTGTAACGCTGACTCTTATAGGCAAGAGTAATGTCCTTAGCATGCGAGCAAATAAGGACTTTCTATGTGCTAGCTTACAAAGGACAGTCTCTTGGCCATAACAACTAGATTTCTAATGTTCATGATGGTCTATAATTTTATTTTTTTAAATACCTATTAAATAAATTGTAATTGTGTTGTGTTTTTTTAGCTACATCCATTTTCCATGCATATAGAACATAGTCGTGCATGCATTCTTGATTGAGAGTGGCAGATTCTTATTTTGGATGCAAAGGAAAAATGACATGCACTAGAAGATGGCAAAATGATGTCACTTTTGTAGGTGTGGAACATTCTATTTTACTTTAAAGAATAATCCTTTCTTAAATATTTTACATGATAATAGGGAATTTAGATGTTGGGGGGGTGGGGTGGGGGGGAGGGTGGTGGGGGTGTGGGTGGGGCAAAATGAGTTGCCACCTTCACATGGTTGGCCCTAATTAGTAGAGAATATTAAACTATTCTCAAAACCAAGTGAAGCTCAACATTAACCTATGATTCCATGACAACTAATTGTGTGAATCTATTGGTTTTAGGAAATGTAGAAGGACACCATAGTTCAATATGCAATCTCAATTCATATGCATACTACACTAGGTGGAGTTGAAAAAACCCAATAGGTTTGCATTTTTGTTAGAGGTTTGCATAGACCTATTAGTTAAATGTAAACTTGGTGGGATTTTTAAGCTCCACCTATTGTCCATGCATATAGAATGCAACTACACATTCATTCTCAATTTAGAGTGGTAGAATCTTGTTTTGGATGTGAAAAAAAAATGACATGCATTGGAAGATGGGAAAATGATGTCACTTTTATAGGTCTGGAATCCTTTTTGTACTTTAACGATTGATCATTTCTTAAAGATTTTAGTTGTAACTAGGAATTTAGATGTTAGGGGGGTGGGGCCAAATTAGCTTCCACCTTCATGTGGTTGGCCCTGATTAGTAGAGAATATTAAACTTTTCTTGAAACCAAGTGAAGCTCAATATTAACATATGATCATATGATAACTAAATATGTGAATCTATTGGTGTCAGGCAATGTAGAAGGATGCCATAGTTCAAATTATTAATGATTACAAATAGCCATTTAAAAAGAAATTTAAGACATGTCAAATCTTTGTCCCTAGTATTAGATTAGTTTTTAATAGTTATGAAACCCGTCTAAATTGAGATACTCCAAGAGTGTTACCTTTTTAAAATAATATGACAATTCATCCAACTTCACCTAGATAACCTACTTTAGAGATTGAAAGTGGGATGGCAACTATCCATTTGCAATGTCCCTCCCCATCTCCCTCAAGTGATCATGCATTCTCATCTGACCATCTTCATCCATCTCAACAAGATATCTATTGAAAAGATTTCTCCAACCAAGTGTTCCATAAAACTCAGCATCTCATGCTACAATGACTATACTTCTTCATTGTCCAATGAAGAAACATGTTGCAACCAAGAACATATCCTTCTCTTGCTTCCCTATATCATCATAGCTGACTTTGAGCCTCTTTGTAATGTCCTCATGGAGAATCTAGGAATACTTATTCAATGTTTTCCATGATTTTTTTTTTTAATAATCTGAAAGTTGATACAATTGAGATGACTTATTTAGATGGATAGCATTCACAAATATAGCATTGCTATCACATACCCATCAAAATTGTGATAGACTATTCTAATGGATAGTCATCACTCCCACAACATTACTTTCACATACATATCACACTTGTGATAGACAACTTTGATGGCTAGATATTGGTCCAATGGAAGAATGAAAGGATAGACCATTGCAATTGCAATGTTCTACTATCACAATTGGGATGACAAGAATGTTTAGGTGTCATTTTGCATGATTCTTAATGACATGGATCCTTTTGAACTCCTCTCGTGAAAAGTTAATTTTGGATCAACTCCTCTCTTGACCTACTAGAATCCACTCAATAGAAGATAAATGTGAGTGTTCACAAGGAGGCCTTTTCTAGTTCTAACCGATTATGGATAAGATGTTAAAATTGCTTGATATCTCAAAAGAATAACAACACAAAAAGAAAAATATTTATGTATTTTTCTATTTATTAATGAATGTAATCTAACAATACAACTATATGAATTCCTAAATTAACTAGGTGTTTGTAAAATAAATAATGAAGATAGGGTAACAAGGAGTTTAAGAAAATGAATTGAAAAGTAAATCCCTAATGGACATAAGTTGCAAAAACAACATGTCTGCAAGTTAAGCCTTTGAAAAAATCAGTAGGTAAACAATGAAAATAAGAGTAATGCTTCCTCAATTCCATTGATGTAATCATCGATGGGAATTCAGTAACCATAAGATGTTTAACTTGTCATCAGATCGCAAGGCCATGAAAAGTGTTCTTATACAAGACAAAAAGACATGCAAGAAAATAGGGTTATCTCTTCCTCAACTAAGTGCATCAGTAGAATTTGTAAACATGTGTCAAACACCAAAATTAAAAGATTGCTCAATCAAAATAATGCAATAAAAATATTGGCTTCATTACACTCCATGAACATACATTCACAAAATATAACACACTTACAAAAGAATAACTACACTTTGAATGAGAACACCAAAATCATATTCTATTGCTTCAAAATAATAGCCTATAATACATATTTAATTCCTCAATTTATAGGCAATATTATCCTTAATTTGTGTTGAGAGTGAGAGACTCCTTCATGGAAACATATGCCTCTAAACTAATAAAACAAATCTATTTATGTACAAATTAAATCTATAACTGGTGCTAAGTAGGACTCCATCCTTATTTATATTATTTAATGGATGTATGAGCCTTTACATGTCTTAAAACAAAGAAAGCATGAGAAAATAAGAAGAAGAAAGTCATTAGATGATATAGGAGTCTTTGGAGATGCCAAAAATAGAAGCTCAACCTTCTCTGGATGCTTGTAGGAGTTAAACTACTATCAAAATACATTTTTGAGGCATGGAATGCTCTAAATTTGGTACTAGAAGTTAACTATCTATGCACCTTGGGAGAAGTGCACCTTGTGCACCTTGGAAGCTTGCGTACCTCGGAAGACAGGTCCAAAAAATACAAAATTTTACCAAGTGTCAAAACTAAAATTCTAGCTACTAGGTTTTGTTCCCCTTCATACCAAAGCTATGTCTGGGTATTTTCTCTTGAATTTCTCTATAATCTCTATTACTTGGATTGCATCTAAAAAATATAAAGCATCATATTTATCCTTTACGTTTTGCCTATAGTTTCCCACCTTTGTGCAAGTCTCTCTAAAATCTCCCAAATTTCACATCCAATTATAGCAATGCATCTTTGGTCTTAAATGTCTATCTAATATCCTCATTAGTGGAAGATTCTTCAAAATTCCTCTAAAATTATTCAACAACTACTTGTACATTCATCAGTTTATCCCTTGAATCATCTCCAAAACTGTCCAAGCAAGCATTGATGTAATGTTTCTCCACCTCCAAAATTTTCTCTTGGGTTTCATCCATGAGCTTATGAATATCCACATGTAATGTTTCCATTACTTTATTATCATCCACAATCTTCTTTGTCTAATCATCTATCTTATCTAACTCATCTATAGTATATACATCCACCAAATTCTAATACCCCTGACCCTTTATTAATTGTAACACTTGTAGGTCTTTACCATAGGTATATACTTTGTCCATTAACCCAAAATCCTAGTGACTGAGGAAACAATTGACTCCAATCCTCTTGTGGAGGTTGATTTGTTGTGGTATCCCTTATCTTTTCACCTACCAATGTAGTGCCTACCAGCATGCAATCAAAATTTGACATCTTAAAGACATCAGCCCCTTCATCCTCTTTCTCATCAATCCATTATTGAAATTCATCCTCCAAAGTTGTAGCCTAAATAGGCTATGTAGGAATGGATGGTGGTGTTATAGTGGAGCTTCTTCTCCATTCTACCTCTATATCCCTAGCAAGATGATTCCTTTGAATCAAGGGAAGATTATCTTCTTCATCTTCATTGTCCTTTTCTTTCTCTTCTAGAATAACCTTTTGTATCATGTTTTATCTCCTTTTAAGTGGATTTTTCATCTTTCTTCTATTGGGTTCCAATGGGGATGCTTCATCCTCTTGCATAGGCTAAGAGACTTCTTGTGTTTTTATTTCGATTCCTTGCCTTTGTTCTGGTGGCAACACTAGTAGATTATCATGAGTCTGGATGAATTCTATATTTACTGCCCTTTGTACATTCTCTACCCCTTGGTTTTCTAATCCTTGATTTTCCCCTTCTCTAGGCTTAGCTTGTTAAGGGGAAGTTCTTTTCATTTTATTTTTACCCTTCTGAGCCCTAAAATATCCAACTTCTCTATCAAGTTAATGTACTATTTCTGGCCTTACTAGAGACTAAGCTATGAATGTTGGCACTATCACCTTCACTCCTCTACCTTTCAATGGGTTGGCTATAGCTTGGAAAACTATAGTTTGTGGAATTGAATCTAGCTTGAATGGTCTTTTGATCTAATCCTTGGTTAATTAGATGACATGCCCTTTGCCTATGATTAATATCTACATTTTATTCTCTATTAATTTCTACATTCATGATAGGTTGATCATATATCTTATCTCTATTATACAAGGGATCTAAAACCTCTTTAGTGTTCGTCTATATGATCTTTAATGGGACTTTCATTTTCAATGTACTACCTGCCAGATAGAGAGTCATCCTACAATAATCCCTTATTCAAATTTCATAGTCATCCACTACATTCATCCAATGATTGTCTATGGCATCTTTATGTTGGAATGATTTTCCTACCAAGTATTAAACTCTACCAATGTTATCAAAATAAGGACAAGGAGAGTTATAATCTTCCAAGGGATATTGATCCCACTCAAACTCAGAAGTTGCAATATCCTACTTCTGATTAACACTAAATAGACCTATAGTGATCAACCAGAACTAGGTCTTCTTATGTTGCTTTCTTACTCTCTCATATTTAGATGAGAGTTGTCATGCAATCTCCACCAATATGAGTTTGTCACACAAATACCTAGGGAGATTCTTTGGATTAATAGTCATACCTGCTACCCTAAAATAGGTGAATGTCTTATATTGGATGTAATAGGAAACGATTTATGTAATCTTTTTTGCTACCTCTTCTGACATCCTTTTTGCATAATCTCCCTCTATGAACTAGATGATCATGAAAATGAAGACATCATTCACTATTCTATACTCCTTAATATGCTCTAAAATTTCATATAGAACCTTTGGTTGTTCTTGAATGCCACCAGTTGTTCATCTAAATTCTCACTAAGAATTGAAGCCCAATTAATTGGCAACTTCACTATTTTGATGGTCTTAATGAAGTGTACCATCCATTTATTCAAGTGTCCAGCTACTGGTAATCCCATAACTCTACTCAAGAGCACTATACAATGTTAGATATCATCTTTCATATAGCCCCTTTTCATATCTACCTTGCATTATTTTCATCCAAGAGGAGTCTTATCAATGAGATATGAAGATTGGATGATTTTGGATGCTTCCTCTCCATGCTATGTATTCTACCTTTTTGCTTGATGATATTTTAACTTGATGTACTAATTTTCTCTTGGAAGATGGAATACCTTCTATATATTCTTATGCCTTAGATCTAGGATGATCTTTTTAGTTATGCTTTTCACAACCCTTTCCTCTTAAACATAGTTCTCTACTAATGCCATAATCAACTTCAAAGACTATATTGGAACTAAGTGTGCTACTGCATTTACTGGTCCTAATTTGATAAGTGCAGATACCATAGGGGAACTTTTTGTGGCTTATTACATAGCACCATGAATGCATTCCATTCAATATGACCTAGCTCAATGTCTCAAATTTTTGATTATTCATCCTAGAAGCATGACTTCAATGGAACACCTTGGAATTTGAAGACCAGTAGTTTTAAGCCATCTTTGCAATGAGGCAAGATGAGGAGGAAGGCATTTAATCTATCTAAAGTGAACATCCATTGTTTTAGAAGGTGGAAAAAAATCATTTTAAATAAAACCTAATTACAACAAAAAAGACCCAGAACGTAAAATCCTAAAAAATGGTGACAAAAACACCTAAAAAGCCCTTAAAACCTCTAATGGACAAAACATGGTGCGCCTTGCACACCTTGTGGGTGCGCTTGCACCTTGCCTAAACAAACAAAACACCACTAAGGGTATGCACCTAGCACAACTTATAGGTGTGCATGTGCATGTGCCTTACTTTGAATGTTGGGATGATTTTCCTTAGTAAAGTTGTGCATGTTCACACCTTGGATAGGTGTGCACATGCACACCTTTATCTAGCATGAAGACTTTTTTTGTGTTATGTTTTATTAAAAGTTTTTGGTTTTTTAGGTTTTGTAGAAAAAGGTGTGCACGTTGCACACCATGGAAGGTGTGTAAGGTGTGCACCTTTACCTTAGTTGTTTTCTAATGTGTTTTCTTAGTGTGTGCAAGAGATGAATTGGGGATGAAGTGCACCACACAATGTGCAAAGGTGCACTTACTAAAGACTCAAAAGGAAATAATGAAAAAGGAGGGAGGGGTCCCAAGCTTTTATAGGCCCAGGTCAAAGTGCACCTTTAGAGGTGAATGTTAGGATTTAATCATAGATAGAAATAACAATTACATGCAAATATAAAAAATATCAAAAAATAATAGACCACACAGAAAAGAACACAAAACACCAAGATTTAACATGGTTCACTCAATCCCTAGGCTATGTCCACCAAATAACAAGTTTAATATTATTACAATCTAGTGATTACAACATGATTACAATTTGCAATCCCTTATTGCTCAATATTGTTGCAACAACCAATTTTTTCATCACTCACAATGAAACAATCCATAACCCTAAGCCCTTTTATACAAATATTTCAACTGCTTCAGGGTTATAATTAATAATTACATGTCATCCAAAAATTTTGATAAAATAGGGCCCAAAAATTTTTCTCAGGGGCTCCACCCTTGAACCCCTGAACAATCAAAACCTAATGGCCTTGGTTGTATTGGGGACTATTGCCCCCAAACCCCTACTTGTGGCCTAGCTTGACCTAGCCCTAACCCCGTCGAGGAATTATGGAATATGTAAAGTACTTTCCTGATTAGTCACCACAATCTAACAAGCTCCCACTTGGGGACTGATCAAGCTCCACACTAAAAAAAATCTCCCACTTGGAGACTAATATTGTAGCTATGATACTACTCCATGAGCCTCCCACTAGATCAAACCACCCTAGACTCTATTGTTATTTTATTCATATTTAGTCTAGAAAACCAACTAAATCGAAAGAGGAGTTTAACTTGTCCGTTGTTACTACCTTTGTAAACATATCTGTTGGATTTTCATTTGTATGTATCTTGTCCATCTTTAATTTTCCATCATCCAAAACTGACCAAATGAAATGATACTACAGTTGAATGTGTTTTTTCTTTGAATTAAGAGCCCAATTCTTAGGAAGATGAATGACACTTTGACTATCTATAAAAAAAATAATTATCCTTCTAAGGGTGTCACAATTCTTCCAAGAAGAATTAAAGCCATATCATCTCCTTGGCTGCTTCTATAGTGGATAAAGCATTAACCTTATGTAACCTAGAAGCCCAGCTCATGGCTACCCACCAATAGTAAATAAATAACCTATAGTACTCTACTTGGTATGAATATCCCCTACCAAATCTAAGTCAACATATCCCTATAAATTAGTAGTAGAGCCCCCAATGTGTAAACACTTATTGGATGTTCCTCTCAAATATCTAAGAATCCATTTGATTGAATTCTAATGCTCAATTCTTGGATGACTCATATAGTTACTAATGACTCCCACTACATGTGCACTATATGGCCTTGTACATACCATAGCATACATCAAGCTTCTTATAGTTGAATCATAGGGTAGCTTGGACATCTTATCCTCCTCTTCTTATGTCTTGGGACACATCTCCTTAGTCAAATTCAAATTAATAGGTAAAGGTGTGCTGATAGCTTTAGCATTCTCCATAGAGAAATGTTGCAACACCTTCTCAACATAATTAGCCTGAGATAGCATCAATTTTCTATTCTTCCTATCTCTACAAATCTTCATACCAAGGATTTTTTTTTCTGCCCCCAAATCCTTCATAGAAAATACATGTGCTAACTAGAATTTCAGCCCCTTAATATGATCCATGTTATACCTAGCTACAAACATATCATCAACATAAAAACATAAGATAATATAGCTATCATCATCCAACCTCTTAAATTAAGCACAGTGATTTGAATGACACCAATTATATCCATTCTCATGCATAAAACTATCAAATTTCAGATACCATTACCAAGGTGCTTTCTTCAAGCGATATAAACTTTTCTTCAATCTATACACTAGGTTCTCCTTACCTTTGACCTTAAATCCCTTTGGTTGTGCCATATATATATCCTCATCCAAATCACCATGAAGGAAGGTTGTTTTAACATCAAGCTACTCCAAATGAAAAATTTTAGTAGCCACAATACTTAAAACAATATAGATAGAATTTATTTTAACAACATGAGAGAATATCTCATCAGAATCAATGCCTTTTTTCTATGTAAATCCTTTTACAACTAACCTATCTTTAAATCTTTTCTTACCTCCATCCTCTTCTTTCAACCTATAAACCCACTTATTCTATAAAGCCTTTTTACCTATAGGTAACTTGCATAAATCCCAAGTCTTATTTTTTAGCAAAGAGTCCATTTCATCCTTCATTCTATACTCTCACTAAATCTTAGTATCCACCTATACAACTTCATCATAACATTCAAGTTCACCAACATCACTTAGTAAAATAGAATAAAAAGAGAGAGAAAAATCTTTCTAGAGGTCTAATTAGCCTTGTTGGTTGTCTAACATTTACTAGTGTGTGTGGTATTTATTGTTGTAATTTTTGCACATCATGAGGAATTTTCATAACATCATCTTTTGGAGTATCATCCAGCAATACATAATCATTTTCTTTCTTCTCATGTTGCTACAGTAGATCTTTGTACAACATTTTATATTGAATATGACATCCCTTCTTCTTACAATTTTTTTTATTTTCAAAATTCCAAAGCATATAACCAAATTCATCAATGCCATATCCAATAAATACACATTTCTTTGACTTAGCTTCCAACTTGGTTCTATTTTCATAATCTATATGAGTAAATGCTTTACAACCAATTGTTTTAAGAAAAGAATAACTCACCTTCTTACCAGTCCATGCTTCCTCTAGAATACCACAACCCAAAGGAGTAGTAGGCGGACCTCTATTAAACAAATATATAGTATTATTGATAGTCTCTTCCCACATGTGTAAGGGAAACCTAGCATGCAACCTCATGCTCCTAGCACACTCCACTATAGTCTCATTCATGTGTTTAGCCACCTCATTTTCTTGTGGAGTCCTTGGAACAATTTTCTATATAAAATACCATTAGTGGAGCAATAATTTTCAAATTCATGACTATAATGCTCACCACCATTATCATATCTAAGACATTTTAATTTCTTACCAATTTCCTTTTCAACCAAGCATTTTCATTTCTTAAAAATTTTAAAGATATCATATTTATGTCTAAGGAAATAAAGTCATACTTTTCTAGTTTCATCATCAATAAATGCAACATAATAATGAAAGCCACCAAGGGAAGATACCTGAGCCAGTCCCAATACATCTATATTCACAAGCTCTAATTTCTCCCTTTTATTTTCTTTCCCAGTCTTCACAAAACTCACTCTATTTTGTTTTCCATACACACAACTTTCATAGAAATCCATATTAACACATTTCAAACCTGGTTTCTTTGAATGAATTACTTTCATACCTTTCTCACTCATGTGCCCAAGTCTCTTGTGCCACAATGCTATAGTAGAATCTATAGCAGCTATTTGTTCTCTCTACTTAACTACAACAACTATTCTTGAACATTCATTTTTCTCTAAAACAATTAAAGTAGAAGGAACAATATGACTTGTACAAAGATATAAGGTGCCTACTTTTGCACCTTTTTCTACTATAAGGGAACCTTTAGAAACCTTCCAATTTTTATCATTAAAAGTAACTACACAACCCTCATCACTGAGTTGCCCTACTAAAATTAAATTCTTACTTAGCCTTGGAACATGTCTTACCTAATGTAGTAGCCAATGATTCCCATTTTTCAACTTAATCTTAACTTTTCCCTTGCAAACAATCTGACAAGATTTATTATCCCCCAAATAAACAAGCCCAAAATCCCCTTGGACATAATCACTGAAATGACCTCTATGAGGTGTAGCATGAAATGAAGTAACAAAACCTAAAACCCATGAATCATTAACACTTTCTAAAGATAGAAAAAAAGCATCCTCTTTGGATTTGTTACTTACCAATTTGTCTCCTTGTCTCCATCTGGCTTTTCTCCTTCATTTTTCTTTCAAGTCCAAATTTTTTTATTCTTATTCCTTGGTTTCCCATAATACTAGTAGTCATTTGATCCTCTTGATTGGGACCTCTTCCCTTTTGACTTTCACCTTTATTTTCCATGATTTCTAGAATTACTTCCTCTCTCAGTCATTCTACCTCAACTTTGTGTGTTCAAAGCACTTCCAGAGGTAGATCCAGCTAAGGTTTTCCTATGAATTTCCTCACTCAAAATAACACTGATCACATCATCATATTTTAGAGTATTAGATCCAGAAATAGAATTACTTACAGCCATTACCAAGCCATTCGAACTTTTAGGCAAATAACACAAAATCAAGAGAGCCCTAGTTTCTTCATCAAAATTAATACCCACAAAAGATACGTGACTAGTAACAATATTAAACTCATTTAAATGATATACAATAGATCTACCTTTTGTCATTTTCATATTAAATAAATGCTTCATGAAAAATACCTTGTTGAAGCAGAGGGTTTTTCATACAATTTTGCTAGGGTTTCGATCGACTCTTTCATCATGTTTTCTTTTTTAATATTAAATGTCACCGATGGTGCTAGGCATAATTGGATGCTTCCAAGTTCCTTTCTATCTAAAAGATCTTAGTCGTCATTTGACATAAATCTCTGATTCTTGGTTTTCCCTTCCAACAGCTTCCATAAATTCTTCTAATAAAGATAGTCCTCTATTTGCATCTTCCATAACTAAAATTTCTTCCCCTTAAACTTTTCAACCCTCAGCTTACCCTTGTTAGCCATCACTCCCACTCAATTGTGAGACTCCCACTCAACTATGAGACTTTCTTGGAGAGGATAACAAAAAAAACAGCATTGCTCTAATACCACTTGTTATGATTTAATTGCAGACCAAAATAAAAATTATATGTAGATATAAAAAATATCAAAAAATAATAGATCACATAAAAAAGAACACAAGACACCAAGATTTAACATGGTTCACCCAATTCCTAGGCTATGTCCACTAAATAAGAAGTCTAATATTATTATGATCCAGTGATTACAACCTGATTACAATCTGTAATCTCTTACAACTCAATACCAACACAAGAACCAATTTTCAATCACCCACAATGGAACAATCCCTAACCCTAAGCCCTTTAATACAAGTATTTTTAGTAATTTAGGGTTATAATTAATAATTACATTTCAGCCCAAAATCTTGATAAAATAAGGCTCCGAACACCACCAAGGAATTATGGAGTATGCATAGTACTTCCTTGATCATTCACCACAATCTAACAATCTCCCACTTGGGGATTGATTAGGCTCCACACTAAACAATAGTGCACACCTATGCATGTGCACAAGTGCACACTTTCAAAGGGAAGTGCTCCCACACTAGTGTGCTTAGTGCACTAGCACACCTTGAAGGGTGCACTAGGTGCACTAACTATGCTAGTGTGCCCTTATATATGAAAACCATTCTTTTCCTCCTTAGAACCTCCAATTTCTAGCAAGATGGGTTTTTAGGCAGAGACACAAACTAAGCAAAAATATTAGCAAAAATCCTAAAAAGACACAAAACTTGGACTAGGGATCTGCAAAGATTTTAAAAAGTACTAGGGGGTCTCCATTTCTAGGAAAAATGGGGCATGCATTGTAAAACCACAACAAATAGCCCCGATAAAAAAGGGAAGAAATGATAAAGTTATTTCTTCATTAGAAAACATTCCTTTGATATGTGTCAAACACCAACTGAATCTTGAATACTCCAAGCATATTTCGAGTCACTTTGTAGTCAAAACCTCAAAATATCAAATCTCCAAGTTTAGTGTGTGTTCAATGTATCCATTTTCTTTGACATATTAGAATGCAATATAGTAAAAGCTTTTGACAACTTTGAAACAATCTTCCATGCTTCTGGTCCATTCATTAAGAATCCTCATGAAAGTTGTTTATCAATCCCTTATCTGACCAGATGAGAGAATTAGTTCCGAGGGCCCTTAATGGGTTATCACTTTTCATTTGAATTCTTGGGTAATCTTCTAAATATTTACTTTACATAGCTCTCATGTCACCATTTGATTCTTCAATGAAGCAATTATTTTGAAACTAGATAGCTTATTTGGAGTGCATATCTCTATAGTCAGATTACCTTTCTCAGACTTCATAGAATCTTTCATTCTTAATACTATTTTTATTTTTTATCTTCTTTCTGTACCCTGACCACACTTAGACTATGTGGCCAAGACATTGGTATCATTTTTCAAGCTCAATATTTAGTTGACGTCCCTTGCATTCTTCTTTTAAAAACTTTTTGGAAACTCTCATAGCAAACAATGATCTTAGCAATTCCTTCAAGAAGACCCTTTTGTTTGAACTAATAGGGTTTGGACTATCCCTTGCTACCATCAACCTTGGTTTGAAAACACTTAAGATAGCTGATATTTAAAATTTCAAAGTGTTAAAAAATTATTGATCTACAATTCTGAATTCAAGACTGAAAGTCCTCTATAACTACATCAAACATTTGTTCCTCAATTGGTATAAGAAACAAAATCACTTAAATGTTTTGACAAAGAAATAAGTCTTTCCCAAAAGTCAAAAACAAAAATTGGTTTAATGAGATACATCAAGATAAAATCTTGAGTGCACCTAACCCCCAAACTGACACAAATTTGAAAATAAACACACAATTGAAAGCAAACACACAATTGAATGTAAACATACTTGCAAAAATAAACATACTTATAGAAAGGAATTTTGATTTTTTTCTATGCTTTTAGGCCTTAGAGTAATGTTTTAGGAATTTCCCATTGAATGGAAATGGAACCAATTCTCCTTGTAAGGAACTCAGCCTAAAAGTATTTTCTCCCAAAATTTCCATGATATGATAGGGACCAATCCACAAGCTTGAAACTTAGTGTGGTTGCTCAACTTTTCTTTTTCCTTGTCCTAGAGTAGAACAAGGTTAGATATTCTAAAATAATTTATTGTGGCCCTTTTTTTGAACCACCTCTTGATGAAATCCTGATGTTTTTCCATATGCTCCAAAGTAGTTGTTTGTTTCTCATCCATTTCCAAAAGATTCATTAGTCTGATTTGCACCCTGTCAATATCTTCAGTGTACCCACTCATGAATTTCGAAATAGGAATCCTGAGGTTAAGTGGGAATACTAGCTCTTGTCTATAGATGGGTAGATATGGAGATGTCCCCAAAGAATTCTTGACCCTAACTAGGTTTGTCCATAAGGCATATTTGAGTTGAGTATGCCAATCTTTAGGATTTTCCTTCAACAAACATCTTATTACCATGATTAAGTTCTTATTTGTAGATTTGGCCACATCATTTCCTTGTGGATAATAATTTGAAGAGAACTTGATAATAACCTAATTTTCTAGTGCTCATTGAGTAAGGAATATCAATGCAAAAGATGATCCATTATCTCACACCAGAAAGAATGGCATCCCAAATCTTGTAACAACGTGTTCTTCCAAGTAGTTTGTAACAACCTTTGCCATGTAATTTCTGAAAGTCTTAGCTTCTATCCAATGTGTATGAAAGTCACCAACTTTACAAAGGGATGTACCTCAAATACTGGTTGTAATGGCATTACAAAATGTATTTCTCTATTATAACTAATCTGAAAATGTGGAAAGTACGCACATGTTCAAAAGTATCTTTGAAAATCATGGGCTAGAAATAATCTGACTTTAAAATCATATGAGTTGTAGCCTCTACTAAAACATGCTCTGTACCATATTTATCATGAAACTATTCCAAAACTTCTTTTACTTGTTTGCATCCCAAGAACTTTAGGTAAATTCCTTAATAGTTCCTTTTGTATGTTTTTGTATCATGTAGCATGTAGGATTCACACATCATTTTGAGTCCTCTACGCTGTGAACTATTCATCCAATTGGGGTACTAATTTTTTAAAAGATAGTAAATAGTATCTTGGTACTAGATACCTTGGTCAATATCAACTTGAGATACTACAATATTCTTCTGATCTTCCACCTCTATTTCACCATCAAAATGGAATTTTTTTCAATCCCTGATTTGGTTATTTGCTATCATTTTTTATAATCCTTGGTCTCTTACCAACTTCATGGGTTGAATCTCTAAATCAAATTCATGAAGGATTTCCATCCATTTTCCTTGCCTTTCACATAGTTAATTTTGCATCAATAATGTCTTAAATGTAGGATTAGGCACAATCACATATTCCTTGCTCCTTAGTATATAATGGAAAAATTTCTTTCTCACTTTGTTTAAAGAAAAAGACTACTTATCAAGGTTATAATAATTTAACTCAACATTTTTCAGAGGGCAATTCATAAAGGAAATGGGCCCTTCATCTTGTTTATCCATCTTCTATGTAAGAATCCTTACACATGAGTATTCTAAAATAAAAGAGTGTATTTTGAAAGGTAGACCATAATCCAGACTCACTAGTACTGGGGTTATGGAAATGGCCACTTTGATATCCAAATGATTTCTTAATCTCTAGAACCCATTCTATTTTTGCTTCCTTTTTGAGTAAACCATTAAAGTGATGAACTATCTTTGCAAATTTACTTATAAACTTTTGCACAAAATTTACCTTTTCAAAGAAAAAATTAAGTTCTTTTCAACTGTAAGGAGGTGACAACTTCAGAATGGCTTCAATTCTATTAGGATCAATGGAGATTATGGCTTCAGAGATGATATGACCTAGGTACTTTCCTTTAGTAACTCCAACTAAACATTTCTTGGGATTGAGTGATATGTTGTATTTATGACATCTATTGAATACTTATCTTAAATTAGCAATGTAAGTGCTTTGATCCTTTGAAAAGATAGTTAAGTCATCCATGTAGATGACTATACACTTGTTTATTAATCCATAAAAAGCTTCACCCATGGCTCATTGAAATGTAGCCCCTACATTAATCAGCTCAAAAGGCATTATTTTGTAAGAAAAAGTTACCCATTTGGTCATGAAGGTTGTCTTTAGCCTATCCTCTCCATCAACCATTACATAGTTATATCTTAAATATCCATCCAAGAAAGATATCATCTTGGAACCATTAACAATTTGTAGAACTTCATTCAGTGAGGGAAAAGGGTAGTTATCCTTTTGAGATGCAAGGTTTAGGTTATGAAAATCCACACAAAGATGAATCTGTTTAGTCTTTTTTCTATACAAGAACCAAGTTAGCCACCCATGTAGAATGGTGAATGGGGAAGATGATCTGGCATCAAGTAACTTCTTAACTTCCTTCATTATCAACGATTCAATAATTGGATTAACAAGTCTATGCCTTTGACAGAAAGGTTTGGCATTTGGTTTCAATGGAATGTCATGTGTAATAATTTCAAGATCATATTTTTTGAGTTTATCATAGCTCCAAGCAATGACATCCTTGTATTTAGTAAGAAATTTGAGCATATCTTCCCTTTCATGTGTGTTGCACACCTTTCTAACCCTTGCCATTTTAGGATCTTCATTGGTATCCAAATTATATTAATCATATTCCTTGATCCCCTTTTCTTTGACCATTCTTTTATTAAGTGTTGATTCATCATGATCAAAAATGTGCTCCAACTCAACTATCCCATTAGGAATAGTGTTAGTTTTCAAGTTAAGGATCCCATCTTCATCTTCAACTTCATCATCCTCAGGTTTTTCATCTAGAGTGTCATCAATCTCTTTCCCTTTAAATGGCCATTGCACATGATAAATTTGAGTATTTCTTGATCATCTTGAAAAACTTGGAAGTTTGTAATATTGTCTGGGATAGATAGGGCAACCACTAGTTCTATTGAAAATCTTTCCAATTTTTTTCTCTTGATTAGTTGTAATGTGCTAGCCAAAATGGTGAGGGAATCTTCTACCATCATTTTCCTCCTTGAAATGGACTTTATGTTCAAAGCTCTAAAATTATCCATTAGATCCCATACTCTTCTCCTAAAAGCAAGCTACTATCATTGCAAGAGTATGCCAATTTCATTTGTCTTATAACCAACTGAGAATCTCCCTCAATTAAGAAGTTTTGATTCCTTTCTCCAATGTGAAAAGAAGTCCTCCAATCAATGCTTCATACTTTGCAATATTATTAGTACATCTAAACTATAATTGATATATTGGGTAGAAAGACTTACCGTTCGGGTTGATTAACTCAATACCTGTGCCAACTCCTAATTTTCACTTGGAACCGTCGAAGTGGAGTGCCCAAATAAAATCTTTGTTGTTCTTTCTAGATTTATGCTTATTCATCCTTAGCTTTTACTTTACCTAGGCATGAAAGGATTGTTTCTTGGGGATCCACTATAGTCTTTCATAGGATGGACATGATGATTTTCCATTGTTACTCCTTGATACATGAAGTGTATGTTTTTCTTCTTCGTCTTGAATTTCCCCAATTAATCCTATAATTTCATCCACTTTTGGTTTAGGATGAATAAAAACTAAAATCCATCCTTGACCTTTTATGTATCATCTCCTTCTTTGGACTTTATCTTTCCTAGTGGAGGAGAAGGAAAACCTCCACCATCTAAAGAGGTATTACTATATGATACATTTAGATCTTCAATTTCCCCTTCAACTTTTTTCATAGATTTAGATATGTTTGTATAATTTTTGACTTTCTAGGAGTTCATCTTTTGGAATGTTACCACTCTTTATTTCCATTATTTGTGTTAATACCTTAGCAACTACTTATTTGCAAAGTGTATATTCAAACTCTAAATGACTAACTTTATGCAATTTTCAAAATCTTGGGAGAAGCAAAATATTGGGGTCGGCTTCTTCTCCAAAATATTGTAAGTTGGCCACCATGTTTTCTATGAACTATATTACGGTCTCCTATTTTTGGATTAAAATCTTGAGCCTTCCATCTTGATCATCTAATATTTTGGTTGAAGTAGTATGAAAATCCATCACTTTGTAAGAGCTCAAATTATATTGTAATAATGCAACCTCATTCGGTGCATTTTATTCTGTAATCATTATTTTTAACTTTGGCTCTGCATCTATCTTGATCTAATTATTCAACCCTTTCCATGGTAACCATAATTTGAGTAAAATCTATAGAAAACCATCCTCCAAGGAATTTTTCCCATTCTCTTTTTAGTAGAAATCTATATGTTTTAGGAATCTCAACCACATGTTTATCAGTGATGTCTTGAATTCAGGGGTCAACTATCAATTATATCCGAACATTTTTCAACACACCAATAACTTTTACTTCCATTTTATCCAATTGTATCACTAGTTAGAGGGTTGAGGAGTGACTCACAACCTTTGTTCTATCAATAGTGGCATAACATTACAAGAGGCTCCTAAACTAAGCAAAAATGAGGGCACATCAACTTTATCTTTGAACATAGTTGGCATTGCCTCCAAAGCATTGACTTGTTGAGACACTATCTTTTGAGGAACAATACTTGTATTATGGGGTGCCTTTGTATGATCAAGAGTTTTCATTAGTGCTTTTCATGGATGAGGAAAAAATTTTAGCATGTCAAATATGGACATGTTGGCCTTTGTTCATTTCAAATCTTCCACCACACTATACTTTTTAGTAGACTAGGCAAGATTTTTGAATATTATAGAAACATTTCCTTGATTCTGATTTTGTTGTCCTCCATATGGGGGTCTAATTGGTACTAGATTGTTACTTGCTCTCTAATTAGGAAGAGTTAGTTGTAATGCTGGAGTAATTCCATCTGTCATAGGTTCTTTTTGACTTCATAGATTGTAGGTATTCTAATTGTCATTTCAAAAAGCAAGCATCTCTTTAGGTTGAACATTTGGCTTTTGACTGAATGGAAAAGAGAATTCCTTAGTGATTGGTTGTTCCAATTTCATGTTCTATGAATAATCATAGGATTCTAGTAGCATAGCATTAAATTGCATGGGAGTCACACTATCATTTTCTCATGGATTTCAATTCATTTCTTGATTTCCATTGTAATATGAACAATCATTGTTAGGTGTGTTCTAACCATTATCATATTGATTGATGTCCACATACTAAGTATTATTGTTATTGTTATCTATAGGAATACTTCCATTGTTTAGATGAGTGTTCCATCATTGATTCTATCTTTAGAAGCTATTGTTATGATCAGGAGGATTGAAATTGTTTCCTCCATTATTATTTCCTGCATTGTTGTTCCCAACATTGTTGTTCCAACTAAAATTTCTATTGTAGTTCTAAACATAATTGTTTTTTTGAAAGTTTTTATTCTATCCTTATGAAAACCTCAAGTGAGTTAGGTCATTATTCATTTGAGACATGGTTTTCTTAATTTGACCAAACTCAGAGACAAAATTATTGTCTGCTTTAGTGGAAGTTGTTGCCTTTTGCTAAAAGAAAGTAGCTTTTGGAGGTTCATATCCTAGATATGTAATAGTTAGGGTTTGCAGAATGGGTGCCTATTGTAATGGAACTGAATTCATTGGTATGAATTTCCTAAGCATCACAAGTGCTTCGACACAATATGTTGGTATTGTTGTAATAGCTTGAGCTAGAAGCATCAATCCTCCTCCATTAGGATTGGCTTGCTTAGTAAAGGTAATTTCTTCCAAGAAGACTTTTTCCAATGTGTTCTTATTTGTTGCAGGAAGTTTTGTTAGGAAAATAGTAGTAAGATGGTCCATAGCATTCAGATAATCTAGATTATAGCTTCAACTAATATAGTGTATGCCATTTCTAGCATGTGGTATGCCATATGAAAGAAATGGTTGAAGCATGAAACCATCTCAATTGGGTCACTTTTGATTGATATGAATTGTTGATCTATCACAACTAGGCTGAATTTTTTTTGAATTGTTCCAAGAACAATTTTTTGAAAGAATCCTAGTCTCTAATACATCCAAGTAGCAAATTAACATACCAATTGAAGGAAACTTCTCCAGAACCACATTCTTGTTAGCAATATTCCTTTAGGTGCAAATTTCCTTGAATACATTGATGTGATCTTTAGTAGTTCTCATCTCCCCATAGATGAACCTTGGGCAAAGCTTCTTAGGATTCTTAGGAAGGTCGTTGAATACACTTATCAAATTGATTGGTGAGTCTACAGTGTTTGTGAAAAAAGGCCATTGGAGGATTTGGTGGAATAACGGGTGGCTATTGTGGAGGTGGAAATGAGGAAGATGATGAAATGTTGAATGGAAGTGGTAGAATTTGGGGGAATCCTTTGTTTCTACGAGGCTTGTGAAAGTGGGTAAGCTTGAGGGACTCATTTGTACTAGGTGAAGATCTTAAATCTCACTAAAATGGAGATGATGGATCAAGATCTTCCATTTGGCATCAATTATGTAAAAGGCACACATCTGCAAAAGTACACTCTCTCAAAAATATAGTAAACCTTGGAACCTTGCCCACCTTATGCACCCTGGAACCTAGTACACCTTAGAAGCTAGCACACCTTGGAACCTTGACATTCAGAAAAATTTCTAAACTTGTAAAAAATTTGAAATTTTGAAATTGCAATTTGTTTTCTTTTATTCCAAATGGTTGGGCCCTCCTTCTAGCATCACTTATGTTGAGCTATGGCAGGAATCTTTTCAAACTACTCTCTTGAAGAGCTAATCTAGGATCAACTCCAAGGTTTTGGGAAATCTTGTGTCCTACTAGAATCTGCTCAGTGGAAGATAAATGTGAGTGTTCATGATGAGGCCTTTGTTGATTTTGACCGATTCTAGATAAGATGTTAAATTTTCTTGCTATCTCAAAAGAATAACCACATAAAAAGAAATATTTTTATATTTTTTAGATTTTTAATGAATACAATCTAATAATGCAACTATATGAATTCCTAAATTAACCAAGCATTTGTAAAAGAAAACAAAAAAGATAGGGTAACAAGAAGTTTAAGAAAATGAATTGAAAAGTAAATCCCTAATGGACATAAGCCACAGAAACAACATGTCTGCGAGCTAAGCCTTAGAAAAGATCAATAGGTAACCAATGAAAATAGGATTAGTGCTTCCTCAATTCCACTATTGCAATTGTCAATGGGAATTTAGTAACTATAAGATGTTTCGCTTTTCATCAGATCACAAGGCCATAGAAAGTGAGATCATGGGAGACAAAAATCTTTACAAGAACAATAGGGTGATCTCTTCTTCAATTAAGTACATCAGTGGAATTTGTAAACACTAGAATTAAAAGATTTCTCAATCAAAATAATGCAATAAAACTATTGGCTCCATTACACTCCATGAACATACATTTACAAAATATAACACACTCAGGAAAGAATAGCTACACTCTGAATGAGAGCACCAAAAGCATATATTATTACATCAAAATAATAGCCTAGAATACATATTTAATTCTTCAATTTATAGGCAGTCTTCTCCTCAATTTTTGTTGAGAGTGAGAGATTCCTTCATGCAACCATATGCTTCTAAACTAATAAAAAAAAATCTATTTATGTACAAATTGACTCTCTAACTGGTGCTAAGTAAGACTCCATCCTTATTTATATCATTGAATGGATGCATGAGCCTTTACATGTCTTGAAAAAAAGCATGAGAAAATAAGAAGAAGAAATCCATCCATTAGATGATGTAGGAGTCTCTAGAGATGCCAAAAATAGTAGCTCAACCTTCTCTGGATGTTTGTAGGAGTTAAACTACCATCAGAATGCATTTTTGATGCATGGAAAGCTCTAAATTTGGAACTAGAAGTTAATTGTCAGCACACCTCTATAGAAGCGCACCTTAGGAGAAATGCACCTTGCACACCTTACGCACCTTAGAAGCTTGTGCACCTTGGAAGATAGGTCCAAAAAATGCAAAATTTTTACCAAGTGTCAAAACTTAAATTCTAGCTTCTTGGTTTTGTTCCCCTTCATACCAAAGCTATGTTTGGGAATTTTCTATTGAATTTCTCTACAATCTCTATCACTTGGGTTACATCTAGAAAATCTAAAGCATCACATTTATCCTTTACTTTTCGCCTATAGTTTCTCAACTCTATGTGTCTCTACAAAATCTCCCAATTTCACATCCAATCCTAGCAATGTCTCTTTGGTCTTAAATGCTTGTTTGATATCCTCATCAGTGGAAGCTTCTTCAAAATTCTTCCAAAAATTTTCAATAACTACTTGTATAGTCATTCATTCATCCCTTGAATCATCTTCTAAAATGTCCAAGTAAGCATTGTTGTAATGTTTCTTTGCCTCCAAAATTTTCTCTTGGGTTTGATCCTTGAGCTTATGAATATCCATATGTAATGTTTCCATTACTTTATTACCATTTTCAATCTTCTCCATCCAATAATGTATCTTATCGAAATCATTTGCAGTATATACATCCATCAACATTCGATACCTTTGACCCTTTATTGACTATAACACTTATAGGTCTTTACACTAGGTATGTACTTTTTCCATTAACCCAAAATCCTAGTTCAATATAGCAACCAACTTATGTACATTATTCTACATGTGGTGTAGTAGTTTAATATTTCCATGTATGATCTACACACCTTTCTCTTCAAAAATTTCTCATCATTGCTAACAAGCCTTCAAGAATGGATCTAATTGTATAGTCTCCTTATCCCTATTATCAAGTACAACATTTAGTGTCTCCTTGGGATTTTTAGGATCCAATGGACCAACTGCTTCATTCAAATAACCTTTCAGGGTTTCATTCTACTTTTAGAGGTTTAACAATTCAAACTCATCCTATTCCAAGTGTTTAAACAATTCTTTGATTCCCGTAGTAACCATCAATTTGGTAGTATCCATAGTGGGATTTCCAAACAAGACCTTCTTGATTTGATAATATTTTATAGTCAAATCCTCAATATATATATGTGGAGGAGGGATAAAAACATGGGTGAAAAAGTCTTGATTATGATCACTCATGACAAAGGCCAATGTTCGTGCGTCACCTATGGGTGGCTTAGGTTTCTTGAGAGCTTTAATTAATCCTCCCATTATCTCTTCATCAGTACAATGTAGCTATCTTTTGTGTCTAACCATCACCTCTTTTCTCAACCATCTCAGAGTATCTTCCATCAAAGATTTACCCTTAGATGAACAAGGAGCTTGTATTGCTAGGATTTTTCCCTTAACACTCCTCTCTAGAGTCTTCTCCTTTTGTGAGAGATCCACCTTAGGCATCTCTATGTCTATCGAGTCCATAGTTCTTACCTTTATATCTTGGGAAGTCCATTGAGGTTTCATTGCCTTTGATCTTTTCTCAAGCTACTAAACTTCTAATGTGAGAACCAATACTCTAATACCAATTGTTGGAAATGTAGTATAGATTAGGTGACTAAGAGAGTGGGGGTGAATTAGGAACTAATAAAACTTATATTTTATTTTATCAATTAAATCATTTCCATATAATGTAATATAATTACATGCATAAAAGACTATAAGCAGTAAAACATTCATAACACTTGACACAATATTTGGTAACGTAGAAAACTTCCAAATGGAAAGTAAAACTGGGGGGGGATGATACCCACAAGCTTTATTATTGCATTATTAAGCTAGCTTATTAAAGCTTACAATTGATCACTTTGAGTGATCTCCCTTGTTAGGAGAAATAAGGACTATTAGGTCCACCTTGTGAAAGTATTTATACAATAAAGTTAAGTATGCACTCTATTAGGATACTTATACAAGACCGTTAAGTTTACCTTGTTAGAGGATTTGACTGATGCACCTATTAGGATGAACTAGTAATAGATCTCTAATCAGAAACTCTATTTGTTGAATGGGATTTCGCTAATGTATATTGATCACCTTGTTGTGATAGATAAGTCTCTTCTTCTCCTTACATTGTTTGTAGCCTTCTACTAATTCACACTCATATTACGTTTTACTTATTCACTCCTTATTTTTTGGATATGAAAAAATGCATTACATATATACCAATTCAAATCATTACCTTTTGGAATAAACTACAATACCAAATTCATCATAATTCACTAATTCGTTTCACTGCTGAAAATTGGGTCCTAAAGACCACTTGGGTGATGATTTGGTACTCGAAAATACTATCAACTTGGCAAGCTTTGGCACTCAGTTGACACTAGTACATGGTCCACATTAATCACTTAGGAGTAGCTTGAACTCAGTTAACACTTGGTGACTTAGCAAACACTAATGAACTCAGTAGACATTGAAAGGTTGGGTTGATATTGAAGCTTGGTCAACAATACCTTTATTCTCCTTCATTAATACAGCCAGCTTGTTAGACACTAATAAGATCAATTAACACTATAGAGCTTAGTTAACATTATGTCCTGCATGGTTTACACTAATGAGCTTGGTAGGCACTATGAAGCTCAACTTGCACTACTTTCTACTTATGGAGCTCGATAACAACTATAAAGATCAATATACATTGTAAATTGCCTCTAAATCTTAGAAGCAACTAGAAAGCTTGGTATACATTGTAAATGGCCTCTGAAGCTTGGTAGCAAATAGTAGATCTTAGTAGCAATGTAAACAGATTGATTAAGTGTTTAGTCACTAACTAACAAATGATTTGACCATAAGGTCAATAGAACCAATGCAAAGAAAGGAGATTCTAACCACACATGGAAACCATGAGATAATATCTCAACCCATTCCTAGTATCATCATGTGATAGAGAGAGAATCCTCATCCTTGAATTTTGATTTTGAGAACACTAGGCTTTTAGGTGAAATGTTCACAACCTCATTACCACAAGAAAGAATATATCAGGATAAAATTTTCTCTTCTGTAGGAGATACCATTTTCAAACCTAATATGTATAAAGAAGTAAACCAATGATGGGTATAAGAACACCTTGAATGCTAGGCAAAATCTTGGGAAAGTACCATATATTGAGAGGAATCTTATGGATCTAGATGATTCTGTAGATTCAAAGACCACTTCTTCAAACCCTGATGAATTATTGTCTAAAATTGATACACTTAGGAAGAAGGTTGCACATGAAGATGCAAAACACATTCATTTGGAAAAAAGAAAAAGAAGTAATCACCATGAATGCTCTAATAGAGAGAGAAGTATGGATTAGAAGAATGTAATCATTGAAAGAGTAGAATACACAGTTATAAGAGAGATCTTCTACTCTACATTCATATGTATTTAGAGACATGGGAAAGATAAGGACATAAATCCAAGAACAAGAACACCTTATAAAAGAGAAGGAAGGACTTGTCATTTTTGAAATCCAAACCTATAAACCTATAGAAGAAAATGTTATAGATATCACCATTAAGAATACTGATAAAGTAAAGAAAAAGGCAGTGGGAATACAAATTAATGAGTCTTCTATTCCTCCAAAAAATATTGTTATTTCCAAAATAGATTTAGAATTGGAGAGATCAAAAAAGGAGAGGAAAGATCTTGCAAAAGAGTTGGAGAAAGTTGAGAATTAGGCCAAAACTACAAAGACAAGGAGGAAGATCCATTTCCTTAAATCCACCTCTAGCCTAACAACCTAGCAAAACTAGACTTCACAGGATGTAGCTTCTATTCCAACTTGTGGACATGTAATAAATAGCCAAAGTTTTTCCCAGTCAATACCAACTTCTTCTTCCACTACTACTGGTCAAATAGCTACAACTCAACAAGTTAAATGCTCATGTAAACCCAAGGAGCTGGGCCTAGTACTTCTAATGTCTTAGGATCAAAGACCCTTTTATATGGAAAGATACAAATAAATGTCCTTTGTAGGTATTCCTGGCTTTCCCCATCAAATTTCCAATGACTTGAGAGATTAGATCACAATTTTTTTAGGAAATAATGCCATAACTAGAAAAGATCATCTCAAAAAATTCACTGATATGCTCAATGATTATGAAGTAGAGCATGAGGATGTTGGCATGAAGTTGTTTGTGCACTCACTTACTAAAAATGCAAGAGATTGGTTCAGAAGATTGCCTAATGATAATATTGGTTTATGGGATGATCTAGGAAAGCTTTTCAAGGAGCAATATGGGTATAATGCTAATACAAGCTTCATTGTGAATGGGTTCAATAATATCAAGAAATATTAGAATCAATCAACATTTGATCTTAATGCAAGATTCCAAAAGGGAATGTATAAATTATTTCAAGTTATGAGACTAGGTGAGAATGTGTGTCTCACTACCTATTTCAATGCCTTTGATAGAAAAATGACTTATATTATGAGAGATTAAGATCCCAAGACATTAAGGGGTGCTTTCAAGATAATTCTCAACATTGAGAATAATAGAACAACATCTAGTAAGCTTGGGAGGAGAGATGATCGCAATTGTTCAACCCGAGTGGAAATAGGAAAGAAGGTGATAAGCCTATTACAACCAAGAATCGTAAGGATGAAAAAATGGACTAGGTCTTAAATCTACTAAAGAATTTAAATCCTCCATTGAACCTTGCAAATAATCCTAACACTACTGAAAATATACAATTCAAAAATAACTACCATAGGAAAACCACATTGTAGAAATACCCATATAATACACAATGGAAGGATGGCAAGCTCATTACTAATCCTACACAAGGCACAAAGGATAAGAATACACCTAATCCACTTCAAAGGAATTTTTTAAATATGATGGATGAAATGCTTTGGTGTATTATTTATCAATCCCCTCATTCTCCTAACTATTGTGTTGTTATTGAGTCTTTCTAATGCAGGAGCATCCAATGGTGTAAGGGCAATCCTGTATCACCTAAAAATATACTTAGTGTTAAATTCTATTTAAAGTGTTTTTATTTTTGGATACCTATTTGGGTCAAATAAAGGTTCCAACTCTCATGGTTCCACTATTGGTTTTATGGGTTAGAATTTTTTGAGCACCTTGGAATATGTGCCATCAAAAAAGTGAAGTTTTAGAAAAAGGGGATAATATTTGGAAACCAATGGATTAATAAATGAAATTATTATTAAAATATGTATTATTAACCCCACTTGGTCATGATTTAGGGTTGTTCTATCTTTTAAAGGGATTTGGAGGCATTTCAGACTCATTCTAGAACTTGATTTTTGTTTATTTCTTTGTTGTTCTTCAAAGGCTGCCAAACCTGTGGAGAAGGAGACCCAAGGATGGGATTTTTCAGGTTTTTAGAGAAGCTAATGATGTGAGTTTGAGGCCATTCCATGTGCAAGCTCATGCAAATTTTGCCCTTGTGCTGAACCCTGCAAATTTGTGAGTTTTCAGGTGTGTTTATTGTAAGAGTTTGGTGTTTCTGATTGAGTATTTCATATCAGTTTGGTTTTTTGCTATATTTTAGACATTTAGATGTTAATATAGAGCTGAATATAGTTATTGGGTTATGGTTATACTTCTGTAATAGATTATTAGTGTTTTGTAGTGTTTCTAGGCTATTTTGTGTTATTTTCGGGAGCCCAATGAGCTTTTTTTTTGTCCTCCATTTGGGAACTATTGTGTAAACTCTATATAGATCTATAAATGTCATTTTTGTGGGTCATTATGCTGACCAATTTTTATAAAAATTTCTACTTTCAAATTTATTAATAATATGTGAAGCTGTGAAGTTTTGGCACTAATTCGAGCATACCCGATTTGGGTTTGTTGAGAAATTGGTTGATCTTTTGAAATATTGGTTGTTTGATTTTAAAATCTGATTAGAGGCTTTAAATATCATATAAAATTAGAAAGGGTACATTTCAATGGTATCAGAGCTATGATCTTGCCAGCCTGAGGGTTTGTAGAAGTTTGCATGCAACTAAGTGAAAGAGAAAAGAGATATTCGTAGTGAGAAAAGATTAAAGAAATTTTGATCAAACCTACAATTGAAAGTAAAAGTACAAAATCCAAGGAAAGAAAAAGTATGGCTAACCCAAATGAGATGGCAAAAAAATTCTTCTAGGATATCTAGAATACTCAAAAGTAAACAGTGGATAGTTTGGCAGAAACTAGAGAGGCTTTGTGGATATTGACAGAAAAACTGCAAGGAGTTGTATCTACTAATGAGAAAGGGAGCACTTTAGAAGATCCAAGAAATCTAAACCCCACACCATCTAAATTAATAAAAACTATTTTCTTACCTACAAATGAGCCACTAGTACCAAATTCAGCCCTTAGTCCTATGGAAGAGGTTACAGGTAACTTGATTGTATTAAGAGCTACTTACAATGGCTTAGATGATGACTTTCATAGTTCGATTCCTTTTAGAGAATATGTGGATATGATGAACACTTTGATGCCCAAGAAAGAGTACAAGAGGGAGTATGACATAAGTTGAAGAGACCTAAAAAGTAAAATAAGCAAGTTTAAGGCACCTACATTTGATGGAACAAATAAATTTTCAGCAAGAGCATGGCTACAAAAATTACAGACGTTCTTCACACTTAACCCCATGAAGGAGAGTGATGCCATTCAATTTGCAAGTCTACACTTGGAAGATGCAGCCTATGATTGGTGGTATCATGGAATGACTACTCAAGGTCATGATCAAGTAACTACATTTGATGATTTTAGTCAAAGAGTGATAGATATATTTGACCTCAAGGATGATGAAGAGTATTTTAAAGAATTGTCAAAGTTGAAGCAAACCAAATCAATTAATGAGTATATAGAGGAGTTTCAAAAAGTGGCTATTATGGTACCTAATATGAGTGAAAAGAGGATTGTTTATCTTTTTCTTGATGGTTTGGAAGATTTTTTTAAGGGTCTGGTTAAGGATTTCTCACCCTCAACCTTATAGGAAGCTATCAAAAGAAGCTTGCAACTTGAAACTTGTGTCCCTATGAAACTAGTCACTAATCAAAAAATCCCAAATCTTTGGAAACATAAGGGGAATTTTTAGAAAAAGACTTTTCCAACACTACCACCAAAGAATGTGATAAATGTAGCAAAAAAGAAGGTAGATGAAGAGACTAGGAGTGAATAATGAAGGAAAAAGCTTTGTTTCACTTGTAGAGAACCATGGGTTCTAGGACATAAATATATGAGGAAAGGTCAAGTGCACTATAGTGCAGTTGTTTCAGAATCTAATTCAGATGAGCATGAAGAATTTCATGACACTAAGGAGGAGGAAAAAGAAGGGAAGGAAAAGAAAATCAACAAGGATAGCACTTTAGCAACATTATTAGGAGTCCCAAGATACCATCCCTTTTGAATTTGAGGGGTACTAGCAGTGCAAAGGTTGACAGTTCTTCTTGATAGTGGGGCAACTCACAATTTTATTGATGAGGGATTTGTGATGAAAAGAGGGCTTAAAGCAAAAGATTTTGAGGGATTCAATCTTAATGTAGCTGATGAATTCACTATGCCTTGTACACGGGCGGTGAAACAACTCAAGATGACCTTAGGAGATTATGAGTTATGTAATGACTTCTATGTTGTTGGCATAAGGGAGACATAACTTGTATTGGGTGTTCTGTGGTTGCACTCTACTGGAGGCTATTATAGGAACCATCAAACTATGGAGTTTAAATTTCATTCCAATGGGAAAGAAGTCTTATTGAGAGGCTTATCGAATGGAGCACCTAAGATGGTCACTGCAAAGAGGATGGAGAGGAATTTTCAAAGAGGACAAGTAGCATGGGCAGCAAGAGTCACAATCCATCCAACAAGCTCTCCAAAGAATAAAGGTAATTTCCATTTTGAAATTCAAAATATTCTTGATAAGAATAGTATAGTTTAAATGATTTGCCTCTTGGATTACCACCAGATAGATGTTTTAAGCATGTTATAGAGTTAGAACAGGGTGCCAGACCAATTATAACAACTCCATACTACCATCCAAGAGGTTATAAGGAAGAAATAGAAAATACTATTAAGGAACTCCTAGACATGGGATTCATAAGGCCCAACTCTAGTCCATTTGCATCATCTATAGTACTTGTCAAGAAAAAAGATGGTACAGTGAGAATGTGTATAGACTATAGGACTCTAAACAAGAAGATCATAAAAAATAGGTATCCCATACCATGCATAGATGACCTCATTGATGAGTTACATGGTGTCATATACTTCTCAAAAATTGACTTAAGATCAATGAATGAGGAGGGAAAATGTGGAAAAGATTGCTTTTAGATATCACTATGGACACTTTGAATTTCTTGTTATGCCATTTGGCCTCACTAATGCACCAGCAACATTCCAATCTTGTGTGAATAAGGTATTTAACAAGAATTTTCAAAAATTTGTTTTGGTATTTTTTGATGATATCTTGATTTACAGTAACAGATGGGAAGAGCATCTAAAGCACATAGAAACTATTTTGGGAATCTTGGAGCAGCAATCCTTCTATGCTAAGCTATCTAAATGTGAGTTTGGTATGACAAAGATCCTATATTTGGGACACATTATAAGTTCTAAAGGAGTACAGATTGATCACCAAAAAATCTAGGCAATTTTGGATTGGCCTCCACTTACTAATCTTGCACAGTTGAGAGGTTTCTTCAGGTTGTGTAGCTACTATAGGAGATTTGCCAAGTGATTTTCTCAGCTTGTTTCCCCCTTGACTGATTTGACAAAGAAAGGATATTTTTTTTGGATAGAAGAGGCACAAAAAACATTTGATAAGATTAAGGAGGTTATGAGTTCATGCCCTATACTTGCAATTCTAGATTTCTCCTTACCTTTTGTTGTTGAATGTGATGCTTCTAGAGAAGACATAGGGGCTGTCCTAACTCAAAGGGGGCATCCAATAGCATTTGAGAGTAGAAAATTAAATCAATTAGAGAAAGGTTACTCCATCTATGATAAGGAAATGTTGGCAATCATGCATGCACTTCATAAGTTTAGAGAATATTTAGTATGTGGGAGATTCATTGTAAAGATAGACCATAATAGCCTCAAGTTTTTCTTGAACCAAAGGGATTTGAATGATCATAAAAAAAAATGGGTAAAAAAATTGCAAGCTTATGATTTTGATATTGAATACATGAAAGGAAAGAATAATGTGGTTGTTGATGCTCTCTTGAGAAAGCCCACTTTATGTTCCTTAACATCTATCTCTGTTGATTGGAAAGTCTCTATAATCTCAAAGTATGCTAAAGATTCCTTTGAAACCAAGATTTTGGATAAGTTAGTGGATGATAACAAGTACAAGGTTGTTGATGAATTGATTTATTACAAGAATAGGATCATCGTAGTGCCAAGATCAAAAATTAAGGAGAGGATATTGAGGGTCTTTCATGACACACCTTTAGTTGGTCATCAAGGATACTTCAAGACATATAGGAAACTTTGAGAGTGGTTTGCATGGAAGGATATAAAGGAGGATGTCCTTAAACACATTAAGGAATGTATAGTATGCCAACAAAATAAGAGTGATAAAAATTTTCTTGCAGGGTTGTTGCAGCCACTTCCTATTGCTGAACAAAAATAGAAATGTATTTCCATGGACTTCATCACTAGGTTGCCCAAGGTTCAAGGTAAGGATTGCATATATGTGGTGGAAAATAGACTAACTAAGTATGCACATTTATTTCCTGTCACATCTGATTTTAAGGCATCACAAGTGGCTGAATTATTCCTCAAGGAAATTTTTAGATTACATGGCTTGCCTAGAAACATTGTCAGTGATTGAGACAGTAGATTCCTTAGATTTTTTTGGAAGGAGCTCTTTCATTTAGTAGGAACTAAACTCACTCCTAGTACTAGCTATAACCCTCAAACAAATGTACAAGTAAAGATAATTAATAAATGGATAGAGTGATATTTGAGAAACTATGTTTCAAATCAACAACATGCTTGGGTGAAATGGTTGCACCTAGGGGAGTATTGTTACAATACATCTCATTACATGTCTATTAGTATGTATCCCTTTCATCCTCTTTATGGTTATGATACCCTTTCCTTTTTTGATCTAGTACTTTCAGATAGCAGAGTGCCTACAACAAGTGATTTTGGCAAGCAAAGCCAAGACATAATAAGGTCCCTTCAGGATAATCTACAACATGCACAAAACCAACATAAGTTGTATGCTAAGAGGAAAAGGACTAAAATATCTTTTGAGGTGGGAGATTTGGTATTTTTTAGGTTACAACCATATAAGCAAAGCACCTTGAAGAGAAGTGGGGTAGAGAAGCTCAAGCCAAGGTTTTATGGGCCTTATAAGATCATTAGGAAGGTAGGAGAGGTAGCTTATGAATTGGAGCTCCCACCAAACATCAAAATACATAATATTTTCCATGTCTCTTTTGTAAAGATGGTTCTAGGCCATAAAAACATAGTATTTATAGAATTACCACCTCTTGATGATGAAGGTAAATTAGTTTTGATACTAGAAGAGGTTTTGGATACAAGAGAGAAAAGATTGAGAAATACGAGCATCATAGAGCATTTGGTCAAATGGAAAAGATTACCATTGGAGGATGCAACTTGGGAAGGATCACATATTCTTGAGCATCCAATCCTTCATTGCTTGAGGACAAGCAATATTTAGGAGGGGAGGACTTGCCATGTTCCCTTTTCAAATAATTTAAAAAAAAAAAAATTGCTAAGGCAAGCAGACTCAAAAAAGTGAAGTTTCGGCAAAAGGGGCTAATATTTGGAAACCAATGGATTAATAAATGAAATTATTATTAAAATATGTATTATTGACCCCGCTTGGTCATGATTTAGGGTTGTGCCCTCTTTTAAAGGGATTTGGAGGCATTTCAGGCTCATTCTAGAACTTGATTTTTACTCATTGCTTTTTTATTCTTTAGAGGTTGCCAAACCTGTGGAGAAGAGGACCCAAAAACATGAGTTTTTAGGCTTCCAAGGAGGCTTAGGATGGGATCTTGAGGCCATTCCATGTGAAAACTCATGTAGAGTTTGCCCTTGTGCTAAATAGCACAAATTTGTGAGTTTTTAGATGTGTTTATTGTAAGAGTTTGGTGTTTCCAGTTGAGTATTTCATATCAATTTTGTTTTCTTCTATATTAAAAACATTTAGATGTTAAAATAGATTTTAATATAGGTATTGGGTCATGGTTATACTTTCATAATAGATTATTAGTTTTTTGTGGTGTTTTCAAGCTATTTTGTGTTGTTTTTGGGAGCCCAATGAGCATTGTTTTTGTCCTCCATTTGGGAGCTATTGTGTAAACTCTATATAGATTTGGAAATGTAATTTTTGTGGGCTGTTATGCTAGAAAAATTTCTATAAAAATGTATACTTTCATATTTATTAATAATATGTGAAGTTGTGAAGTTTTGGCACTAATTTAGGCATACCCGATTTGGGTTTATTGAGAAATTGGTTGATCTTTTGAAATATTGTTTGTTTGATTTTAAAATCTAATTAGAGGCTTTAAATATAATATAAAATTAGAAAGGGAACACTTCAAATTGATCCATAACTATGATGAGTTAGAGGGTGTAAGTTGGAGGGATGATTATATTTTTAAGTTGTTGCAGTTTTAAGTTGCCTAGAGACCTCCTAAGAGTGCTTCAAAGTCAGACTTGAGGCACTAAACAGCCTTGTATGGGCCCAAGAAATGGGTGATGAGAAAAGATTGTCTATAACTATAGAGCACTTGGAGAGCTTTCTAGAAATGTAAACAGTTCATCAATCAAAGTCCCAGATCAAAAGTTATGCCTCCCAGAAGTTGGACTACCATTTTTGGATTCTTCTAATTTTACACTGACTTTTAATGTGATTTCTAGAACCTTCTATTTTGGTGATGGATGCCAAATAGCATATTTTATAATATATTCCTAACCCTAAACCTAACTGGGGTTTATTTAATAACATTTATGGTATTATCAAGGCAGTTTTTGGTGGAGTTTGAGAGAGGGTACTATGAGGAGGATTTTCTTCTAGAATCAGACCATTATAAACCCATGGGCATGTCTTTGGGTCTTTTTTCATTGTAATGTATGTATTAGTAGATCACTTTTGAAAATAATATTCTCCTTTTCTCATTGTGTTCATTTTGGTTGTGTTTGTGCCCTCATCAAGTGGTATCAGAGTTGGTTCTCCTGAGTGTGTAGTTAGAGTCCTGACTGTGAGGCAGTTTGCACCAGGACTGTGTGGTTGTGGGTTTTCATATAGTGAGAAGATTCCTCCATAAAGGGATCATGGTGGAATGGCTAGAGTTGTTATTCCTAAGGTTAGAGCCCTCCAAAGACAAGTTTAGGCATTGCAGGAGGAGATCTGTAGAGGGATGAATGTTGTCGTAGGTGATGAAAATGAGGAAGAAGATGAAGACGAAGGAAATATTGGGCTAGAAGGGGAAGGACCTAGAGAAGTCCTAAACTAGGCAAAGGATAGGCTTTTTAGGGCCATTGCTAAGCTTGGAAAAAGGCCTAAAATTGACATTGGTATGTTTTCGAGAAATCTAAACCCGGATGAGTTGATCGACTAGATCAATGAACTAGAGGAATATTTTGAGTATGAGGATATCAAGGACCCTAATAGGGTTAAGTTTTCAAAGGCAAAAATGAAACTCCATGCCAAAATCAAGTAGTAGGAGATTTAGTTGGAAAGAAATAGAAGAGGAAAGGAGAAAATCAATAGATGGGACCACATGGTGGACAAACTAAAGAAGTAGTTCATTCCTATTGATTACATTAAGCTTGATTTGTTCAAAAAGATGCACAGGGTAAAGCAGTTAGGAAAATCTATCCAAGAATATATAGAGGAATTTTACTGAGTGCTTATTAGGGTAGGGCATGTAGAAGCAAACAAGGAGAAGGTTGCCTATTAACTTAGTGGGTTAAGACCTAGCATTCAAGAGTTAAGTCTGGTTAGAATGACTAGCTTTGAAGAGGCATAACAGTTTGCATTGTGAGTTGACTAGAACCTTAAAAAAAAGTTTGATAGAAGGAAAAGAGGGTGTGATCAAGGAGGAAGGAGTAGTGGCAGGTTATTTGGAGGCAAAAATGAGAACTACAAGAAAAATGAAGATGTGGGTACAAGCTAAAACTAGCGAAACAAGGGTTTCAATAGCTCCCATGATCAAAACTTTAGAAATTAGAGAGGAAGAGGTAGGGGACATGGACAAGGTTCAAGAAGAGGAGGCTTCCATAGTACCTATATTCATTGCAATGCAGGAGGTCATCATGCCTTT
This sequence comes from Cupressus sempervirens, assembly GCA_028749045.1. NCBI lineage: Eukaryota > Viridiplantae > Streptophyta > Pinopsida > Cupressales > Cupressaceae > Cupressus > Cupressus sempervirens. The sequence goes on from CM053791.1 coordinate 146,598,050, forward strand.
GAATGCCCTCAATGCTAAGGAAGGATAGATAGGAGAGCTAATGGTCAAGCAAGAGTTTCTCATATGGATGAGGATGCACAGTCATCACATTCAAAGGATGTAGAAAGAGGAGAGGTTCTAGTTAATGAAAGGGTCTTACTAAGCAATGAGACTAAAATTAGACAAAAGAGAAATTTGTTTTGTACCAAGTGCAAGTGCGAGTGTAAGTGATGTGATGTGATTGTTGATGGTGGAAGCACTGACAACTTGCTATTAGAGGAGATGGTCTCAAAGCCAAAGCTCAAGAGGGAGAAACACCCCTAACCCTATCAAATCACTTTGGTGAAGGATGATCATAAGGTCCTAGTTAGTGAACAATGTTTGGTAAAGTTCAAGATTGGGAGTTACCATGATGAGGTTCTCTATGACATCATTCTAATGGATGTCTATCATTTATATTTTGGAAGGCCATGGCAATTTGATAGTCATGTTGTACATGATGGTCATGCAAATACATACTCTTTGACAAAGGATGGTGTTCACCACAAACTAAAGTCCTTGATAAAGGAAGGTGAAAAGGTATGTAGTAGTGATAGGGTATATCTCGTTGATGGAAGAAAATTTCTAGATGGCATGAAACATCAGCGTTTATGTTATGCTTTGATTCCTATAAAGGATAAGGAAGGTAGTAGTGAAATTCTAGCTAAAGTTTCAGGTCTATTAAGTGAATATGGAGATGTCATCTCAGATAATGCTCTAGAAGGGTTGTCACTAGTAAGGAAAATCAGTCATCAAATAAATTTAATCCCTAGAGCTAGTTTTCTTAACAAGGCTGCTCATAGGATGACTCCTACTGAAACTGAGTAGCTAAACATGCAAGTTCAAGAGTTGAGGAAAGGTTTGATTTGAGAGAGCCTAAGTCTAGTAATAACTATAGTGCTAGCACCAAATAAGGATGGGGAGTTGAGAATGTGTACAAACTTTTGGGCTATAAATAGAATAACCATCAAGTATCAGTTCCCTTTTCCAAGAATGGATGATCTTATGGACTGTTTGAGTAGAGCTTAGTACTTCACAAAGATAGAACTCAAGAGTGGCTATCACCAAATATGGATCCAAGAGCTAGATGACTAGAAAAATACATTCAAGACCAAGGAAGGTCTATATGAGTGGTTAGTCATGCCCTTTGGACTAACCAATGCACCAAGCATCTTCATGTGGCTCATGAATAAGGTACTAAAGAAATTTTTGGGAAAATTTGTTATTGTCTATCTCGATGATATTTTGATTTTTAGTAAATCTTTGGATGAACATTTATTGCACATTCATAGTGTCCTTGAAAGGTTAAGGGAAGAGAAACTATTGATTAATTTGAAGAAGTGTAGCTTTGTCAAAAAGGAGTTAGTCTATTTGGGGTTTGTTGTATTAGCTAAGGTTTCAAAATGGACCCATAGAAGGTAAATGTCATCTTAGAATGGACTACTCCAAGATCTTCTACTGAGTGAGGTCATTCCATGGTCTAGCTAGTTTTTATAGGAAGTTCATTAAGAATTTCAGCAGCATATGTGAACCCCTAACTGAAACAATGAGGGGGGATAGAAAAGAGTTCAAGTGGACTATAGGAGCTGCAAGGAGTTTTGAATTGTTGAAGAAGAAGGTGACAGAGCAACTTGTGATGGCACTTCGTAATTTCAATAAAGTGTACCAAGTGGATTGCAATCCTAGTGGTAGAGCTATTGGGGCTATATTGAACCAAGAAGGTAAGCCTATTGCCTAGTTTAGTGAAAAACTGAATGATGCAAAGAAAAAGTATTCTAACTATGATCAGGAGTTCTATGTAATAGTCCAAGCCTTAAAGAAATGGAGGTATTATTTTTTTCCAAAATAATTTTTCTTGTATACTATTTACTGAGCATTGTAGTACCTAAATAACCAAGGTAAATTGAATCAGAGAAATTTGAAATGGGTGGAGTTCATGCAAAGCTATACATTTGTTTTGAAACATAGAAGTGGAAGATCTAATAGGGTTGTAGATGCATTAAGTAGGTGACAGTTGTTACTGATAGTAATGCATGTTGAAGTGGTTGGGTTTGAACTCAAGAATCTGTACCCTAAGGATCCTAATTTTGTAGAAGCATGGAAGGCTTGTAAAGAACTTGTTACTTGAGATAGGACTAGGTGGATAGATTACTTGATTCAGGATGGTATGTTGTTCAAGGGAAGTCAATTGTGTATTCCAAGGAGTTCTATGAGGGAAAAATTGATCAAAGAGAAACATAGTGGAGGGATGGTAGGAAACTTTGGTTGGGATAATACCATTGCCATTCTTAGAGAACAATATTTTTGGCCTCCATTGTCATAGGATGTGAAGAAGTTTGTGCAAAGTTGTCAAGTATGCCAATTAGCCAATGGAATTAGTCACAATATTGGACTCTATCTTCCATTACCTATTCCACCTAAGCCTTAGGAGGACATAAGTATGAATTTTTCTTTGGATTTCCAAGGACACAAAGAAGTAATGACTTAGTATTTGTGGTGGTTGATAGATTTTCCAAGATGGCACATTTCATTCCATGCCACAAGACTCATGATGTAGTGCATATTGCAATTTTTTTTTTTAGAGAGGTAGTGAGGTTACATGGTCTCCCAAAAAGTATTGTTTCTAACAAAGATACTAAATTTTTTGGGTATTTCTAGAGGACTTTGTGGAAGAAGTTGAAAATAGAATTGAATTTCAGCTTTGCACATCATCCGCAGACTGATGGACAAACATAAGTAGTAAAGAAAAGTCTAGGCAATTTGTCGAGGTGTTTAGTAGGAGATAAGCCCAAAAGATGGAGCAAGGGGAGAGGACAAGTGTTGAGGTAGAAGAATTCACTAAACATGTTAAGAACCTACATGAGGAGGTACATGCACATACTATTAGGATGAACCAACAGTATAAGGCTAGTGAAGATCAAAAGAGGAGACATAAGGAGTTCCAAGTTGCGGATTTGGTTATGGTATGCTTAAGGAAGGAATGATTTCCAGTGGGTACCTACAACAAGCCGAAGATGAAGAAATTTGGCCCCTACAAAATTTTGAAGAAACATGATTCAAGAAATACATATGAGAAGGAGTTGCTAGATGAGATTCATATTTCTCCTACTTTCAATATTGCAGACTTAACATAATATCATGATGATCGTGTAGGTGAGGGGTTGATGCTAGAACCATGTCCAATTCCTACTTCTAAGAAGGAAGAGATAGAAGAGATTTTGGATAGTCATGTGGGTTAGAGTACTAGAAATAGGCAATATGAAGAATACCTAGTGAAGTGGAAAGGATGACCAATAGAAGAATCAACTTGGATATCTACAATGGAGGTTTCCCAGTTGGGTTTTCCTCTACTAGCTATAAGTGATAGGGTCACTTTTCAATCTACCTTGGGTGTCTGATGCAGGAGCATCCAATGGTGTAAGAGCAATCCTGTATCACTCAAAAATATGCTTATTGTTAGTTTCTATTTAAATTTTTTAAATTTTTGGATACCCATTTGGGTCAAATAAAGGTTTCAACTCTCATAGTTCCACTATTGGTATTCTAGGTTAGAATTTTTGAGCACCTTGGGATACATGCCAATGCAAAAAAGAGTTTTTTATTTCTTAATTAAGCCATAATTATGATTATTTAGAGGGTGTAAGTTGGAGGGATGATTATATTTTTAATTTAAATGACTCAAGAAAAAGAATTAGATCAAAAGGCTTTACAATTTGAAAGTTATCATAGTTTTAAGTTACCTAGAGACCTCCTAAGAGCACTTCAAAGTCAAATTTGAGGCACTAAATGGCCTTGTACGAGCTTGATGAGTAAAACTTATCCATAGGGCTATAGAGCACTCAGAGAGCTTTCTAGAAATATAAATGGTTTTTTAATCGGAATCCCAGATCAAAAGTTATGCCTCTCAAAATTTGGGCTACCATTTCTAAATTCTTCTAATTTTAAACCAACTTCTAATGTGATTTCTAGAAGCTTCTATTTTGGTGGTGGATGCCAAATGGCATATTCTATAATGCATTTCTAACCCTAAACCTAATTGTGGTTTATTTAAGAATGTTTCTAGCATTGTAAAGGTAGTTCATGGTGGAGTTTGAGAGAGGGTACTGTGAGGAGGATTTTTCTCTAGAATCATACCATTGTAAGCCCATAGGGCATGTCTTTGGGTCTATTTTTATTGTATTACATATAGTAGGAGATCAATTCTAATAATAATATTCTCCTCATTTTGGTTGTGGTTGTGCCCTCATCACTTTCATTGCACATTAACAAACACAGCTTGAAGAGGGTGAGGAAGAAAAGGGCCATGATGGTGTGGCATGTAACATGGTTAATTTATGTGATAACTATGAAGAGTATGATCAAGAAGAATCTAAAATTGATGTTAATAATCAGAGAAGTATGTATCAACTATATCATCAACACATTTTTCAAATGATGAAGATCAGGAGGATGACAACATGTGCAACATGATGTCAAACATTGAGCACATGAATCTAAGAAAGCCTTCTAAGAAACAGAATGATAGAATAATAGCTGAGATGGCTTCTCAAGTTCACAACACATATAATATGAGAAATAAAATAGTCAATAATATTGGAAAGGCAACAAGTATTCTTATTTTAATATATAACCCATAAGATAAATGATGGAAATAAACTAGAAGATCAAGTTGTTGTCAAAATCAAGGACGGTAAAAATAAGAAGTGGCAACCAAAGAAGAATATGTTAGCTCAAGGTGCAGAGGAAGAAAAGATGAATACAAAAGAAAAGGAGTCAAATCTTGATGCTACTAGACAAGTTGAGGAGCCTATTATTCAAGTGCAAGAAACTAAAGGTAATCTATGCAAATCTATAGTTTATGACCTTGTTGACATGATTTCTATGCTATCATGGATTACTATCAAAGTTCCCTTATCTAAAATCTTTAAGATAGAGGAACATAAAACTAAGAAACTTTCTTGGTTAGGAGGGATTGGGAATAGTAACGTCATCAAAAGATAGTCATCCTTAGGACATGAATTACCACTTGTAGTAAAAGAAAAGGAAGAAAAAAGAGTCATATTGCAGTGCCTCTCATGATTGCAATCGGCACCTTGTCTATTTTTGGTTCGAGAGATACTTGATACTCTTTTGATATTTGTACCTTGAGATGACCTAAGGGTTGAATGTTATACTTTGATTTTTGTGCCATAGATGCTTTGTTGCTATGTTGTTCAGTTTATCATATTTGCATGTTGATGCTATTTTGAGATGACAGTAGATCTATAATGCTATCTGGTTATATGATGTATTGGACATATTTGTTGATTATGTTATGAGATGGATTTTATGCTATGGTTATTTACTTCATCTATGTTCTTTACACATTTTGCGAACGTGAGTGATGTAAATGGATTAATTAGTTATTTAATGCTTTAATTGCTTCGGCTATTATGTTATATGCAATTGCACTTGATCATGTGTTTTAGTGTGCAGGAATTATATCCCTGGCAGTGGCCTATGGAGTTAGTGATACAGCTGTTCATAGTTTGCCAATGTCGCTCCTATATGGTCAACGTATCCTTATTTAGTTGTTTAATATTAAAACCTTTCAATGATTAGCAAATCTGAACTTAGTTGCATTATGTGATTAGACTAGTGAGCATGTCTATGCATTTAGAAGCTCGCATTCGTTGCGAAAGTGTTAAGTGATTTTCTGTAATGTTGGGTTTTCGGGTTTTTAATCTTTTGGATTTAATTTTTGGCAGCTTTGCCTTACGTGAATTTCCATTTCAGATAATAACCTATTTTTGTTTGGGTTGTTTCAGAGTTTAACTACTCTAGCTAGCTATTTTCCATTATTAGCTATTCACTCAAAATGAATAAATATTGGAAAAGTGAATTCATTATTCACTTCACATTGTTTGGAAAATTGAGTTTGGAGAGCAAATTTGGAAACCCTCTTCCAAAGGATTATTGTTTTGCTCATTGTAGGAGCTGTGAGCATGGGATCTTTGTGAGGTTGGTCTCTTTGGATTCAGCTCGAGGAGTTCTCGCTTTACCGACAGTTTCAACAGTTTCAGCGGAGTATTTATTTTATTCTACAGGTTTTAGTTTCGGCCCTTCTTGCTGTCAGGTAGGGCCTTCCCATTTTAATGTTTTTTCTCTGTTTCTACTTTCATTTCTTGTAGCAATATGTTAGGAGGCTATGAACTAGTGTTCCCCTCCATTTCTATTTGCTAGTTCTGCCCGATTGGTCGGGTATGAACATTTTACCTATTTTTGAAATGGGGGTTTGGGTTTTTGGGCCGTTATGCTGGTCATTTTTGCATACGGTGTCCATTTTCAATTTTTTTGGATTTTTGGGGGTTTTGAACCCAAAGGCCAAATGGTTTTTAATATTGGAATTTTTCCAAAATTTTGGGTTTTTACCTCATTTTGCGTGCTACCCTATTTTCTCGAGTTTTCTTGGCACATTGTGGTTCACAGACCTAGATGATCTGTTCGATACCAATTGGAACACTTTTGTATCTTTTGTTGCATTGGGATGCATGTAGTATCCATCATCTCGATTTTGGTTTGGTTGATCGACTTCTGTTTGCATTCTCATCCTGTCCTTGTGAATGATCTATGTGATGGTGGTGCGCCACACACATGTACATTGTTGGGTGACCTGTGGGGCTCGATCTTCTGTGGTACTTCCAAAAGTTGTGATCATTGGAGTCGGGTGGGAGTTTGCATGCCTTTGGGAACTCATCATTGGATGAACATGGGTAGGGTAGGGTAGCATATGGAGGGGGCTTCTATCCTACAATCTGGTGACTACTTACCGATTGGCAGAGGAAGTTTTATATAAGTGATAATTAAATTAAAACTTTGGGGTGGTAATAACATTAAAGATAATAAATGGTACTTTTGTGTATTGGCCTTCCATTGAGGGAGTTGAGCTACATAGTGTATTGGCCTTCCATTGAGGGAGTTGAGCTACGCAGATCCGAGCTTGGGCTTTTGATGCCAAGCGACTCTCCATGATGTCAGTCCCTATGTAGTAGCCCATTGAGGTGTCTGACCAGGACCTATAGTTTATGCATTGTCTATGTCTTGGATTTAGTCATCATACTGCTTGGCATGTGTGTTAGCCATGGTTGTTGTTTTGTGTGTGTGTGGTTGGATCATTATCTCCATCAGCACGAAAGGTGTGGACCTACGGGTGCCACGTGGTTGGGAGGCGTAGCTACCTTCACCACTGCTAGAGACCGATGTACAGAGATAGTCTATTATCCTAGTACGACTGTAGCTGGATGTGTCACTTGGTACTTTGGTATATGGAGTATGCTTCTTGTGATTTATGCTCTCATTATGATGTTATCATGTTTAGATGATGTTAGTTTTAACACATTTCTCATTATGATGATTAGCATGTAGTAGATGATGTTATCTGATTATAGTTTTATCTTATGCTTACTACTAGCATGTTAGATTTTATTTACTTACATTGTAGCATGTTTAGTAGTGATGTCCCTATTACAATAGCACCAATGATTTGATCAGTGGCTTGGGATGTTATGTGCGGGGGATGGCTAGGGCTCACGATGGTCCTATGACGCCATTGACAGTTGGGAGGAACCGCATACTTAGTTGGTTATTTTGCCCATTGCAATGTTAACTATGTTAATGTGATGTTTCCTTTCCGTTATTTTCCCTTCTCTGTTTGGTAGATGATTAGATTCTAGTGTTCTTCCTTTTAGTTACTCTATTATTGTTCGAGTGCTCTCGCCTCGAAATGTGGATCCGGTACTCCCCAGTGTGGAGCTTTTTCTATGTGTTTGGCCTTTTTCGAGTTTCTTGAAGTGTTTTTATTTTCTATGGGCGACATTTGTTCAGCATTGTGCGACATTGATAAAGTATCGCATGCCCATAGAAATAATGTCGTACAACACCGTAAAGTGTCGTATGCATTACTGGAGAAGTATCGTATGACACTGGAAGAGTGTCGCATAGCTTCATGAGAAATGTCACGCGATACTTTTCCAGTATCGCACGCCTTCTTGTAATGTGCCGCACGCAGTAAGGGAGAAGTGTCACCCTCCCTTAGTCAAAAGTGTCGCACGCCCTTTGGTTAAAACCTGCATGTGCCACTAGCGGGCACTTTTTGTAGTGTTCTAATCTTTTTGAGAGTTGATCTGGATACCCTTTTGGGTGTTCTTCAAGCCTATGTTGTTGCATTTTGAATTCAGGAGGTTTCTTTTGAAATTCAATTTTTGGGTTTGTGTTGTAGTCCTTCGGGGTTTAAAATATATCGTTTAAGTATAAGTTGATGTATATTTAATTCCTTATAAGTTGAAATATTTTAATATACGTCAACTTATAAGGAATTAAATATACATCAACTTATACTTAAGATATATTTTAATATATGCGACGATTCATTTGAGATGGGTTGTAGACCTCTACGAGCTAAGGTGTAGATTCTAGGAAAAATTAGGGCTTCAAGATTTCAGACTTAGCTAGTTTCCTAGAGTTAGCTTATGTCTTTCAGCTTGGTAGGTCTTTGTGGTTTTCATAGTTTTTTTCTAGTTGGTAGTGGCATTTGGAGATCCGTTGGTGCTTGGTTGTCTTTCAGTCTTCCATTGTGATCTTCTGGTTTGTGTAGGTTGTATCTTGTGCACTTACACTAGTTTAAAAAAAAAAAAATTTGTTCTGGCTTGTTTTTCATTCTTGTTTCCAAGGATCTTCGAGTGGGGCATTACACATTTCCCAAATACCTCAAATGTATTTAGATAATTCATCGGCATCTTATATAGAAAATATTGACACTTTCTTCCTTAGATTGATCATAAATGACAAGACCTTAAAGAATTGCATGATTGACTCAAGAGCTTCAAATATTGTCATGACATTTAAGATCATGGAAGTCCCTGGTCTAAAAGTGGATACAAAACAAGTTAGGTGTAGATCTATGGATGCTAGAGAGGTCTCTATTATAGGTACAATCAATGCTTTTCCATTTAAATTAGATGCCTATCCTAATGTTGACTTGATCATGACTGTCCTAGTAGTTGATAGTCCTCCCCAATATGGGATGCCACTCTTAAGAAAATTGAGTGTTGCAATTGGAGGTAACCTACAATGTGACTTATCTTTTTCCACATTCCACATAGGGGACAAAGCTATCAAGTTTGATAGAGAACCAAGGGTTATTCACATGATTGAGGATAACATTGAAATAGATTCTACTTGTTTTCTAGATATAGAGGTAAATGATTTTAGAGATGAGAGTACCATCCTAAAAAGTAAAGGATAGTCCCACTGATTTCACAAGAGGCAAAAAAATGAAAAAATTCACATAATATTTGGACAATGTATTTTGATGGGACTAGTTCCAAACAAGGGTCAAGGGCTAGAGTAGTTTTTATCTCTCTAGGTAAGAACACATTTAGATATTCATTTACCCTGGATTTTACTTATACAAATAACATAGCAAAATATGAAGCACTTTTACTTGGATTAAAAGTAGCTACAAATCATGACATTAAAAAGTTGTATGTTATTGGTGATTTTGAATTAGTTGTGTATCAAATTAAGGAGACATATGCAGCCAAGAACAAGAGGTTGAAACAATTCAAAAATGTTTTATGGGATCAGATGGAAGCATTTGATGCTTTTGGAATCTCTTGAATGGATAGAAGTAATAACAAAATGGATGGCCTACTGGCTGATGTAGCCATTAAGCCTAATGACATATCTTTTTCTGGTGTCTCCAAGATTGAAATGCAAAATAGACCATCAATCCTTGACAATATAGAGAGCTGGAAGATATTTGAGAATGATGAAGATATTCTAAATTTTCTTTTAAATGAAGACAAATACCATGGCTAGGAATTGGATTGTGGCACATTGTTTGAGAACATAGATGGGAAGGAAACCATCTTTGGCCAAGAGATATTGCATTTTAATACAAATAAAGTTCCCAAGGATTGATAGTGTTGATAATTAAGATAGAGTTTACTTAGAAGTCATAGACAAGAAACAAAAAGAGCTTGACAAAGTGAACCTCAGAAGAGTCGAGTCTCCCAAAAGGTGTATATAGGTAAACCTCTATCTCTAGCTATAAGAAAGTCCTTGATTGATTTGTTAAGGAAATTTAGGAATGTTTTGGCATGTTCATATGATGACCTGAAGGCTTATAGGGAAGACTTGTTTCAACATGTTAGTCCATTAAAAGAGAATGTTAAGCCTTTCAAACAAAAGCAAATACCTATCAATCCCATAGTAGCCCCCAAAATACAAGAAGAGTTAATGAAGCTTAGGGATGGGGGAGTTATTAAACCTATCAATAATTTTTCATGGGCATAAAAATTAATGCCAGTTAGGAAGAAGAATGGTGATAGTCGGTTGTGTGTAGAATTTAGAAACATAAATATTTTTTCCTTAAAGATAATTATGGTTTGCCAAACATGGAAGCTATTCTATAATAGGTCATTGGTTTTGAATGATTTTTCATGATGGATGGTTTTTCTAGGTACAAGCAAGTGTTGGTTGATGAGAAGGAACAATTCAAGACAACCTTTACAACTCCATGGGGAACATATGTGTATGTTTGAATGTCCTTTGACATAATCAATGTGGGAGCTACATTCTAGAGTGACATGGATGTTTCATTCAAAGAGTATAGAGATAAATTCATGGTTGTCTATCAAGATGACTTGACATCTTATTTCAAGAAAGTTGAAGATCATTGCAAACATTTAGAGATAATCTTCTAAAATATTTGGAATAGAGAGTCTCTTTGAATCCAAAGAAGTTTCTTAAGGGTCATACCTCAAGAAAGGGTACAAACTTTTGTGGCAATAGGAATTTACCTAAAATTTCATGAGATTAATCTTTAAAGTTCTTGGAGTATCCTCATCGCTTCCTACTACTCTTAGGTGAAATCCATCATCATTGCTCACATGAAATTCATCACATGGGTAGATCCAAGAATTTCCTAATCCTATCTTGCATAAAATGTATCTAATATTACAAAATGCCCCCCCAGAATTAATAGTTCAAGGAGAATAAACACATGAAAAATGAGAGAGAAAAAGAGGAATCTACTTACCAATAGGTGTTTCCATAATATCTATGGCCATGCTACATGTTGAGTGGATTTTATTATTTTTCTGTTGTGCCAAGATCTCTCTATTTCTATAGATACATACATACATAGAAACACACACATACGTGTATGTATGTATATATACATATCCATATGTATTTATATTTATATACATAAATTCATATGTACATATATACATATATAGAGATCACAAGGGCGTGGCAATGAGATTAGAGATCACAAGGGCACGAAAATGAAATGTAGCAATCACAAGGGTACAACAACAAAATTGTAGATCTCCACTAATCTCCACAATCTACCAAATCTATATATACATACATAGACACATAGATGTGTGTGTGTGTTCATGTATGTATATATACACATATACATACATATACATATGTATACATATGTATATATATACATGTATATATATATGTATAGATATGTATATATGTATATATATGTATATATACATAAATACATAAATATATACATACATACATAAACATACATACATATATATACACATACATACATCTACATATGGAATTTTATCACCTTGGAAAATTGTATTTGATCCTGCTAGCTAGGAACAACTGATTGTTCATTGTATTGTAGCTAATCTAATGATAGAATTCTTAATCAAACCAACTAATCAACAACGAGACTAATTTAACTAGGTTATGTCTTTTTTCTTTCTAAAAATATATGCTATTATATATGTCTTTCTAAAATTTCTTGTGAACTCTTCCCATTTTTCCTAGTCTACATTATTTTTGTGTAGGATCTTGAGCTAAGTCACTCAGCATGGGTTGAGTGATTTTTATTGTTTTATTATTTGGATTCTAAAATATGTATATATTTGGATCAATTTTGTTGTTGTGCTAATATGTAATAAGAACCTTAAAAAGATCTCTCTGTATATAAAGACTACAAGTTGCACAATTTGTCATGTATTACATCTGCATTTGCTTTTTCATTGCTTATAAGAGTGTTTCAAGGTTGAGAACCACTTTAACATCCTTTGCATGGTTTAGAGGTAATGTCATTGTGGTAGTAAGAATAATTTTAGTGAAGATTTGAGTGTAAGGAGCTACTACCCTAAACCTATGCTACAAATTCATGGGAGCCAAGGGACCCTAAACATATGCTACATTTTCTAAAGACATAGGAGAAGTTACTACCATCTTTAATATTTCATACCTTTTTGGATCATATAGTGATGCACAAATTAATAGCTTTAGTAGATACTTGGTATCCTCATAGGGAGAGTGTGTCATTACATGCATGGTTACATCCTTGGATTCCATTGTTGGGATACTGTATGGAGCCTTTATATCCAACCATTCATTATTAATTGGGGAATGTGCTTCCTGCATGGTATTCAAGTGATACATCTATATATGCAATTTTATCACCTTGGAAAATTGTAGTTGATCTTGGTAGCAGGGAGCAGTTGATTGTTCATTTTATTGTACCTAGTTTGATAATAGTTCTATAGGAATGTGTAATGAACCCAGCTAATCAAAAACTAGACCAATTTAACTAGGTTATGACTTGGGCATGTGCTATTCCCATTTATAATATGGTTGCAATGTTGGAGGCATAATTTTTTCTCTTCTTCCAACACATAGCTGAAACAAGTATCTTTTGCTAAAATACTCCTTTGCAATGAACTTTGTCCAAGTATAACTCTTTTCCTCCTCTAACCTTGCTAAATTAAACACACCACTAATAAACTCAACAACACCATACCAATCATCCTTTTCATACCACACATCTCTAACAAGATCCTCATATAAACCATCATCATATTTCAAACTCATTTCAAATTTAACATCCCATTATTCATATAAATTTACCTCTTCCATGCCATCATATTTTTTTGTTTCTTACATGTCTTCAAAAAGGCATATAACCACTTCACTTGTTTGACCTCCAACCAAGGCATTGTACTCTTCCTTTATTTCTATAGTCCTCAAATCATCTTCATCCTCTTCTAGCTCAAAAATCTAATCAACTCCATTCTCTTCATCTTCTTTAGGTTCACAAATATTTTCATCTTCATACTCTTGTTCTTCTTCTATATTGCATGTGCGATACTTTGCTAGATCTTCTTTATTTCTTGCATCTAAAGAGTTGTCAAAATCTATTTTTTGGTGACACACTCTTCTCTTCTACAACTCTTCTTCTAATTCATTCACTTGTTTCAACAAATCAAAGAATGCAACTTGTAATGCCTCTTGATTTCTTACTCTAATTTTCTCAACTCTAGGAATCCTTGGAATCCATCCAATCACAAAATTCATCTTCTTTCTCTTCTCCATGCTCAATTCTTTATAAGAAAAATATTGTGCAACACAAGCACCTTGTGCACATGACCCCATAGTTAGTGATCTATCTACACAATCAAGAACTCCTTGACAAACTTTACCCAACACAAGGTCCTAGTAAAAATTGCCTCACATTTGATGATTTGTCCATAGGAAATCTAGCTTTGATACCATTTGACAAAGGGCCACACCACCCTTACCAATTCACAAGCAAAAACACAACAATATGGAGACAAAGAGAAGATAAAATGATTCACAAAGCATGCTTTTATTATACTTGAAAATCCTTACAAATTCTCCAAATGAGAGAACTCCAAATTCTTACAATATGAGAGAGCTTCCAAAAAGAAATCTTTCACCTCCAAGCTTTCTTACAAGAGATTATACCATGAGAGTTTCACTGCAAGAGCTTACACTTGAAGAGCTTGATTAAAAATGCTCATTAGACTTGTTTATATAGGCACTTACCACCTAAGATATTACAAACACAACCAAAGTGAGATAAAAGGTAAATACAACTACCTTCCAAAAAATATTAATTTTCTACCCAAATACAACTAAGCACCACCATGTGGCCCAACAAATATTAAATGCATGATTTAAGGAACTTTCCACAAACTTATAAAATTCCACCTGCACACCTGAATAAATGAAATGATAACCATTTTCTTATTTTTTTATTTATGCCACCTATGCACCTTGAAAATAGAAATTCCTCTTTTTCTCCTTTTTTTCTATTTTTCCCTCTAATTTTCATCACTTTCTCTCTTCTCCTATTTTTATTTCTTATTTTTATTACACCCCCTTTGCGAACATCAATAATTCAATAGATATGTTAACACCCCCTTTTTGGCCATCAATAATCCAACATATATGTTTAACAAAGCAGTACCAAGGGAGAAGTTGAACTCCTCCTCAACTTTGATTGGTCTTCTAGACTAAAAATAATAAAATAACAACAAAGTCTAGGGTGGTTTAATATTCCAATGGGAGCTACAGTTTAAGTGGTGCTATGATCAGTCTCCAAGTGGGAGCTTATTATTGTGGAGTATGATCAGTCTCCAAGTGAGAGGTTGTTGTGATGTGGAGCCTAATTAGTCTCAGAGGTTTATTCAATGTGATTTTCCCCCAGGTTATTTTTATAGATGTTTGGGGGCAATGCCTCCAAGATGGGTTCAAGGGGTAGTACCCCCAAACCTAAAATGACTCACTATTGTAAATGGCATCAATTGTTATTTTTTTATTCGATGACTTATTCTAGCCCTACTTTTGTAAGTGACAAAAGCTTGCATAAAATGGCTTAGGGTTAAGGATTTCATAATGTATGATGATATTGTAGCTTCTTGTGGTAGTATTGATCTCTAAGGGATTGTGGATTGTAATCACTAGATAATAATAATATTGGACTTGTTGTTGGTGGACATAGCCCAAGGATCAGGTGAATGACATTAAATCCTTGTGTCTTGTGTTTTTTTTCTATGTGATATATTATTTTATGATATTAGTTATATTTGCATGTAATTGCTATTTCTATCCATGATTAATTCTAACAAGAGGTTCTTGAAAAGTATTTAGGTGCATTTATTTAGGCACCTTGCATGTACCAGTAGGGCTCACCCTCTACAAACATGTACCTATCGGACCCTACTTTCTCTATGAACTTTAATCAACACATATATAATTTTTTTGTGGGAGGATTTCCATAGGGAATACAACCTAGAGGCACATTTGAGTACATGCATGCACACATCATTTTTGGGTATGCATGCGTTTGATGGATGCGAGACTTTTTTCTCTCATGTGGGCTGACCAAGCCCCACCTAGAAAGATTTGGGTATCTAATCCTTGAATTTTCTTTAGTAGGGCTTTTTAAAATTGTTTGGAAGAGGCCTAGTTTTTTAGGGCACCTCCAGTCATGGATTTATATTCCCTATAACACTATTTGCTCCAACTTTTGCACATTTTGATTGGAGTTTACATATTTTGGGATTACAATTTATTCTTTGGAATCTCCCTTTGACCTGCTATGACCCACCTTTGTGCCACATCAAAACTTGTACAACTTTAAATAAACTCCTTGGTTCATGTAGTAGCTATGGGTTTTCATGCCCTTGCTATGATTTTTTGCTTTCCAGTGGGACCATTTTCTCTTAGAGCAATTTTTTTGGCACAACTTTATTTTGGGGTCGCCGAAGGTCAATTGACCCCATTGACACCTACACCTCCTTATTCTTGGGTTGTGTTTTATATGTAGACACTGAATCTTCATTTTTAAGTGTTTTTTTCAGTTATACAATAAAATTATTGGACCATTGGAAGTTGTCTTGACTTTTGTACATGCATGGATTTTGATCACTACATAGAGATTGCCCATTTTGGCTATTTTCTCACTAGTTTGGTGAGACCTCTTTCATCAGCACATGATTGGATGTTGTAAGTTTATGAAATTGGCCCATATTTTTTGCATGATTTTTTGGAGCTCATGTTAGCATAAATGTTGATGATATTCCTTTGGGGGAGTATCCTAAGCATTGGAGAGTATGTGCTAGTATTAACATGTTACATTCATGACTATGTTTGGCATTGATGTCAACATAGCAATAATTTTTTAAAGACTAGTAGAATAGCAGACAAAGATCATAGTCATACAGGTAGAGTTTTGATGACCAGGTGATGTGAAGTTAATGACATGTTCCACATTGTATCTTGATGATGACATTAAGTTCACATAACCCAAGTTGAAGACACATCACAATTATAAGTGATTTTCAAGGAGTAGTGTAGAAACAAAGTACATATCAAATAATTTTTGATGATTATATTATATCTTCTAATAGAGATATAATCTGGATATGTAGAGTTATAAAGTGACATAGGTGTTGAAACAATTGAGTAATTGTGTATTGTCTTTGATACTACACAAAATGTCATCTCATTATCAGTTAGTGTATGCCAAGCTCACTCGAGCATTGAAGATAGTTTTTTGTGTCTACCAAGCACTCCAGAGTTTTCCTAGTTTAGAAGCTAGTATCTACCAAGCTCACTTAGGAGCCAAAGGAAAGTTTTTAGAAGATGAGTGTTAACCAGGCTCACTCGATTAATGAAAGAAATTTTGGATGGAACTAGTGTTAATCAAGCTTACTTAGTTACAAAAGGAACTTGACAAGTATGTAGTGTTGACTGAGTTCACTTGGTTAACAAGGGAAAATCATTTTTGAGTTAGTATCTATCAAGCAGGGTTAGCTAACAAAAGATTTTTTTTATTTTGGGATATTAAGTCCAATTGACTTGTGTTTTGGTTCTATCCAAGTGAGGAGATGAATATTAATTATTCTAAGTTGTATTCTAGCTGACATGACTATAGGAAAGATATAAACCTAAGGTCAAGTTGAGATTTAGAAAGTGTGTGAAGTGCACAGAAGATAATTGAAGATTTAATGATGCTAAGAGGAAGTGAATCAAAAGGATAAGTAGAATATTCATGTGGAGCTAAAAGGACATATTCGATCAAGAATGATCAAGTATACAAGCCAAAATTGAGATCTGTAATCAGCAATATAGTTGCATCCAAATCAGGTCATGTCATTGTTACTCTCTAACCATTGTAGCAGTGATTTAAATCTCTTAACAAAGTTGGCTTAACAACTTTTTTTAAATCCTCTGACAAGGTGGTATTTCTATTAAAGTTTCTAAAGACCTCTAAGAAGACCACTCCTAACAAGGTGATTAAATCCTCTAATAGGGTCACACCTAACAGTGTGTTTTGTAACCTTTAATAGGGTTGGCTCCTAATAGGGCTCACTTTAGAAGACTGAAAATTAGTAAATAGTTGGAGTTGGTGGTTTTTCCCAAACTGGGTTTCCATGTTAAATCTTGGTGTCAAATGTGTTCATGTTACTTCTTTTGTGTGTTTGCAACTAAATTAAAGTAATGGTAACCATAGAAGTATTTTCATGTTGAGTACTTGTCAAAATATTTCAATGTTTACCGAGTTACAACATTTTTCTGTGTTTGCCAAGCATTAATAGAGTCCATCTTTTAGAGTTTATTTTGTACTAACATCTAAGGGATCTGGGATATATTTTTGTAGTAACTAATTCACCCCTCCCCTCTTAGTTACACCTCTTATATTTACAATAATTGGTATCCAAGATTTTAGTGCTTACAGAGAAGGTTTCAAGGACCTAAGCTAAAGATCAAGATGTCTTACAGAAGAAAGATTCCCAAGTTGAACCAAGATAACTTTGCAACATGGCAACGACTTATAAGATTATATCTAGCAACTATCAATGATTTAGGTTGCAAGTATCTTGATACTGAATACAAGGCTCCCACTAGAACATTATCAATTGAAGAAATTGTTGAAAAGAAAAATCATAACATCATGATGATTGATATTGCATATGCTCTTAATTATGTTGAATTTGATGAAGTAAAAGATTGTGCTACAGCTCATGCAAGGTGGATCAAACTAAAAGAACATTATGGAGGAGATGACAATGTAAAAAGAGGTAAAGAAAAAAAATATCAGAGGTAAATTTGATCAAATAAAAATGAGAGAAGATGAAAACATTGCAACATATGTGGAAAGAATCAAAGCAAGTGGGTGATCCCACAATAATGAGTTCCACTTTTTGACCAATTTTAACACTAAAATCAATATTTTTGAAACAAACCTTACATTTGAGTGACTATATCAATAAAATTATGAATAATTTTGAGATGATGTAAACTACTGATTTCTAGTACTTTGTTCCTACTTTGTAACCATATTTTCTAAATTTTTTTTTAATTATTAAGTCAAATTTTCTTCTCCTTTGAAAAGTGGTACATATTAAAAATTAATATTTTTAAAGAGTGACAGTCTTCTTGACACACATAACTTTTTTTTTTACAAATGATAATGAAGTAATTCTTTTGGCATTGGATTTGTAACATCACTATCTAAAGGATGGATTTTGTTTGATTCAATTTGGTTGTATATTGTATAGTTTATGAAGTTTTGAAGTGACATCAATTATAATTTAGAGATACATTTATTTTGACACAGATAACTTGAAATCAATTTATAATAAATCTAACTTTTTTTAATAGAATGCTATATCAATAACCTATTTCCTATATATTTTTCAAAAAATTTTGACTAATTTTTTTTTTCCTGAAGTGTCAAAGTCAGTTGATGTTCAATCGGTAATGAACCTATAATGAGTTAAACTCATATTTGAAAGTCTTAATGAATATAATATGTATTAAAATTATAGTCATTGGAAAGCTTCCTCTAAGGAACACAAATTGGAATTTTTTATTTTAGAGTAGGAGATCATTCATTCTCAGTTTTGGGTGTCAAAAGAGCCAATTTCATTTTTTTAAGAAAAGAGGGTGAAAATTTTATAAATTAACATGTTCGCACGAACATGATGTTTGCGCAAATATGTTTTACATGTTCGTGTGAATGTATGTTCAGGTGAACATACATGTCTAAATTTTTTGACTACCAAAAACTTAATTTGAATTTTTTGGGTGAATATGTAAAATAATTTGTGTTTGTGTGAACATGTCAAAAAAAAAAAAACCATGACATCACCTATAGATAGGAGAAAAAAATGATAGTAAAATTGAATGTTTTAAATTTACTCCGTGAATTTATTAAGGCAATGGTAAATTTTTATTTTTATGATTTTTTGATGGGAAACAAGAAAGGAAGGAAAAACAAATATGCAAGGAAGAGATTTGATGAAGCAAAACAAAGAAATCTTTAGAAGACTATGGCACATTATCATCGAATTAAACAAGGTCTATAATTATATATATTAAATTTATTTATTTTTATGGTCTTGAATTTAATTATGTTTCAATCTTATTTTTTATCTAATTTGATTTATTTATGAATTTATTGTAGAAAATCAACAAGGTGAAGGAAATGTTGAAGAAGGCTCAATAGAAGTAGAAGAAGTGCATATGGGAGAAGGGTCAGGAATAGTCCCTACAGAATCTCAAATAATGAATGTTGAAGAAGGTTCAAGATCACTCCCTAGAGAAGTTAAAATAACAAAAGTCAAAGAAGGGTCAGAATCTTTCCCTATAGAATCTCAAAAAATGAATGTTGGAGAAGGCTCTAGATTGCTCACTGTAGAAATTCCACTAATAGAAGTTAGAGAAGGGTCAAGATCAAGTGTAGGAATTGGTATGGATGAACTCATAAATATTGCCCAATCTATAAAATATAGTATTTCTCATAAAAAAATTAGATCATTTACTTAAAATTGATGTGGATAAATTGAGAAGACCTACAACTGCTATTCAACCCTTAAGTTTGTCTACAAAAAGGTCAATGAACAAGAAGATAAGAGAAATTATGACTAAATTTGATAACACTGAAACACTTGAACAAGATCACTTGCATTCACTTTTGCTTACACAAAAGAATTTGCATGAGGCATTGAAATTGTTAGGTGTAGACACAACATCAAAGAAGAGAAGATTTTATATCATGCAAACTAATGTGATTCAAAATGTTAAACAAGGTTTGAGTAGGAAAATAGTCTCAAACTAAAGATAAGTCCATGGCAAGAAAAGTGATGTTGATGTCTGTTGTAAATAAGAATATGACCCAAAATAGACAAATATCTTCAATTTCATCTAAAATGGGTTTTAGTAGGAAAACAATGAGAGAATATGTTAAGAAAAGATTAATTTTGGATGATAGTACTATGGAAGGCAATTGGGTAATCATGTGTAGAGTACCTCATTTTGATACGATTGAAGAGGGATTAAAAAATTTAGTCATATCATTTTGGATTAATAAGACTCATCCTTCATCAAATAGTAGAGATGTTATAAGACATAGGATTGCATCTAGTCAATATTAACATCATACAAAACATTGGTTGGACACAACACATCATGAGTTATATGTGTCATTTTGTAGTGAATATCCTCATGTAAAAGTTGGGCAAATGTTGTTTGAAAAATTGAAGCCATACTTTGTGAGGTCAAACAAAGTGTTTGAAACATGTTGTTGTCATCATATTGTTTTTAATCTCCATTATAAGGTATTTTGAAAGCTTGTAGAAGAGACATATGGTTTTCATGCTGCTCCTCCTAGTAGGAGAAGTGAGTTTATATCATCCATTCTATGTGAAAAAATAGATGATCCATCTGGTCAAATAAATTGCATCAAAGGATTATGTGAACATGTGGTGAATTGGCTCTATTTTCTTTGGAAATTGAAATATTGATGTAACAAAAAAATTGAATTGCAAAAGGTACAAGTATGTGAAGAATGAAACAAAGTTGGGAAAGAGACAAAAAGGTTGGAATATGTTGAAGAGGAGTTACATATTGTAACATTTATGGACAGATCTAAGAATTTGATTCAACCTTATATTCATCACATGTGTTTTGCAAAGTGGCAAGCACAACAATTTCAAAATTTGAGAGGTAATTTCCCACCTAGAATGATTATATCAGTTGTTGATTTTGCAGAGAGCTATTCCTTTGTTCATCATAAAGAAATTCGATCAAATTATTGCTTTTTTAAGTAGGTCACTATTATGGTACATGTTTTTTATAGACATGCATAGTTAGATTTGGATGGTGTTCAGAGTATAGTTCAAACACGAGCAATTAAAAGAGAATATCATTTTTATATAAATGATGATAAAGAACATGACGTTCACTATATAGAACATTGCTTCAATATGTTCTTTTCTTATTTGAAAGAAAGAGACATAAATGTTGATAAAAATCATGTTTGGTCTAATGGATGTGCCATATAGTTCAAATCATCTAGACAATTTTATGCATTATGTAGATATCATCGCAATGAGAATAAAAAATAGATATGGAATTTCTTCGAGAGTGACCATGGAAAAGGTGAACATGATGGTGTTGGAGCTTGCACAAAACATGCTCTATGAAAGTATCAAATGAATTATTAGAGAGTTCGTATAACTGATACACAAAATGTTTTTGAATGGTGTAAGACACATTTTGTATCAGACGAGCTCAGGACATCATCAACAATGAGTCAACAAGTACCATATAGAGTCTTTTGGGAGATAACAGGTATGGATGTACACATTTGATTGTAAGTATTTGCCTAAGGGAAAAATTCACCGAGGAACTAAGAACTCAAACACAAGCACACAATAAACCAAAGAGAGAGATAGAGTATGATTAGAATGACAATGTATTCAATATGCCATCATTAGGGCAATCTGAAAGCATACTAGGAGTGCCTGTATATGAAGGCCTCTGAGATACATCTAGAATGCCTCATAATTAGCATCATGATAAGTTATACAACCAACTACATGTCCAAAAGATATGGATTATCCTCCATTAAGCATAGAAGTAAGTGCGGTGATGAGAGGATAAGCCTACAAGGGTGTGACACGCAAAATAGTGTTGTAGACACCATGTGCTTAAATAGAGTTGCGTACTCTTGTGTTATCAACATGACAACTCAAAAAGGTGTGCAAAATCCTAAGTGTCTCACAAATAAAAATAATTAAATAATGCATAAACCTAAGTAAACTTAACTAAGTGTAATAAGTAAATACTTATCTACACCAACACCCCCCCTTAAGTGCAACTTAGGGGAATGCCCTTAAGCTTATGAAGCTAGGATGAAGATGCATAATGGGTCCTAGCTACTAGGCCATGTTAGGTACCCATGTACATAATAAAAATGCAATCTCTCATAAAGCAAGGAAAGAGGGAAAACCTCATGCGAAAAACCCTCCCCCAAAAAGAGAGATAAATAAGGATGCATGGATGGATGGAGTAATCAAGACCCCCCCATTACAATATACATCCAGTATATACATAAGAGAATTAGAGAAGAAAGAGAGACAGAATAGGCTTCCCCCCCAAAAGAAGAATGCCTACAAGTGAAAGTTGCTCCAATGAAGAAGCTGGTCCATGAATGCAGAAAGGTGTTCCTCCCCTTAAGAAGAAACAATACCAAAGGTACAATATTGAAGTTGTGTGTTGGCCTTGAAACCTGCTCAAGTATCCCTATACTGATGTTGAAGTTTCCCCCTTCCAAATTTGCTAAAAAGAATGAATGCAGATTGGTCAAGGATGTTTGTTGAACTTGTTCCACTGAACCATCTATCTCCTCAACTGACAAAGAGCCCTCCACTAATTTTTGTTCATAATGATCCACAATCACACCAACTTGAAAAGATTGATCACATAGATAATGGACATGAGGGTCAGAGTGATCCCTCACAACAACTATAGAAGGATCACCTTCATCAATGAGGATATGTAAGTCCTCAAGTCTGTCTCCCAAGTCAAGTGAAGCTGGAGCTGGAAGATGAGATGTACCATGATGTGTTGGACCTTTCACTATGGTAATGTAATCACATGGACTGGATTGATGTGACCTCTCACTGCACTATCACTGGTACCACTATTAGTTTCCATTATGTATGATGTGTGGAGAGGATTAGAGGATGAGCTAGGAGAAATTTCCTCAAAGTGAACATCCTTTTCCAAAAAAATCTCATGTGTCTCTAGATCCATTAGTCTATAAGCCTTCACATTGTCTTCATAGCCGATGAAGGTACAAGGCCTAGGTGCCAATGCCTTCCAACTCTTGGAAGAAAGGTTTGCCCATATAGGACAACCAAAGACTCTAAGGTGACTCAGAACTAATTTTTTGCCACACCATGCCTCAAAAGGAGTCTTGTCATCTAAGGCTGGATGAGGAGACCTGTTAAGTATGTGAGTAGCACTACTAATGGCTTCAACTTCAAGTGTAGGATTGAGAGACTTGGCCTTTATCATGCAACTTGCCATGGTCTTGAGAGTCCTAATTGTCATAGCTACAACATTTGTCTTGTGTGGACTGAATGCTAGTGAGTTCTGAAGATCAATCCCCTTAATTCTACAAAAGTTCTTAAGTCTTCTATCTACATATCTATTCTCATTGTCCACCCTTAGTAATTTGATGGCTTTCCTTGACTTGTGTTCAATATGAGTCTTGAAGTCTTGAAGCATATGAACAAATTCATGATGTAGGAAGAAGACCCAAGTGAATCTCAAAAAGTCATCAACAAATGTGAGTATGTAGTAGCCTTGTCTGACTAAAGTCACTACAAAGGGGCCTGCTAATACCATGTGGACTAGCTGAAGAACAACTACTGAACAAGATGAACATTCTCCCTTAGAAAAGTTGATATTGGGTCCTTTGACCATGTGTTTTGAGAAAAGTTACTGAAGAGAGCGGAAGTCAAAGTGACTAAACCACTAATGCCATAAGTTGATGTGTGAAGTAAAGTGAGTTAACAAGGCTTGGGAAGGACTCTTAGGCACAAAGTGGGAGAAGGAATAAAGCCTCTTGTCATCATTGACTTTCCCCACTACTACCAATGAATCATTTTAGAGACTTCACACCATCACAGAATCTGGAAGGAACTCAATTTTATGACCATCTCCAAGGTGAGTGATTTGGTAAATTGATAGGAGATTGGAGCTTAGATTTGGAACGTAGAGAACATCTTTGAATTCCCCATTTTATATTTCCACATGTCCTTTCCCTTCAACTTCCATCTTAGTATCATCTCCCACGAAGATGTGTGGCACCTTTGACTACTTCAATGAAGAAAATTCTTCCTTTGAAGAACCCATGTGGTAAGAGGCACCTAAGTCAAGTATCCATTCCGAAGAAGAATTTTTGTTTGCCATAAGTGCTTGACCTTTACCTTTTGAAGAGGTTGGAGTTGAATCCTTGGAAGTACCTGGCACTTGAATTGTGTTCTTCTTGAGTAGATTTTCTAACTCATCGATTCTTTTTGTCTTGCAATGATGTTCATCATGATTTGGCTTTTTACAGTATGCACAAAAGAGTTTGTCCTTCTTTTCATTACTTCCCTTCTTGTTTGAAGAAGTATTTCCTTGTTGAGAGGAGGATTGTTGTGTCTCAGATTGTGTTTTCTACTTCCACTACTTCTTCTTGTTGTTTCTTTTCCCCCCTTGACTAGATTTTTGATCATCACTAGCCACCAAGGCTTTTGTCTTTGATGACTTGAGAAGTCCAAAATCCACCAAGTGAGATTGTTCAACAATCAACATGTCTATAAATCCATCAAAGGAAGGCTTCTGGTAAGCAGATCCCATGGTTATCCTGTGAGTATTAAAACTCAAAATAAAATTGGTGTACTCAGAAGGCAGCCTCTGCAGGATGTGATGAATCAACGTGCCATCCTTCATGGGATTACCAAAATCTTTGAGAAGTGCCCTATACTCATTGACTTTAATGATGTAATCCTGAATT
Organism: Cupressus sempervirens; assembly: GCA_028749045.1. Lineage (NCBI taxonomy): Eukaryota > Viridiplantae > Streptophyta > Pinopsida > Cupressales > Cupressaceae > Cupressus > Cupressus sempervirens. The sequence goes on from CM053791.1 coordinate 146,622,771, forward strand.
GTGTCATAATTCTTAGGATCCAAGAGAAGTAGATCATATTCAATCTAAAATCCCTTTTCTTCATCCACTTTACCATACAACTATTCAAGTTTATCCCAAGCTTCTTTAGATTCTGAACAATTTTTAATATGAAAGAGAAGATCCCCATGTACACAAATCTAATAACTCCTAAAGCCTATTGGTCTTGTCTTTTCCAATCAATGAGTTATTTAGCATCAGTAGGTTTGGTAATTGTACCATCAACATACAAACTATATCTTGTTTCCATTAATCTACTCCATGCAATATCTTTCCATGTAGAATAGTTGCGTGAAGTTAGAGGAGGACATTAAAAACCCATGATGTAGAAATGAAAGGAGCACAATAAAGAGACACAAAAAACACAGTACACACCCCCCCTTTTTACTCAATCAAAAGACCCCCCCAAAAGAGATGTTGTTGGCACTTTATAAGTAATGCATTTACAATGGGCCACTTGTCAAATTAAACAAAGTGGACTTTCTGATTTGGGTTTTTACAACTACCTTATGAGGCTTAAATTTGTCACTTAAGTACTGTAGCTTAGATTTACAATAATTTTTGAAAAAGAACCAAAGCTTTACAATGCCAAAGAAGGCCTAATTTTGAAAGTGAGAAATTGGTCTGCACAACCCTAGAATCTAACTTCAGATCTGGAAAGTAGACAAAAAAAATGTACTTTCAAAAAAAATGGAACCTAAAAAAGTGACCAGATGTGCCTGTATGGAGCTTCTAAAGTTGCAAAACACTAGATTATGCAGGTACTATCACCAAAAAAAGTAATTTTTGCAAAATTTGTGCACCAAAACTAGAAACCAACACCACCACTTGAAAATTCAAGAAGTTTTAACCAATTTTTTTTAAAAATTGCACCTGAATCCGAGTTCGGATGTCCGAGATAAGGGCTTGCAAACTCAGGCTGCCAAACTGAAAAGCAATTTGGAGAGGGGTCTAGAAAAAACTGAGAGTCTAAATTTGATAGTCAAATAGCTATCACTTTTAAAACTATGAATTGATGACATCAACAAAAAAGATAGTCCAACTGGTGATATGTCAACTGACTCGACGTGTTCGTACTGTATGGATTAACATGTGTCAAATCCATATGCTTACATGGCAAGAACATGTGGGCCAACTTCCATGTGGTAAATGTGGTAGTACTGGCTGAGTGTGAGGTTTAGTTGGTAGGTTTGACTAGAGACAAGTGTCCAAGTCTGTCTGTTGTGACTGGATGGCCGTGTGTCTTCTTAGAGAGCAGGTGCAGGTCGCATGGCAAAAAAAGGTGGGAAGAACTCTCCAAGGCGCAGGTGGGAAACAAAGCTTTGCACTTGCCAAAACCAGCGAGTGGGAAAACCACTATACTAAAGGTGGTATCATGCCGAAAACCACTAAACGTTAAACTGTGACCAAAAAATGTTATGACAGTCACCATCGAAGCCAAATTTTCTTCAAACAATGCCAAAAACTTGTCTCATGTGCTGGATAATGTGCCGAAAACCTCCAACGTGGGTGGGAGAGTTTTAGATTGTGTGCACAGAATAAGTGGGTTTAATCCCACATGCAAGGTGGAAGCGCTTTGAGCACTATGTAAATACAACACGCTGCCAACAATAAAACAAAAAGCCACCTATGGTATGGGGTGGGCTTGGGCCGCCTGCAAAGTATGAAGCCGAATTTGTCTATCAGACCTCTGCGACTATAGTATGGCCTAAAATTTTTAGAGGCCAAATTTGTACCACCCTACTATGCTAAAATGAATACCCCTGTGTACAAATAAATATATTTCCACAAATGGCAGATCCAGGGTGTCACTGCCCAGGTCTGCTAAAAAAAAAAAAATCTTCGAATCTTCACAAATAATGTGACAAAAAATAAAGAGAAATAATAAAATTATAGATCTGAAATAAATCAATTGAATCTGCGAAAAATGACCATACCCATACTGCAAATCGGGGCCTCTGGGTTTTGATTTGCAAAAAAACTTTGTCTCATGGTCAATGTTAGGGCAAGGTAGCCAAGTTTATAGTCAATTTTCACCAGTTCAATGTTTCAGATGCAATGGCAAGGTCAGATCTAGCTCTAGATGCTCCCAATTTCTACAGCACTCTGGATTCGCGCTGAGGTGATGAAGCGTGGTCTCGAACAACTATGTGATGAGAAAGTCTCCAAGTTGCTCTGATACCATGTAAGAATTTTCCTAAGGGAAAAATTCACCCAGGAACTAAGAACTCAAACACAAGCACATAGTTGATCAGAGAGAGAGTATGATCAGAATGACAATGTATTCAATATGTCATCATTAAGGCAATGTGAAAGTACACTAGGAGTGCTTGTATATAAAGGCCTTTGAGATACATCTAGAATGCCTTGTAATTAGCATCACGATAATTCATACAACCAAGCACATGTCCACCAGATATGGGTTATCCTCCATTAAGCACAAAAGCAAGTGCGATGATGAGAGGATAAGCCCACAAGGGTGTGACACGCAAAATAGTGTTGTAGACACCATGTGCTTAAATAGAGTTGAATACTTTTGTATTGTCAACATAACAATTCAAAAAGGTGTGCAAACTCCTAAGTGTCTCACAAATAAAAATAATTAAATAATGCATAAACCTAAGTAAATTTAAGTAAGTGTAATAAGTAAATTCTTATTTACACCAACATAAATTTTATGCAATTAAGTTTTAAAATTTTATTTTTGAGTTTAATCTTTCAATTCATTGAAGTTTAAATTTAATTTGTCCATATTTTCAATTTAATGAACTTTCAGGTGTTAATAGAAAAAACATGCATGGTTGCAAGACGATAGAAAAGACACGTTCCTTACATTCAATCATAAGTATAGATAATTGCAATTGGACATTGAAGACAAGAGAATACTCATATGTTTGTGATAGTTGCATTGATGAAGACTATCAAGAATGCATCAATCAAACACGTGGATATACAGGTGCATGGATTTCAGTACCACTTGATGTTACCGATACATTTGATAAAGATGATGAAATTTTTTTATGATATTCTATTGATTTCTTATGATTATAATCATATCTCTAGATTGGTAAAAGTGGGTAAGTATCATAAAAATTAATCTCAACTTGTTATTTTTAAAATTATCAATGAATTGTCTTATATATATTGTACACATGTATGTATACTTGTCATGCAAGAGATGTCTTTGCAATGATTGTTGAGCCTGTAAATCATGAAGGTGTCAGTTATTATTTATTGTGATGTACTGTAGAGAGGATAAAGTTATATGATCATGTTCAGAGAGTGATGAAATTTTATTCCCCATAAGTATTATACATACATGTGTGCACGCACATATATATATATATATATATATATATATATATATATATATATATATATATATATATATATATATATATATATATATATATATATATATATATATATATATATATATATATATATATATATATATATATATATATATATATATATATATATATATATATATATCTAGGTAACTTTATATCTACCAAATTTTAAAATATTTAAAATTGTGGTGTAGGTTATGTTGTGATATAGGGAACGTATTTGAAGCAAGACAAAATAGTCCAACATGGAATACACTTTGTTATTATCAACCTGACAACAAGGTTTTACAATACAGCCACCTAGTCATTGCTACTGGGCTTTGTCTACATTCAGTCAAATTTAAGTGTATATGTTGCAAGTGGAGACTAGATAGTGAAGATCATGAGAAGATATTACATGTTATAAGTGAACATCATGGTTGAATTGAAATTTGAGATTTATTTTATAATAATTTGAATTAATTTAAATTTGTTTGCCTTGATATATCAAATTTCAGGACCTTTAACTATATACATTTTAATAATATTAATTACCATGGATGAAGGTTATTAAGAATATTATATTTTGTAAAAGTTCTTTAAAATAGTGTATTGGATTACCTACTAGCATATTTTTATCCAAATAAAAAAAATATGTATCTTTAGTTCTAGTAATGAATAATTGGAATTTATAAATGCGTCATTAAAATAATATTAATTACCATCCCTGATCAAAAATATATATTAATTACCATCCTAAACTAAAGATTATATTATCATTAGTTCATTAAAAAACTATATATTAATGTTAGTTTATTGCAGGGTCATAACTCTTAGTTTATTAGTTTACTAATGTGTTTTTAAATGTATACTTTTTAATAATATTAATTAATATGGATGAATTTAATAATAACAACTTGATCTAAATAGGCAATACAAGTTAGTTGGAACTTACACAATCATTAGATTATTGTGTATCAAAGATAATTTAAAATGTTAGAGTTCTTTTATCAACTTCGTTTCAAACTATTGAATTTCATCTTGAATTAAATGTGTTTTTAATTGTACGATCATACTCTTAGTTATCATTAGTTTATTAAAAAGCTATATAAATTAATAATATTAATTACCATGGATGAATTTAATAATAAAAACTTGATCTAAATAGGTAATACAAGTTAGTTGGAACTTATACAATCATTAGATAGATATGTATCAAACATAATTTAATATGTTAGACTTCTTTTATTGACTTCTTTTCAAACTATTGAATTTCATCTTGAATTAAATGTGTTTTTAGTTGTATGATCATACTCTTAGTTATCATTAGTTTGTTAAAAAACTATATAAATTAATAATATTAATTACCATGGATGAATTTAATAATAACAACTTAATCTAAATAGGCAATACAAGTTAGTTGGAACTTACACAATCATTAGATAGATATGTTTCAAAGATAATTTAATATGTTAGAATTCTTTTATCAACTTCTTTTCAAACTATTGAATTTCATCTTGAATTAAATGTGTTTTTAATTGTACGATCATACTCTTAGTTATCATTAGTTTATTAAAAAACTATACAAATTAATAATATTAATTACCATGGATGAATTTAATAATAACAACTTCATCTAAATAGGCAATACAAGTTAGTTGGAACTAACACAATCAATAGATAGATATGTATCAAAGATAATTTAATATGTTATCTAAATTCTTTTATCAACTTCTTTTCAAACTATTGAATTTCATCTCATTATGTGTTTTTAATTGTACAATCATACTCTTAGTTATCATTAATTTATTAAAAAACTACATATTAATGTTAGTTTATTGTAGGGTCATACTCTCAATTTATTAGTTTATTAATATTTTTTTAAATATTATATACTGTAAAAAAAATTTAAAATAATGTATTGGCTTACCTAGTTAGCATATTTTTATCCACATAAAACTAATATTTATATTTAGACCTACTAATTGATTTAACAAATATGTATCTTTAGTCCTACTAATTGATTTAACAAATTTCTATCTTTAGTCCTACTAATTGATTTACCAAATTTGTATATTTAGTTCTACTAATTGTTTATTTTATAATGATTACAAATAAATATAATGTTTTAAATTTGTAATATAAATCATTTGGGTTAATTTAGTAGTTTTAAGAACCTATATTAATTCAATTCAATCACCTTATAAATTATTATTATTATTCAAAATTATAAAGTAGGTTCATAGATCAATTTGGAAATTCTTCATATTTAACTATTGAAGTAGGTAAAGAGAAGTTAATTTAATTATTTTATAATGATCACAAAAAAATCTAAAGTTTAAAATCTATAATCTAATTCATGAAGAATATTCTATTAAAATACAAAAAAAATACACACATTTACGTCCCAAGAATAAACATCTACATCTAATATCTCTACTAAAATGCATACATATGCAAGTGTAAATCTCGAATAAACATGTATGTAGCAAAATATAAAAAATCATATACATGTGACCATCCAACTACTAAAGTACTAAATAGTCAAATAAATAGTGAAATGTACATGTTATCAAGGTATTAAAATACATGTGTATGTAAGTCTCTAGAATATACAAAGTCTCCAATATATTTAAATGCATCAAAATATATAAAAATCTGCTACTACTAGAGGGACCCTTCAAGATGCATACAAACAGAATGACCCTATGATCGAGTCTCATGTACATCCTATGGCTGAGGTGCATCAATCGAGCCCTACAAATATATATACATCAAAACTATCTAAACACACACACACACACACACACACACACACACACACACACACACACACACATATATATATATATATACATGTGTGTACATGAATTATACGAGTGCATATCTAGTTTGAAACATAAATAACTTTACAAACTATTTAAAACTTGTACCTGAGCACTACTTGGTGTCTCAATAGAATCATCTCTTTGATGTACATGCCCTAACCCAACACTAGATGTAATCATGTGCTCGACAACCTATGCCTACGTGATTTATTATAACTTAAATTAAATATCTATCTAAACTAAATTTTTTAATTTCATATATTTAAATTTAAAAATATTATATATATATATATATACCTGGGTCTCAGGAGGTGGAAGATGACCATCATACTCCATCTTATCATCTATCGATGCACCTCTATTGTCAACATCACATCCTAATACTCTAGCATCATCTCCTAAAACTCCAACACCTACTGAACTACCCTCAGCACCACAATCTCCAACTGCTAGTAATGATGAGTTAAGTGCAGTGTGTAACTGGTTGGGTAATGGTGTAGAATCAATGTTGGGTCAAAATAACATTTCCACATACAATGAAAATCCCATGCTAGGACTACTATCAATCTTAGATAGCCCTTGTAATTGCTCACAAAAATCATCAAGGCCCTCAACTCTGATTCTAACATCTCCAAAAAATATGCCCGAGTCATTTGTAGAGTGTCATGAGCTTGGTGTAGAATGCTATGAGCTATGTTGTGTGGCAACTGTCACTAGTGTGGTTTGTGCCTGTGGAACTCTAGGGCTTTGATGGTGTCTAATGGCATCCCTCACTAAGTGAACTAGCATCCCTTGTGTATTAGAAATATAACTAATACTCTGCAATAGATCCTCCAAAAAATATAATGCTAAATGCATATGTGTGTACTATCTTGAAAGAGCATGAACATCATCTAGTATTGGTAGTCTAGTAGCTCTATATGCCTCATTAGGGGAGGTGCCTAAAGTGCTACTAGATGCCTCTGAAGATGGTCAACCTAGATGACTCCATCGAGTGTGAATATAATGACCAAGAGAATCAGATGTGATACTTGCAATTATAGATGCAATGCGTCCAATACTATTAATTGCTCCCCTCTAGGAAGAAATGACAACTCTATCTGCACTATGCACTATAATACTGGTTATGATTCATAATCTAACCATGCCCCTGTCTACAATAATTTGGAATGTTTAAGTAGGTGACATTGAGCCCCATGCAAAACTCAATGTACAACTATTGCAAAATAAAGAGGTATCTAATCATTATTAGGATAATGACCATGTGCAGCTAAACAATGAGGATAGATCATACTAGCAATAACAGGATCTCTGCATCATGTCACTCAATAGCCTCTCACCCTACCATGTATACCCTCATATGATGGAAAGAGATCTCATTTGGTGGCATCTTTGGGGACCACCCTCTTGACATCATCAAAAGATGCATCTCCTAAAATCTCAGCTCTAAGCTCCTAGATATGACAGCCAATACATTGGGGTAAATGAATGACGAGCTCTAAATCTAGCTGTGAGATCCTATAAACTCCTACATATGGTCACACATATGTCTCTATATAGACCTTTATAAGAGGAAAATATAGACTTCTCTAATATAACAACCTCCTACTCTACAAATATAAATAAAGCATCGATATCAATGCATGGAGGTGGTATAGTAGGAGCTACAACAAGACCTCCAGTAGGAGCTACACTAGGACCTCAACCAGGAACTGCACTAGGAGCCACATCAGGACCTACACCAGGAGCCACACTAGGAACCACACTAGGAACTTCAACACGAGCCCCAACATAAGCAACAAGATGAATTTTACTAGGAGCCACAATAAGAACCACATCAGGAGCAACGACAAGAACTGCATCAAGAGCTATAGCAGGAGTGGCAATAGGAGCCACAATAAGAGGAGTCGCAATAGGAGCCTCATCACCCTCAAGATGATGAGCAATTTGATCATGTGAATTCATATCTACAATGATGGAGCTAATATATATTGTAAATACACATATATACGTATGTACATGTATACCCTAGTACACAAGTTTTTATTTAAAAGATATGTAATCACATGCATCATGTCTAATTTGTAACTCATCAATAATTATATGATCATACACGAGAGTTAGAGTTAGATTTAGGGTTTGAGTTTTCAGTTAGGATTAGGTTAGGGTTTGATTTCTAGGGTTGTATAGTTAGATTAGGGTTTGAGTTAGATTAGGGTTTCATTAGGGTTTCATTTAGATTAGGGTTTGAGTTTTTAGTTTCCTAATTACATTAGAGTTTGAGTTAGATTAAAGGGTTTGATTAGGGTTTCATTTCTAGATCTAAGGGTTTGAGTTTTCAGTTAGGATTGCATTAGAGCTCAAGTTAGATTAGGGTTCAAGTTAGATTGGGGTTCGAGTTTTCAGTTAGGATTAGATTAGGGTTTGATTAAGGTTTGATTTAGATTAGGGTTTGAGTTAAAGATTAGGGTATAATTAGGGTTTGGTTAGGATTTGATTTATAAGGTTAAGATTAGATTAGGTTTTGTGTTAGATTAGGGTTTGATTAGGATTTCATTTAAATTAAGGTTTAAATTAGAACTAAGGTTTTGAGTTTTGAGTTAGGATTTCATTAGATTTTGAGTTAGATTCTAGGGTTTCAGTTTTTAGTTAGGATTATATTAGGACCTAAGTTGAGTTAGATTAGGGTTTAAGTTTGAAGTTAGGATTATATTAGGATTTGAGTTAGGATTTGAGTTAGATTAGGGTTTCAATTTGAGTTAGGGTTATATTAGGGTTTTAGTTAGAGTTAGGGTTATCTAGTTAGATTAGGGTTATAGTTAGATTAGGATTTGAGTTAAAGATTAGGGTTTGATTAGGGTTCAAATGATTTTGATTAGGGTTTGAGTTCTAGATTAAAGGGTTTGGTTAGGGTTATGATTGTACATTACTTAAGGTTTGAGTGAGGGTTTGATTTAGATTAGGGTTTGGTTAGGGTTTGCTTTCTAGAGTTTTATGATTAGATTAGGGTTTGATTTAAAGATTAGGGTTTGAGTTTTTAGTTAGGATTAAATAAGGGTTTGATTACAGTTTAATTTCTAGATTAGGATTTGAGTTAAAGATTAGGACCTATGATTAGTGTTTGATAAATAGATTAGGGTTTGGTTAGGGTTTGATTTATACTTGGTTATAGTTAGATTAGGGTTTGTGTTAGATTAGGGTTTAATTAGGATTTCATTTAAATTAGGATTTGAACTAGATTAGGTTTTGAGTTTTCAGTTCTAGGATTACATTAGAGTTTGAGTTAGATTCTAAGGTTTTAGTTTTTAGTTAGGATTATATTAGGGTTTAAATTTGAAGTTAGGATTAGGGTATGTGGAAGATCATGGTGTGCCAAAAAGTGGTGATCTGAAAAATTTGTAGTTCTAAAATATCTCAAACCATTCCAAAATCTATTCCAATGTTTTTCCCACTCACTTTGATACTAAATGAAAACTATTAATATCTTTGTAAGTTCTACTATATCTTTTGATACAAAACCTATATAAAAACATCCTAAAAATGTGCTTTTGGCATGTTTTTATGTGATTTTTACTTCAAATATGTAGCTAATGACTTTTTTTCACCAAAATTTGATGAAATGAAAAGAGTTTCTTAAGAATGTTCTTATCTTTCCATAAATGTAAGGTTTGTCAAATTATGAGTTTAGTAAGTAATTATTACTTATTTTCTAATGGAGTTATGTATAAAGTGTTGATTGACACACTACTTGAAAAATAACTATGAATTTCAAATGGTACAACATTTTTTAAATTCAAAAGATGCATCACATTCTATGTTTCTTCTACAATAATGAAAAAAATGAAAAATTGAATTTTGCAAAGTTTTGAATTAGTTAAGGTGGTTAGACATGAGAGTTTTTTAATTTAAAAAATACTAAAGTCAAAAATTAATTAATTATTATTTATTTAGAATAAAAATACTCAAAAATATGTGTCACATCTAAGCATGAGTCTACTACTTATATCTAGAATATTATTAAAAAATATTGTCATTTGATTTTGATTAAGGTGGTCAGACATACGTCTACTTCTTATTTTTGTTTTGTAATTTTTGTAATATTGCATTAAAATTCAAAATTTTGACCAATCAATTTTTATTTTTTTGAGATAAGTCCTAGTAGTTTAGAAACTAAATTCAATTTGCTAGACTTTCTTTTCTCTTAACTTTTTGATATAAAGTTAATAACAAGTAGAAAATTGCACGTCAACTTGACATAACCTTGATTTTCTAATTTTTTATTGCCTCTTAAGAGTATAGTTTGGTTGACCATCATCCTGCACATACCCATTATATTAGGGTTTGAGTTAGGGTTTGAGTTGGATTAGGGTTACAATTTGAGTTAGGGTTTTAGTTACGGTTAGTGTTAGGTTAGGGTTATCTAGTTAGATTAGGGTTATGATTAGATCAGGATTTGAGTTAAATATTAGGGTTTGATTATGGATCAAATGATTTAGATTAGGGTTTGAGTTCTAGATTAAAGGGTTTGGTTAGGATTACAGTTGTACATTACTTAAGGTTTGAGTTAGGGTTTGATTTAAAGGGTTTGATTTAGATTAGGGTTTGAGTTATATTAGGGTTTGAGTTTTTAGTTAGGATTAGATTAGGGTTTGATTATGGTTTGATTTCTCCATTAGGATTTGAGTTAAAGATTAGGGTATGATTAGGGTTTGATTTAGATTAGGGTTTGGTTATGGTTTAATTATAGGGTTGTGGTTAGATTCTAGGGTTTGTGTTAGTTTACGGTTTGATTCTAGGATTTCATTTAGATTAGGGTTTGAGTTTTCATTTAGTATTAGATTAGGGTTTCAATTTTCAGTTATGATTAGCTTACAGTTTGAGTTAAGGTTTGGTTATGGTTATAGTTAGATTAGGGTTTGAGTTAGATTTTAGGGCTTCATTTAGATTAGGGTTTGAGTTAGATTAGGTTTTGGTTAGGGTTTGATTTCTAGACTTATGATTAGATTGGGGTCTTTAGTTAGATTAGGGTTTGATTTAGATTAGGGTATGAATTAGATCTAGGATTTTCAATTTTTAGTTAGGATTAGATTAGGGTTATGGTTCTAATCTTACATTAGCCCGTTTCAATTATGGAACTCTAGGGTTGGATTAGGGTTAAACAGTTTTCAAGTAAGGGTTAGAGTTTGAGTTAGGGTTAGGGTTATGATTAGTGTTAAAGAGTTGGAGATAGAGTTCTAATATTTTCTATTTTTCTACACTAATTTGTTTTTTTTGTTTTTTCTAATATTTTGTTTAATGTTTTTTCTAATATTTTGTAATGGATTTTTCAAATATTTTATACTGTTTTTCTAGTGCTTTGTAATATTTTTTCTAATATTTTCTAATGTTATAGACTAATTTATTTTCTTTAATGTTAAATACTAATATTTCCAAATGTTATACTAATTTATTTTGCTAATATTGTAGATTAACATTTTTTTAATATTTCAAGTAATGTTTTTCTAATAATTCTATACTATTGTTTTTTTAATATTTAATAATGTTTTTCTAATATTTTCTAATTTTCAAGACTAATATTTTAAAAAATATTCTCTAATGTTTTTCTAATATTTAAATGTAATGTTTTTTCTAATGTTTTTCTAATAAAACTAATATTTTTCTTTTAAAATTTCTAATTAAACTAATGTTTTCCTAATATTCTAAACTATTGTTTTTCTAATATTTTCTAATATTTATCTAATTCAACACTATTTTTTTTTTTTTTAAATTCTAATGCTAAATTAATATTTTTCTAATATTCTACACTAATGTTTTTTTAATAATTTCTATTAACACTCATATATAACTAACAAATAAAAAATAATTATAAACATTAAATTAATAGAATTAACTAACATAAATAAAAAATAAAAATATTAAACTAACATGAAAATATGCTTTGAAAACATAAAAACATTCAAATAATAACATATAAACATACCCAAAATAGTGCAATGACAAGAATCTAGAGGAGAATGATGCAAGCTCACTTACCAATCTGATACGTTTGCTCCAATGTCCAGATCTAGTTCACCTCACTATAAAAATGAACAGGAAAATGGGGAAAATAGGGTTTTCAGTGTGAAATCATTGTAAAAATACATTCAAGTGAACATATTAATAAGGGATGTTCACCTAAACACCCCTTATATAAAATGAACATGTTCACACAAACATGTAATTTTTTTATGTTTGCATGCGAACATACATTAAATTGGATATGTGAACTTGGCATCATTTCACAATTTTATTCATGCCACAAAAGTGGAACCCATTATTATGGGTTCACCCAAGTGTAAGTGAAATCAAAGCATCTGGAGGAGATATTGATGAGAAAATAGTTATAAGAAAGGTATTCAGAACCCTTCTTCCTATCTATGCAATTAGAGTGTCTTCTATTCAAGAGATGAGATGTGATCCAAATAGTAATATAACTTTGGATGCTCTCATTGGAAGATTGACAACTTTTGAGTTGGATAACTATGATAACTATGTTCCTAGTTCCAAAGGAATTGAGTCTACATTTGAAGCCAAACTCTCACTGGAGAAAAGAGTAAGAAATCAAAGGCCAATCAATTAGGAAGTGAAGAAGAAGAAGAAGAAAGTTCTAACAATGATATTGAAGTTGTCGAAGCCCTACTTGCAAGGAAATATTCCAAAGGTAGAGGAAAGTACAAAGGTAAAATTTCTCTAATCTACTTTTCTTGTGAAGAAGTTGGTCACATTGCTACAAGATGCCCAAAAAAAGAAAACAAGGATGAAAAGAAAAGTAATAAGTATAAAGGCAAGAAGAAATTCAAAAATTATAAAGACTACAAGGACAAAGGTAAGAAATCTTGGTTTATGGCTAAAGATTCTGATAATAATGAAGATGAAATGGTATATATTGTTGTAAAAGATGAATCTGACAATGAAGGAGATAAGATGGCATTTATCTCTCATGTTAGAAAAAATGGTACATGGATTAGATGAAGGAGATACAAAGAGAACCTATTCTATCTAGATATTAGTGAAAGTTCATGTTTTATTTCTCAAGTAGAAGAAAGTTGGTTATGGAACAAAAGATTATGTCATGTAAACTTTTATAATATGGTTAAGATAAGCAAAAATAGAAGAGTAAGAGGTTATAGAATTTTATAGCTGAAAGAACGAATAGATCCATCATGGATTGTGCAAGAACATTGATGATAGAAAAGAATGTTGCAATCAAATACTGGAAGGAAGCTATCATCATTGCAGTACATACCTTGAACAAAGTATAGCTGAAGAAAGATTCAAATCAAACCCCTTATAAGCTATGGTATGGCTACAAACCTAATGTAAGTTACTTGAAAGTATTTGGTAGCAAGTGTTATATCTCGAAAGAATCTAGGAAAGGTAAATTTGATGTCAAAGGTGATGAAGGCATATTCCTAGGATACTCATGCAAAAGTAAAGCATACAAGTGTTCAAATTTGACTACTCATAAAATTATAGAAAGTGCACATGTGAGAATTGATGAGTTTGTAGAAAAGAGTGAAGAAGAAAGCAACAAAGAGACTGAAGATTATAGAAGATTTTTTTACTATGAACTTGATACCTTGCCAAATCTATCTAGTAGGTAGGAGGCTTCACCTCCTAAGTCCTCAAAATCTCCAACAGCTACTGAGTTGTAGACAATGCAACTCAAGTCACAGTATGAAGGACCCAAGTCACAAACACTGGGACCCAAGCTTGATACTAAAGTTCATGATGAAATCAGTGAAACTCATTCCAAATCCAAAGAACCTGTGCTAGCAAGATATGTTAGAAGGCATCATGCACCTGATCAAATCATTGGAGACAAATAAGATGGAATCATTACAAGAAGAAAATTGAAAGGTACATGTTTAATTGTTGAATTTGAACCTAGAAACATTAAATATGCATTGGATAATGAAAGTTGGATTCAAGCAATGAATGAAGAAATTGAACAAATAGAGAAGAACAAAACATGGACTCGTGTTCCTAGACCCAAGGATAAAAATGTAATTGGCACAAAGTGGGTATTCAGAAATAAGCTAGATGAAGATTGAAAAGTTTTTAGAAGAAAAGCAAGGTTAGTATGCAAAGGATATTCTCAAGAAGGTATTGATTATGGTGAAACTTTTTCTCCTATTGCAAGATTAGAAGGTGTTAGAACTTTACTATGATATGTAGCACACAGAGGATTTAAAGTTTATCAAATGGATGTAAAATCTACATTCTTGAATGGAATTCTCGATAAGGAAGTCTACCATTGAACAAGCTGAAGGTTTTATAGATCATAACAAAAAGGACATAGTATGAAAATTACACAAGGCATTATATGGACTCAAGCAAGCTCCTAGGGCTTGGTATGAAAAACTTCATAACTAGGTGTAGATTGGTTTTCAAAGAACAAATGATAATAACTTAGTCTATATATCAAAGAAGGACTAGACAAAAGAATTGTGTTGGTAGAAATATTTGTTGATGATACTTTATTCATAGGAAATGATGACTTGTGCAAGGCATTTTCAAGAGAAATGAGTAAAGAATTTGAGATTTTTATGCTTGGAGAATTAAAATTCTTTGTTGGATTGTAGATTCAATAGAAAAAAGATGGTATCTACATTACTCAATCTAAATATATCAAGGAGATACTAAAGAAATTTGGAAAGGAAGAATCAAAACTAGTTGGAACCCCTATCTCTACTAGACATAAAATTTCCAAGAATGATGATTCCAAAAAGGTGAACATACCACATACAGATTATAGTTTGAAAATTGTAGTATGTAGTGCATACAAGGCTTAATATTGCATTAGCAGTTAGTATGGTGGCAAGATTTTTAGAAAATCCCAAAGAAAATCACATGATGACAGTCAAAAGAATAATGAGATATTTGAAAGGTACTGAAGAATATGGTTTATGGTACAAAATAGGAGGCAATTTGAATTTAAAAGTATTCACAAATGTAAATTGGGCAGGAAGTATTGATGATAGAAAAAAAACTAGTGGTGGGGCATTCTTTACTGGGAAAAAACTGGGGTGTCTTGGACAAGCAAGAAACAAAATTATATCTCTTAGTCCATAGCAGAGGTAGAATATGTGGCAACAGTAGCCGATTGTTCTAATATTATTTGGTTCAAATAATTGTCGGTAGGTATGAAGATAGAGATCAAGGATCTAGTAGTCATATACTGTGATAACACTAGTGCAATAAATATATCAAAGAATCTAGTGATGCATATCAAAACAAAATACACATTGCTATAAAATATCATTTCTTGAGAGAATTGGTACAAGATAAAGAAGTCAGATTGGAATATGTGAATACAAAAGAACAAATTGTAGACATTCACCTAGCCATTACCTAAGGATGCATTTATGTATCTAAGAGGTAAGCTAGGGGTCATTCCCCTATCTAAAGCTCACTAGGTGAAGTTTAATGATGCATTACCCAAACCATTATTGAAGATAAATCAGTTGGTACAATACTGACTAGGGCACATTACAAATGAATCTATACTTGAGGTACATTGATATTCCCTGAATATTGTCTTTGGCATGAGATGTCAAAGAGGGAGAATTTTGTTGTCATATCTCATAAAAATTTTGTAAAGAGAAAGAGATGTCAAGAGGGAGAATGAACTTGGTCTGTTATCATAGGCAGAGTTTTCTATCAAAAGAAGTTTTAGTAGATAGAAGTTTTCTGATGGAGGGAGAAACTGAAGATAGAAAGATTTCACACTGATAGAGGGATTTCTCATGAATGAGAATCAGAATGAAACTAAGGATATGTTCCTTACTTTGTTCATTTACTCTAAAAATTTTATTATGCTATGAAATTTTGTGTTTCCATCAATGCCAAAGAGGGAGATTGTTGAAACAATTGATTAATTGTGTATTGTCTTTGATGTTACACAAAATTTCATATCATTATTAGCTAGTGTATGTCAAGCTCTCTTAGGCATTGAAGACAATTTTTTGTGTCTACCAAGCATTCCAGCCTAGTTTAGAAGATAGTATCTACCGAGCTCACTCAGATGCCAAAGGAAAGTTTGTGGAAGATGAGTGTTAACCAAGCTCACTCAGTTAATGAAGGAAATGTTGGATGGAACCAATGTTAACCTAGCTCACTCGGTTAGCAAAGAAACTTTGTGAGTATGTAGGATTGGCCCAGTTCACTTAGTTAACAAGGGAAAATCATTTTTGAGTTAGTGTCTACCGAGCAGGGTCAACTAACAAAGAATTTTCTTGTTTTGGCATATTAAGTTCAATTGACTTGTGTGTTGGTTCTAGCTAACTGGGGAGATGAATGTTAATTATTCTAAGTTGTATTCTAGTTGACTTGACTATAGGAAAGATATAAATATAAGGTCAAGTTGAGATTTAAAAAGTGTGTGAAATGCATGGAAGATAATTAAAGATTTAATGATGCTAAGAGGAAGCAAATCAAAAGGATAAGAAAAATATATATGTGGAGTTCAAAGGATATATTCGATCAAGAAGGATCAAGTATACATATCAACAATTTAGTTGCATTTAAATCAGGTCATCTCATTGTTACTCTCTAACCATTGTAGCAGTGATCTAAATCTCTTAATAGAGTTGGCTTAACAGCTATGTGTAAATCCTCTAACAAGGTGGAATTTCTATTGAAGTGCCTAAAGACCTCTAACAAGGTAACTCCTAACAAGGTGATTAAATCCTCTAAAAGGGTCTCACCTCATAGTGTGTTTTGTAACCTTTAACAGGGTTGGCTCCTAACAGGGCTCACTTCAAAAGAGTGAAAATCAGTAACTAGTTTCAATTGGTTGTTTTTCCCAAATTGGGTTTCCATATCAAATCTTGATGTCAAATGTGTTCATGATATTTATTTTATGTATTTGAAACTAAATTAAAGTAATTTTAACCATAGATAACATCTTAATATTTTCATGTTACGTATTTGCCAAGCTATTTCAGTGTTTACTAAGTTACAACATTTTTCTATGTATTCATTGAACATCGGTAGAGTTTAGTTCTCAGAGTTTATTTTGTACTGACATCTAAGGGATCTGGGATATGTTTTTGTGGTAACTGATTCACCACTCCCCTCTTAGTTACTCCTCTTATATTGCCAACAAGAGGATATTCTAATGATGATGTCAGTAAGTGCACAAGTCCTGAAGTCGCAAGTGTAAGAATTCATGTAGACTGTGAGCTGACGATGTTATGTGATTGAGAAATATTTAATTATCCTAATATGGTCCAATTGTAATTAATTGGGAAAGCCTCAAGGCCGACTCAAGGAATTATTTTGAGGACATGGTATAAAGGAAAGTATTTTCTTTGATTGTAGTGTGAGTGTGGAATGTGAAGTGATCAAGGAAGTGCAAATAAGAGCAGAGTATTTTGTAAATGCGAGTAAGTGATCCAAGGGGTTATTGGATGTAAAGTTTGTGATCTAGTATCATGATCAGAAGAAGCAGAAGTCTGGTTGACAGGATAGAGAAAGAGGAAGGAGCAATACAATTTAATTCTATTATTTTGCAAGGAATAATACAAAGATCATTTGGATAGTGGGTTCATTTTTCTTGCCCTTGAAGCTGTATTTGTCTTCTACAACTCCTACAGGGTTGGAATCTTCTAATAGGGAATCAAATTTTCCTGACAGGGACTGATATGTATTGAATATTTTCATAGAATCCTAACAAGGTCCATCCTCTAACAAAGAATATTTATACTAGTACATCATCTTGTGGGTACTAACCCCACTAAGGTATTCCCTCTGATCAAGAGTTCCCCTAATAAACATATCTAGTGTTATTATGCATGAGTATCTTGTTGTGGTTTTTGATTATATTTCTTATATGGTTAAGATTTAACAAGGTTGATAATTGTGATAATATTTGGATAACTGATTAACCTCCCCCCCAGTTAAATTAGTGGACTATATATTCTAACACCTCATGCATGGATTTAGGCTTCCCTAGCCTTGGCCTCTCCTATCACCATGTGGCCTCCTTTAAACACCAATTTTTTTTGGTAGTTTATTTCTCATGATAGGGGGATTTTTGTACATGATTTATATCATTTAAGGGCAGTTTCCAAATTTGCAATAGCAGTTTACCACTTGCTTGGGTGGTATAATAAAAAAACATGCAATTTTTCCTTCTTTTTGCCAAAAAAAATTTAGTACATGTGAAATTTTGATTTTGGCTACTAGTTATTTATCTGACACTAACCTCTTTCATGTATTTATTTTGGCTCTAACTTTCTTTCACTAACCTAGTGATTTTTTGGTGAATTTATCTTTTTTCGAGCTGTTGGGTCCCTTTTAGGCATTTCTTTTGGTATTGATGGTCATTTGAGCATCAAATTTGTCCTTGTCACTTGTTGACATTAGCATTGCATTAGCACTCATGCCACCTCTTGCCTTTTTTTAGACCTCTCTTCTCATTTTTTCTCATATCTCAAGCATATGGACTCCATTTTCTACGAACAAAATATCGTCGAAAAACTAGTTCCAAGCCCATAACAGTGGTATAGGCAATTTTTAGTTTTGATACTTTTTTGATAGATTTTTCTACTGTCAAAATTTCTTATGCCTATAATAAAGTTTTCTCATGCAATTCTCTAAAATGGAGCACATTTGTAGTATGACTCTACTCTCATTATCGAAGGAATTTTTTTAGTAGAGGCCAATTGGATGGTAATTATGTTGAACTCATTTATGTTCTCTGCTATTGAAGCACCCTCCTTCATCTTGAGGTTATATAATTTCTTCATTAAGAAACCCTTATTTGAACCAATATTTTTCTCATATAAATCATGCAAAATTTTCCATAATTATTTTGTTGTCTTCTCTATGACAACATTAAAACACACATTTTTATCCAGATATTGATGGATAATTGGAATAGCCTTTCTATCCATCTTTTTCTAGTCTTCATCCAATATTTTCATGGGTTTCTTTGATATTTGATCAATTGGAAAATATTGATACTTCAGAATTAGTATATCCCCCATTTGGGATTTCCATTGAGAAAAACTGGCCTTGTTTACCTTCTTCAAATCACTAATTGTTATTGTCTTTATGCTGCTCAACAAAAATCTTCAAAGAACTTTGAAAATTAAAAGAAAACCCTTCCAATAATTTCCTTTTAACTATTTACTTTGTATCTCCTACAACTTTCAACATTCAATATGAGAAGCATGTGAAAAGTTTCCCTGACTTTTAGTGTCTGTAACTTGAACAATTCTCTAGTAGAATTCTATGTTTGTTTTTCTCTTCTCCTCACTTGGAGGGCATCTTACCATTGGAAACAATTTTCTACCACACACTTCACTAGGTTCTTCCAACTCTTTAAAATCTTCATTATGCTCCAATACAAACTGTTAAGAAGTAATACACTAAAAATAGAGGATACAAGACATCAATTATAAACCATACAATCTAGTAGAAATACACAAAGCAATAAAGAAAAATAGAGCATATAATAAATATGTGAGAATTCATAAAAGCTCCCACAAACCTAATTATATTCATTTTTCCAATGACATCCACATTGCTTTTCACATTTCTATAAATTTCTATAATAAAGAAGAGGCTGCAATAGTAGTTCACGATAATTACTTCAATTTATGTACACAAAAAAAGCTACAAGACTCCAAGTTGTGAGCATATGAGCAAGCTAAATGCACTGATGATGGTCAATGACTTAGTCAAACAAAGTGGTTGTTTGAATGATGCTTGAAGCCACTTCATTTTCTTCCCATACATCTTTAGTTGAATAGACCTATCAACTAAACTTGCTACCTAATATGTGTGTCAAATTCATTGAATTTTCACAACACCTGACTTGATAGCACAACCTGATTTAGATGACATATTTGTTGGATCATTGATGACGAGCTATTAACATTTTCTTTCAATTTCTTATAATTATTACCATTGAAAGCATCAAAAACACAAAGATCCATTGAAAATCCTTAGCAAAATGAATCCTAAAGCAACTCCCTAGAACAATCTCCACCATTGTGAACTTACTTAGCACCAACAAAAAATGAGATTATAACTTCATAGAAAGCCCAAACGTAGGTGGAGGAAAAAGTTATCTTCTTTAAAACATATTAGTATTCAGGTGGAAGAATTTTAGAAATTATCATATTATGTTAAAAAGTTAGAATTATTTCATAGCAAGACAAAAATTATTTGGGATTTCTTTTGTGTATATTGTGATAGATTATTTTCCATCAACTTCAAGTCACATGAAAAATCAAGGGGACAAACAAAAATAAAGCTATAAGAGGCAAGTCGAAGAAACTAGGAAAGGAAAACAATAAAAAAACATGGTTGCAGAGCAATGAAGTTTTGCCAAAATGGTGTAGATTTTTTGAAACTTGCGTAAGAATTTAAAAATTTAAAATAAAGTGGAGCCATGTAAAAATATTTAAAATATATATTATAATACTAACATATCAATTACATCACTTCTCAAAAAATATATCTTTTACATAAATGTTTCAAAAAGTGTCAAATATATAATTAATTATTTCTACATTAAGTTAATAATCTTAAGAATTATAATATGTTTATTATTTTAAATGTTATTTACTATTTTAAATTGTATTTATAAATAAAACAAGAGCTACATGCAACTATAGTCCTCGCCTAAAGTGGGATATGAAGAGGATGTTTATACAATCAATATTCTCATGGAATATGTTTTAGATGATAAAATATATGTTCTATAACTTATGCATCTAAGTCTAAAGTTAAACATTGGTAACTCAACTAAAAATAACCAACAATATAGGTCACCAAAATAAATTGTACAGTCAAAAGTCTCTATTAAACATGCTATATGTTTTCATAAATCCATACAATTTTATTTCATACTTATTGCTCAACAATTATATTTCATACTTGTGGGTTGGAAGTAGAAGAAAACTTCATTGGATGAGTTTTGTTAGTGTAAATAATTAATTATTATTACACTTTACTTAAGTTTACTTAGGAATATGCATAGACACATGAGTTGTCTTGTTGACAACACAAGAGTTAGCAACTTATTTGAGCACATGGTGTCTACAAAATCTCTTTATGATATGCACCTATGTAAACTCATCGTCTCATCATTGCACAAAATCCTATGCTTACTAGAGGATAATCCACTCTTGGTGGACATGTGCTTAGTTGTGATGTTTATCTCTTTGTTAACTCCTAGTCATTCTAGATGCCTTTATATACAGGCACTTCTAGTGTGTATTGAATCATCCAATTATCCAATTATTTGATATCCATTATCATTTTGATCATCATTAGTCTCTATTGTGCTATCTATTGAGCTTCTTGATCTTGGTGTTGAATTATTGCCTTAGGCAAATTCTTACACAGTATCAGAGCTATACCAAATTCTTACATGGTATCAGAGCCATAGGAAATTCATTGCATAGCCATTGGAGAGATTTTTTTTGTAGGTCAATATTGTAGCTTTTTGGTGCAAATCAGATATTGGCATCACATTGAGGAGGTCAAAAAACCCCTAAATTAGATTTTGTTTCATCAAAATTAGACATCTAAGGTGAAATCTAGAGTCATTTAATTTTTGGAGGTGTGACGGCAACGATTCAGGAAAAATAATTACAAAGGTGATTTTCAAACAGTGATATCTCCCTCATATAGACTCCTTTTTTCGATCAATTTTTTTGTTTTAGGGTGTACTAGAATTTTGTAATCTACACATTGCTACAAGATGTTTGAGATCTCTATTCCTAAAAAAATTTTGCTCATCACAAATCCCAATTTTTGCAACTTCAAAGGCTTAGTTCAAGCTCATATGGATGCATATTCAGGTGCTATTTTTTTTTAGAGTGCATATTTTTTCTCTACTTTCTAGATCTAGTATCAATTTGGAGTAATTTTGAGTAGACAAAGTACTTTCAAATTTTGGTCTCATTTTGGCCTATTGGCACTTGTAATTAATCAGATCCTTGAGAGGTCTTGTATCTTATCTTGTTGAGTCTAATATAGCTTCATATTTTTTGCTATAACCATCAAAAATAGAACTCCACTTATGCCCAAAATTGGCAAGTAGACCATTCTAATTGCACTAAATATAAAGTGCCAAATCATGCATTGGGGGTGGGGTGGTGGTGTTTCTTTAATTTTGTGCATTTTGGGGGTGCATACATTATTTGATCTCATGGAGTCATGTCACAAGTGTCAGCTTGGTTTAAGATTTAAATTGACAAAAAGGAACTATAAAAAATGGAGTGCTTTGATGATTGATCATCTAAGAGAACATAAGGAGTTATTTCCTTATCTATGTTCCAAAGAACTACCTTCTTCTATTGATCAGACGATTCTTAGAATGATTTTTCAAGCTATTTTTATAAATATTAGTATGGATTGTTTTGTTATCCTTAGAATGGCAAGTAATCCTTATAAAATTTGGATGTGTCTTTGGAAAGCATATGGAGATCCACAAGTCTCTCCGTTCCCAGAGGACATTCTACCTCTAGTCACTCTGGTTGTGGTACCTACAACTTCAGTTGAGATCATACCTCCTGATGCTCCTTTTGCTTCTACTAATCTAGTTCCAACCATAGATGCTCCTAATTTAGTGCAGCAGGAAACACCATGTCTTCCTATTTCAGCTTCATGGGATGACTTCCTTCTAGACATTGTAGTTTTGTTTGTGGAGTCTTACATTGAAGATGTGGGATACATTATTGATGACATCCATCTTCTCTTTTTTGAGGAGAATTCTTCTTCACTTGTTATGAGGGAATACTCTAACCCTCAACCACTTGATCTTTCTTTTGAGACTGACATGATTGTGGATACTTCTTTTCAGCAATTGGAGGACTTTTTTACTTCAAAGGAGATATATCAATCTTTGGAGATTGTATTCTAGTTTCCCCAAACATCATATCTTTTGAGGATTATTCCTACTAGTTGGGGAGCATTCTCTACTACACCTATGGCACCACTTCTTCCTACAAGGAGGAGCATCATTTAGTTTTCATGGTGCAGCTTCTTTAGTAATCAAAGAGCTTCTTTCATGGGTGTGCATTCATCATTAATGGGAGGCTACATTGCTTCTCTTCCCATATATTCCTATAAAGAGGATTTCTTGTCTTTGGAGGTTGATTCACTTTCATACATGGTCATGTTACCTTGTTTGCCACCTTCTTTTGGGCATCCACCAGATTGACTTGTGACATCTATATTTATCAAGGACTTATCAACATATGAGCAGACTTTAGAGGCAACATCCATAGCATACTACATATGGATTCCTCATCCATCTTCTTATCCACAATGGGAAGTATACTTTCACCTATACTTGGTGTGTCTTCTTCCTAAATGGAGAAATGTCATTTGCCAGCATTGGATACTTTTTTGTCTTCATGACATCCTTGGAGGAGATTATTCAATATGGGGGATACCATCATGTATTCTTTTCTTATGGGGGATATATGCTTGTACATGCATGATGTATGTCATACTAAGGGGGTCTTGATTACTCCATCCTTGCATGCATGTTGTATTTCTTCATCTCTCATTTTGGAGGAGGTTTTTCCCATGAAGTTTTCCCTCTTTATCTATTTTTAGAGAGATTGCATTGTATTTGTACATGAATAGCTAACATGGCCTAGTATCTGAGACCCATCATGCACTTTCATTTAGCTTTGTGAGTTTAAGTGCATTCCCCTGAGTTGCACTTAAGGGGGGGTGTTAGTGTAAATAATTAATTATTATTACACTTTACTTAAGTTTACTTAGGAATATGCATAGACACATGAGTTTTCTTGTTGATAACACATGAGTTAGAAACTTATTTGAGCACATGGTGTCTATAATATCCCTTTATGAGATACACCTATGTAAACTTATCCTCTCATCATCACAAAAAGTCTTGTGCTCAATGGAGAATAATCAAATCTTGGTGGACATGTGCTTAGTTGTGATGTTGTTTATCTCTTTGCTGACTCCTAGTCATTCTAGATGTCATTATATATAGGCACTTCTAGTGTGTATCGAATCATTCAATTATCCAATTATCTGATATCCATTATCATTTTGATCACCATTAGTCTCTCTTGTGCTATCTATTGAGCTTCTTGATCTTGTGTGACTTCTAGACATATCAGTTGCCCTTATATATAGGCACCCTCTATGATGTATTCATCGAATTGTCTAATCATCTGATATCCATTCTCATTTGATCATCATTTGTCTCTCTTGTGCTATCTACTGAGCTTCGTGATCTTGGCATTGAATTATTGCCTTAGGCAAATTCTTACATGGTATTAGAGCTATACAAAATTCTTACAAGTTGAAATAATTTTGACTTTTGAAGAGTACAAAGAAATTCTACATCTCTTTCACTCAAAAAATGTATCTCATCAAGAAGAGTGACAATGAAAAATCTTTGTATTCAACAAGGAATTGTTTGAATGATGACATAGAAAATTTGTAATAAATAAGTAAACATGTCCAAGTTTAAGTAGATGTGGGTTTACTAAGTCGCTAATGATTTTTATTGTATAATTAATTGATTTTGTGCTTAATGAAATAAACAACAAAACCAACACTCAAATTTCCATTGATTCCAACTTTCTATGATTCCTTGCCCTTATCTCTACTCTACTTTATTCATGATCACCATTTCAAGTGCTTCTCCAACTTGCATGTGAATCTTGAGGGGAAATCGGACATTTTGAAATAAAGTAAATATTTCAAGGAACTTCTAATATGATAAAGAGATCTTTTGTATATTTAGGCACATTGTATTTTTTAAAGAAAATTCAATTTAGTTATACAATTTTTTAGAATGTATGACCTCCCAATTAAGAGGCTCACAATTCAAAATTGTGTTGTAGGCTCTTGTCATGTCCCCTTTCTAGTGACATAACTTTAACAAGGAATTTTCCTATCATCGACTCTCGTAGGCAAATGATTTTGGAAAGAGAGTCATTTTATTTCCAGATGATTACATTTTTTCCTTTCGGAGAATAATAATTCAGCAAGTGGGGGTCTATTTGTTCTAGTATTAAATTAAGTTTGCACTTTAACTTTATAAAGTTTAATAATGAAAGTACATTATAAAGGATGATTCTGAAAAAACTTCCAGTAACTTCTAAACCAAGTGAATAAATAGAGGACATGAGGCACCCATTTGGACAGGCAATTGTTTTATCTCTCTTTTGATTTCAGTTTGTGATTTAATCACAGGTGCATTGTGGAACCTAGGGTTTCTGCAATTGTCACAATTGGCCATTGAGAACGATAACTCTCAATTGGTGCACAATTTTGAGGGTGTGAAATATCATCTGAATTATTGCAGATTGGAGGTGACATTACAGTCATTTCATCAGGGCAAAATTTGTGGCCTAAGGCCAAATTTTGGAGGATTATTCTGAGAATTGAGTTTTAAAGATATAAGTTGTTCACAAGGTTTTTACAGGATCAGTTGTAAAGCGACTACTTCAGCAAAGTTGCAGTATGAACAGATCAGTTTCCTAGACAACCTTTCTGCAGCATTTCCATCTATCATCAGCACCGAAGTCTGAGCTGATCAGCAAAGCTTTCGAGACTCTCTATTCGTGTCCTAGCCAAGTGCGAGTTTTATTATCGATATTGCAACGAATCATGAGACGAAGTCTGCCGCACTCAAAGTATATTGGTTGATCTTTTTTAATTACTGAGGAGCTATCGAGTTAGTAATCTGTGGGCCGACAGCTACTACAGAAATTTGACTTTCAATAAGTTTATTTTCGGTCAATAACCCAGGGGGAGTATAGCATAATCGGCCGCACTCCAGTAGTGGGAAATCTGACGGCGATACAAATTCCATTACTATGGGTTTCACACGGGTTTCTTACATTATCAACGGCAACCATATTGCACAGACATCAAAAGACGGGCAACGTCTTACATGCGATGGGCAAATAGGAGCATTTGGGCAGTGCGATTTCTAGCAAAATCATTATTTTTGGGCGCCCTTGATATTTTCGTCGAATTGAACTGAGTTCGAGCATAATGGAGGGGCGATTCATTCTCAGCCGGCAATAGAAAAGTGACCAGTTTCGACAGAAGGTCGACGAAGGCACGCGATACACTCGGCAGAGGATTTCGAACAGGAGGCAGTAAGAAATAGATATAAGATTAGGAGCGTTGGCTAGAGGGATCAGCAGGAGAGTAGTTTAGTCTACATATCAATACAATAATGAGCATTATAATCTGGGGATTTAACTCTTGACAGTACAGGTTGCAAATCACATTAAAATTTCATATTTGATACCCAGCAGCAGCATTAATCAGAGTGAGGGCAGTCGGAGTAGTGAAGGTCTAGCAAAATTCATTGGAGTGGTAAATCTTGTGGCTTTCTAATTGCCTGGTTCTACGTTTGTCCCTACACCTGGAGTAATAGCAGAAAGACGTCAATCATAAGATCGAGATTTGTTGGCAAGATTACCATCAGAACGAATACCATCATCTTGGAAGCTAATGTAATCTCAAGTTCTTATGACTATTACTATTGCCAGAATTTATCAGGTTCCTTTCCTAGTTTGTTCAGTTGTAATTTTCAAATTCAATTACTCTCCTGGATTGCCAATAGAATATAGTACTTACAATTGGAAGGTCTGAAGGTGTTAGATGATATTATTCTGAAACATTTGCATTGTCAATAGAAGGTTGTATGGATCAATTGCCTAGAAGCAAATGACAATTATGTTATTCTAAATATTGTTGGTAATCATTACTCTTGCTTCCGTCCCTACATTTGGGAAATTGTTCAAACATTATATCTTCCTGCATATATGGTTGTATGATTAGTGTTTGACGAATTGCCATAGTACAGTATTGGGTTTTTAGTGACCTTTATAGTTAGGGTTACTACAGTGGTATCAGAGCAGTTTTCCTGCCATCCTGTTGGGTAGAAAATATTTTATGCAACCATATTTCAGATTTTATATTCACAGGAGAATCACACTCAAGGGCAGAGGTATGGGTGAAAGACAGTCGCAGAGTCCTCCGAGATTCCCCAGAGTTGATGATGATGAAACCAGAGAATTTTACAGAAATATGACTGCCGGACAACAAGGAATAGCTCAATCACTACAGGCTTTGACCACCTTAATGGAGAGAGTTGTTCACCCCAGGATCCTGGAACAAGGTAGAGGTACACTGGATCATGATAATAGAAGTGTGGTAGGCTCACAGGGTTCACCTAGGCGCAGATCATGGACAGCTAATAGGCCTACTCAGCCCACCTTCCTACAAGAGGAGGCCCAGGAAATAGGAGAAGATGATTTGCCGAATGATTTCCAGGATGATCTCAGAGCTGCTACTGCAGAATGGCAAGCATTACCCCCGCATATGGGTGAACTATTAAACTTTGATCGCTACCTGAATCAAAGGAGAGAGCATATGAGGAGCTACTGTTAGAATAGGAGGTTTAGAGGAGGACATGATAGTGAGTTGCAGCGAGCTATTAGTAAACTCGCTTTACCATCTTTCGATGGTAGTGGTCAAATGACAGCACAGGCTTGGGTTCATAAGTTGGATACATTTCTAGCATTGAGGCCTATGTCAGAAATAGATGCCATTAGATATGCCACCTTGCATCTGGAAGGCACAGCTCATGATTGGTGGTCACATGGAATGGTTACTTTGCAGCACAATCAGGTAACAACCTACCAGGACTTTGTGGATAGATTGGTTGAACGTTTTGATAAGAAAGATCCAGAGATTTTTTTTCGTGACCTTGCTCAGTTGAGATAGTCTGGCAATTTGGAGGTTTATATTAGTGAATTTCAGAGGTTGTTAGTCATGGTACAGGATGTGTCTGAGAGGAGGTTAGTTATCTTATTTACAGAAGGATTGTCTGAACCTCTTAAGGGATGGATCAAAGCATTCGACCCACCAACTCTGCAGGAAGCTATGAGGAAAGCACGGAGTATGGAGCTTACAGCATCTTCAAGTAGGATCACCCCCAGGAATACTACCTCTTTCAGAGACAACAAGAAGTTTGATAAGAATAAAGGGAAGAGCATTGAGACCAAAGGAAAATCTACTACACCCCTGGATGCAGAAACATTAAACGACTTGCGCAGGAAGAAATTATGTTTCTATTGCAAAGGCCCATATGACAGGGACCATGATTGTCCCTTGAGACCCAAAGGGAAGGCTAATAGAGTTATGTGGGCATATTACGAAGGATCAAATTTCGACAATACAGCGAATGACGATGATCACAGTAATTCAGAGCAAAAAAAGGAACCTGAGTTTCATCTACAGCAGGGGCGTTTGTCCAGCATTCAGCAGGAGGGTTCTTTTAGGTTACGTGGTGTTTTAGCAGGACAGAAGGTGATCACATTGGTTGATACAGGAGCTACGCACAACTTCATTGATGCACGACTGGTTGAGCACCGTGGTATAAAGACAGAGGAATTTGAAGGTCTTCGAGTACAAGTTGCTGATGGTTACACTCTTAAGTGTAATAGGATGGTTAGAGATATCCTGTTACGCCTAAATAATTATGAGTTCAAAGTGGATTACCATGTGGTCAACATGGGTGACTTGGATATCGTTCTGGGTATGACATGGTTACGTTTATTGGGCAAAGTTACTTTCCGACTCAAGGACATGGAGATCAAGTTTGAAGTAGATGGGAAGCAACACGTGTTGAGAGCTATCCGAAATAGTGACATCCGAATGATTTCTCTCAGACGTTTGGAAAGATTGGTGAGACATGAAGATCTTGAATGGGCAGCCATGTGTACTCTCATGCCTACATAGGAGGAACAAAAAAAGATAGAATATCATCCAAACATCCAGACATTGAGGGAGAAGTATAGTAAGGTATTCAGCGACATTCCACCAGGAACACCGCCTGATAGAGGGATTGAGCACATCATCGAATTAGAAGGTGCTAAACCAGTCATGATCACTCCATACAGGCATCCAAAGAGACTCAAAGATGAAATAGAAAAAACCATCAAGGAGCTTCTGGTGATGGGACACATCAGACCCAGTAAGTCTCCTTTTTCTTCTTCAGTAGTTTTGGTAAAGAAGAAAGATGGTTCTCTTCGGATGTGCATTGATTAAAGAATGCTGAATAAGAAGACCATTAAGAATCGATATCCTATTCCATGGATTGATGAGCTGATAGATGAACTACATGGGGCATGCTACTTTAGTAAGATAGACTTAAGATCTGGTTACCACCAGATCAGAGTCAGAGAACAGGACATAGAGAAGATTGCATTCAGATGTCACTATGGACATTTTGAGTTTGTAGTGATGCCATTTGGGTTGACCAATGCACCCGCTACTTTCCAGTCTACCATGAATAAAGTCTTCCATCATCAGCTGAGGAAATTTGTGTTGGTCTTCTTTGATGATATCTTGTTATATAGTCGGACATGGCATGAGCATATGGAGCATCTAGAGACAATATTGAAGACCTTGCAAGCAGAGTCCTTGTATTCCAAAGAGTCTAAATGTGATTTGGGCATGACCGAGTTATTATACTTGGGACATATTATCAGTAGAGAAGGAGTATGGATGGACCCTAATAAGATTCGTGCTATTATAGAGTGGCCTACCCCTGAGAACCTGACATAGCTAAGAGGATTCCTTGGTTTATGTGGCTTCTACCCAGATTTGTTTGTGGATATTCACGACATGCGGCTCCTATGACAGACTTTCTTAAAAAGGGAGCCTTCGTTTGGACAGCAAAGGCATAGGCTTGTTTTGATAGGTTTAAGGAGATCATGACTTCATGTCTGGTACTAGCATTACCTGATTTCTCGAAGCCATTTGAACTCCAGTGTGATTCTTTAGGAGATGGTATCGGGGCTATTTTGATGCAGGACAAACACCCAATTGCATATGAGAGCAGGAAACTCCGTGGGCCAGAGAAAACATTTAGCATTTACGACAAGGAAATGTTAGCTATCATGCATGCATTAGATAAGTTCAGACAGTACTTAGTAGGTGGTAAGTTTTGTATAAAAACTAACCACAACAGTTTGAGACATTTCCTTGGGCAAAGGGATCTCAATGATAGACAACAAAAATGGGTAAGTAAGCTATAGGCATATGACTTTGATATATCATATGTTAAGGACACTCAGAACATAGTAGCAGACGCTTTGTCACACAGGCCACATCTTAGTTCGATGATTGAGATCTCTAAGGATTGGAAGCATCTGATTATTGCAGAATATGTTAAAGACCCATGGGCATCTAGGATAGTTGATGGAACAATTGTTGATACCAGATATACACTTGTGGATGAATTGATTATTTACAAGAACAGGATATTATTAGTCCTAGGATCGAAGGTGAAGCAGTCTGTTATGAGAGCTCTTCATGATTCACCTATAGCTGGTCATTCCAGATACTTTAAAACATATAGACAGGTGCAAGAACGATTCACTTGGAAAGGACTCAAGACAGATGTTTTGCAGTATGTCCGTGAGTGTCCTGTTTGTCAGCAGAATAAGCAAGAACATACCTTCCCAACAGGACTCTTATAGCCACTTCCTATTCCAAATCAGAAGTGGGAATGCATATCCATGGATTTCATCACAGGACTGCCCAAGTCACAAGGACGCAATTGCATTTATGTGGTGGTAGATAGGTTAACAAAATATGCTTACCTCTTTCCCATCACCACTACTTATACCACAGTACAGGTAGCTGAGGTATTTTTCAAAGAGGTTTTTAGGTTACATGGGATACCCTGCAGTGTTGTTAGTGACAGGGATAGCAGATTCTTGAGTCATTTCTAGAAGGAGGTGTTTCAATTATGTGGCACTGAGCTTACACCCAGTACTAGTTATCACCCGCAGACTGATGGACAGACGGAGATAGTAAACAAGTGGGTGGAAGGCTACTTAAGGAACTACGTGGCTGATCAACAGAAAGCTTCGGTAAGATGGATTTATCTGTGTGAATATTGTTATAACACCACTTTTCACATGTCTATCCAGATGACACCTTTTCGAGCGTTATATGGGTATGATGCACCGAGCTTTATTGACTTGTTAATGGGTGATGTTTGGGTTCCACGTGCCGAGAATTTGATTCAAGAAAGTAAAGACATTATTAGCGCTCTTCGGGATAACATAGCTCGGGCACAGAATCAATATAAACAATATGCAGATCAAAAGAGGACAAAGAGGAGTTTTGAGGTGGGTGACATGGTTTACCTCATGCTCCAGCCATTTCGACAATCTACTCTCAAAAAGAGTGGGTCAGAGAAGCTTAAGCCTAGGTATTATGGGCCTTTCAGGATCACCAGGCGAATAGGAGAATTGGCTTATGAGCTTGAGCTTCCCACGGACAGCAAAGTGTACAATGTGTTCCATGTGTCACGTCTCAAGAAGGCGTTGGGACAAAATGTGGTACCTTCAATGGTGTTACCTCCCCTGGATGATGAAGGGAAGTTGATCTTAGTGCCGGAATTCATTTTGGAAACTAGGGAGAAACAGCTCCGCAGAAGGGTAATCAGAGAATATTTGGTTAAATGGAGAGATCTACCAGTTGAAGATGCTACTTGGGAAAATGAAACAATTTTGCAGCATCCCGCTTTGAGATTGCTTGAGGGCAAGCAATTTCAGGAAGGGCGGACTGTCATGTCCCCTTTCTAGTGACATAACTTTAACAAGGAATTTTCCTATCATCGACTCTCGTAGGCAAATGATTTTGGAAAGAGAGTCATTTTATTTCCAGATGATTACATTTTTTGCTTTCGGAGAATAATAATTCAGCAAGTGGGGTCTATTTGTTCTAATATTAAATTAAGGTTGCACTTTAACTTTATAAAGTTATTTATTTAATTTTATAAAGTTTAATAATAAAAGTACATTATAAAGGATGATTCCGAAAAAACTTCCAGTAACTTCTCAACCAAGTGAATAAATAGAGGACATGAGGCACCCATTTGGACAGGCAGTTGTTTTATCTCTCTTTTGATTTCAGATTGTGATTTAATCACAGGTGCATTGTGGAACCTAGGGTTTCTGCAATTGTCACAATTGGCCATTGAGAACGATAACTCTCAATTGGTGCGCAATTTTGAGGGTGTGAAATATCATCTGAATTATTGCAGATTGGAGGTGACATTACAGTCATTTCATCGGGGCAGAATTTATGGCCTAAGGCCAAATTTTGGACAATTATTCTGAGAATTGAGTTTTGAAGATATAAGTTGTTCACAAGGTTTTTACAGGATCAGTTGTAAAGCAACTACTTCAGCAAAGTTGCAATATGAACAGATCAGTTTCCTAGACAACCTTTCTGCAGCATTTCCATCTATCATCAGGGCCGAAGTCTAGGCTGATCAGCAAAGCTTTCGAGACTCTCTATTCGCGTCCTAGCCAAGTGCAGGTTTTATTATCGATATTGCAACGAATCATGAGACGGAGTCTGCCGCACTCAAAGTATATTGGTTGATCTTTTATAATTACTGAGGAGCTATCGGGTTAGTAATATGTGGGCCGACAGCTACTACAGAAATCTGACTTTGAATAAGTTTATTTTCGGTCAATAACCTAGGGGGAGTACAGCGTAACTGGCCACACTCCAGTAGTGGGAAATCTGACGGCGATACAAATTCCATTACTGTGGGTTTCACATGGGTTTCTTACATTATCGACGGCAACCGTATTGCATAGGCATCAAAAGACGGGCGACGTCTTACATGTGATGGGCGAATAGGAGCATTTGGGCAGTGTGATTTCTAGCAAAATCATTGTTTTTGGGCGCCCTTGATATTTCCACCGAATTAAATTGAGTTTGAGCATAATGGAGGGGCAATTCATTCTTAGCCGACAATAGAAAAGTGACTAGTTTCGGCAGAAGATCGACGAAGGCACGCGAGACACTCGACAGAGGATTTCAAATAGGAGGCAGCAAGAAATAGATATAAGATTAGGAGCATTGGCTAGAGGGATCAGCAGGAGAGTAGTTTAGTCTGCATATCAATACAATAACGAGCATTATAATTTGGGGATTTAACTCTCAACAGTATAGGTTGCGAATCACATTAAAATTTTGCATTTGATACCCAGCGGCAGCATTAATCACAGTGAGGGCAGTCGGATCAGTGAAGGTCTAGTGGAATTCATTGGAGTGGTAAATCTTGCGGCTTTCTAATTGTCTGGTTCTACGTTTGTCCCTACACCTGGAGTAATAGCAGAAAGACGTCAATCATAAGATCGAGATTTGTTGGCGAGATTACCATCAAAACGAATGCCATCATCTTGGAAGCTAATGTTATCTCAGGTTCTTATGACTGTTACTATTGCCAGAATTTATCAGGTTCCTTTCCTAGTTTGTTCAATTGTAATTTTCAGATTCAATTACTCTCCTGGATTGCCAATAGAATATAGTACTTACAATTGGAAGGTCTGAAGGTGTTAGATGATATTATTCTGAAACATTTGCATTGTCAATAGAAGGTTGTATGGATCAATTGCCTAGAAGCAAATGACAATTATGTTATTCTAAATATTGTTGGTAATCATTACTCTTGCTTTCGTCCCTACATTTGGGAAATTGTTCAAACATTATATCTTCCTGCATATATGGTTGTATGATTAGTGTTTGACGAATTGCCACAGTACAGTATTGGGTTTTTAGTGACCTTTATAGTTAGGGTTACTACAGCTCTTGCCTATACTAAATGTTATAATCTATATATTAACACATTAGTTATCCAATTTTTGGAATGTACTAATATATAATTTATTATTATATGTTATAATTTATATATTGACACATTTTAGAAACTAGATAGTAATTTTTTTTTTTAAATAAAAAATTATTATTTAAAGATGTATTAGCATTGGAAAATAGATGTTAAAATATATAATAAAAATATGTATTAGCTCATTGGAAAAGACAAATACTTTATATCAAAATAACCATTTTTTACAGCATTTCAAACTAAAAGAATTATAATCAATATAAATAATTATTGTGAGATCACTCAATATTACTCTAGCTCACCAATAAAGGTGTAGACAAACCTATGTGCTTCCATTGAGTACATTTGATTAATATCTTATAAAGAAAACATTTTTTGGTAGTGGAGCAAAAAGTTCAATCATTCTTTTAACTATAATAATTTTCACTTTTCTAATATTTAGATCAGACTATATTACCTTTTTATTATCTTTAGATTAGAATATATTATTCTTTCAACACTAGAATTAGTAAATCAATATGTATCTACAAAATCATACTAATAGAGGACCAGGAGAAAAAGGATCTCAACATGTAAATTATCGTGTATAAAAAGGTCCTAGAAGTACATATTCATCTAGCATATAAAAATACAAAAATATTAGATTTCAAAATGAATATACTTTAGAGCTTCCCAAATCAAATTCATGGAGTCTGTGTTATACAAAAATATTAGGCTTAAAAATAAATATACTTCACAACTTCGTACCAATCTGTGTTGCAAAAATATTTACCTAAGAATAAGGATTCCTACTATCAGAGAACCAACACAAATATAATAATGTGTGACTTCAAATTTACTTTGAATTAATACAAGGATAAAAAATGGATTTTGCCTCTATGATTTAAGTAATTGTCTAGTTAAGAATCTATCGTCTTGGAGATATTAGAATAGTAAATGATGATTGATAGGCACATGAGAGGTTCAATGTTTATAAGCATTATATAGATCAATCTAAGCTTTAAGGGCTCATCTGGTTGCTGGAATATAATTTGAGAATTGACATTCAAAATCTTGGATTTGGGATTTTATAACTTGAAATCTGGATTACGGTTTCAGGAATTTAATTTGGACTATTTGGTTCATCAATGATTCATAATGATAAAAAAAAAATTCCTCTGTTTGATTGCACATATGTAGAATTAGAATAGCAACCAAAATAAGCATTTTTACTTTTTTTTATAGTGTAGCTTCTCCACTCTATGTTCTTATTGATTTTTTGATTCCTAAGCTCCAATTGTCTTGGGCTATCACTCTTTCCCTTAGATCTATTATTAAACTACATCATAATATCCTCCAAGGCTTTGCCCTTCATCTCTGGCACAAAGAATGCACAAAGCACAACTACAATAAAAGTAAAGCCCACGTAGAAGAAGAAACTGGGAAAATTGATTATATTAAAAAAGCTTAGAAATGTGATGGAAACCACACTGCTCACCAATGGAAGCATATGCCAATGTTTGATAGAATGTGCAACCTGATAAAGGGTTCAATAGCAGGCTATGCAGGGGGTCTATGCTAGCAATATGGATTGAGTTCGGGATCATTTTTACACTAGTCTCAAAAGGTGGATACTACAAAGATTTTTTGTCATTGTTAGGGCCTTGCTCAAACACCCATTTAAAATTAAGTAAAAAATATATGGAAGAATATCCAAAGGGATTTGATTTATTTGTCTAGGTGACCCAAAAATATGCCATTGCACATAGTGCAACATAGATGACATTATAAAGCTCAAAACTTTGGATGATCAACTGGTGAAACAAACATGATCAACAGATCGAATCTGGTTTGAGCAATCCATATCTAAAACATGAGTAGAGGCAGCAAAAAGTTTCAAAATCTCGTGTTTGCATAGCAAAAATGAGGATCAAATGTGAGTGGATGCTAAAAAAAAATATTTCAATTAATTTGGAATGCCCATTTTTGGTGCATTGGAATTAGAATGGGTTTTTGTCTAATTCCACCTATTTAGATGGAAGAACAAATCCTAGTTTTCAAGGGTATATGAGGATACTGAATTCTATTTTTTTTTCAAATTCCCATTCCCATTTTGCAGACCCAAACAATGGATTAGAAATTTTTAAGGATTCCAAGTTCTAATGCCTATCCAAATCTGCGATCCAAATGGGCCCTAAGGGATTAGAGATCTAGAATTGAATAGGTGTGAAGCATTCAATCTGAAATGATAATCACAATATGTTGTGTTATCCTAAATTCAAACAACAAAACTTATGTAATTAATTATTTAATTTGTAACATTTTGAAACCACACAAATTATAGAAATAAGTTGGAAGTCCACTACTATCAAGCTTTATATTTTTAAAAACATTGTATGTTTCTCCCCAAGAATATGCATAAGTTCCAAAACCAAGAAGAGAAAAGTTGTTTTGTTCTAGTCTTTTGTATAGGTCATGTCATACGCACATTAAATATTTGATGGCTATGTAAGACAAAGTTATGGAGTTGGAGAAAAAACCAATGAATTCTAGGTTACTTTTACATATGTACAAATAAAAATGTTTGGATAAAAAACTAAACAAATGCTTTTTAGGATTTTCAATTAATAATAATAACTATATTTGTTATTGATTGACATTGAACACATAGTATACAATAAATTTCCTTTGTATAAATTCTCCAAGAGGAGAAAGAAATGAAGGGAAACCATGTGTGACTTCTTTCTGTTTTCCTCTTCCTTATTTTTAATGATAAGTGAAAACAAACCCTTTTATCCATATACATTGACTTTAAAAATTAAAAATTTACTCAATGAAAATATCAATATTAGATATCCTACACTTGCACAATATTATTACACTTTGAAAATTAAATTATTAAGAGATATTAAATTTTAAAGAGATATTAAGATATAGTAACAACCTTAATTATCTCGGTGCTCTAGAATCCCCTATGTTTGAAATGTATGTGCATAGGTAATTAACAAGTTCTTCTATCCATAGTCTCACATGCTCCTCAAGTGCTTACAAAGAACTAAATTTGCAAGGAAACAAAATGAACTAAGTTCACAAGAAAACAAAATAAGCCCCAAATTCACTAGAAACATTAGGAGTTTTACATAGCTCAAGTTGTACTAAAAGGTTATGCCATAGCTCAAATATAGCATGCATTTCTAAAGAAGCATTGAAAACATATAGTTCATAAGAGATAGAGAGGCAACTATAAACAAGCTAGAATCCAGTCTACCATAATCATCTGTAATCCTATTTTATAAGGCATATGTGTGCTAGCAAGATTTGAAAACAACACTCGATTGACTTGCAAAGGTATTTGGGTTCCCTCCATGTAATTATTTTAGGATCTGGAAATAAGTTTTATAGGAAAACTTGATATATTTTCATTTGGGTCAATTGGTGTGAAGTTTGAAAACATCTTATCAAAATGATATACAGATAGTAATTTCTTAGTATTTGAAAAATCCAATCCTGTACAAACTCATATGCCTACTGAAAAGGGTAAGAATGTGTATGGAGGAACATGCCTTTCTTCATCATCAAATTGTAAAGGCATGAATTTATGTCCTTCATGTAAAGCATTCTTCTTTCAAAATTGTACTGTGATTTTCAGATTCTATAAAAAAATGAAAATGTTCCTAAATTTATGTTTAAGTGTAGCCTATGAGTATAGTTATAACCATTCAATGTAAAAAATTATTCAAATAATCTTTCATTATCAAATTTCCCTGAAACTTGAGTAGAGGAGATGTGGTGATGTCATTCTCATGATTGAATGAAGGAATAAAGGCGGTGACTTTTTTAGTGGACAAAAACCCACCAAAATCATTGATTGTTGCATCAGTGATGGCTTTCACAAACATAACACCCTCACCATTACAACCAACAATAATTTCACCAAAAGCATCAACAATTAGTCTGTTTGTCGCTGATAAAAACCCAACAAAACCTTAGAGAGCAAGAGTCCCTGAGTTTCTTAGCCACATTAATATCTGCATCTGGAAGCATTACAATAATATGTGATTGTATAATGGAATTTAATCATAAGTAATTAATATTTGAGGCTGACAATGGTGTGGAGTATTATGAAGGGACCCAATAAGTACACGTGTTCAAATGAACACATGCACATGCAGACATAACAAATGACACATCTATTCCTTTCATAACTACTACGTTCCCATTTTTTCATTCTTAATTTTTCTAAAATTTCCCACACCAAAAATAGAAAAGATTGATGGAAAAAAGCTCAAAGCCAATAAGAAATTAGAAATAAATATATGTTAGAATTGAGCTTAATAGGAAAAATTGTTCAAACCATAGAATAAATCAAATAATTTGAAGTTTGGACATTTTTCAAAGACCCAAATAATATGAAAAGAGCCATTGAAAACTATAGTCACCATAAGAACTAACAAATATATATTTTTAAAATTAAATAACAAAGCATATATAAAAATCTAAAATTTAAATTGTGAAACAAAATAATCAAGTTCTTACCCCATGTCCCTTGGCAAGTGCAATTTGTGTCTTGAACCATGTCATTTTTTAATCACTAAAATAAGATAAAGCAGAATCTATTTATTCTTCTAGAACAACCACTAGTTAATATATTGAAGTGCTAGTCAAAATAAGCTTAATTAAACTTGAATTATAGGAAAAATACTTCACATAAATAAAATCACTAAATATTTTTATTTAAAAATTCCAAATACACTTTGATTAATATGAATACTATTAGAGTATGAAAAGTATATAACATCTGAATGATTAAAATTAATTAATTTATTCAATTAAGAGAAAAAAGAGAAATAAATATATAGAGAAGTTAATAAATTAAAAATCCAAAGAATATCATTAAATAAACAAAATAAGTAAATAAAAATATACATTTAAAAATGTGAAAAAACAAATCAATACAAAAAAAAATGAATAAAGATAAAAAGACTTAAAATAATGAATTTTTTTTTAGAACATATTAAAAAAATAAAAGTTAAAATAAATAAATAAACAACTCAAAAACGCAAACAAGTTTTAAAAAAAGAAATAAAGAAATTGGGATTTGCCCCAACTTCACTGTGCTATTTATTTGATCACCAATTATAGGTGGTAAAAAGTTTTCTCCATGGAATTCCGGAAAGGCGTATTCGTTCCTAAACTCTTGAGCGGTTGTGACTGTGAGAAGCTCGAACAAATTGTGAATAATTTGCTGCCAATAATCAGGATAACTTACGACTCAAATTCGGAATCGTCATCGAATTCACTGCTGCAAAATTTTCAAAAGTTCTGTGACAATCTTGCCGAGGGGAATCAGCTGGCAGACGAGCAGAGAAGAAGTTGCAATCCAGTCCAGATCAACGAACGCATTAAGGTGGTGGAGAAGTCTATTAACGATTTCATTCACAACGAGCTTCAGGTCGTCATGGCGCGTGCGCAGGTTTATCTCTCCACCCAACTGGGAAATTTACGTAGCCTTCAGGACGACATGATAAACGCGCGGGTTAATCTCTCCACCCAAATGGGAATGGAAACCGTGCATGAACAGGTGGAAGCTGTGCATCAAGCAGTGGTAACTCTGGGTGAAGCG
This sequence comes from Cupressus sempervirens, assembly GCA_028749045.1. Classification (NCBI taxonomy): domain Eukaryota; kingdom Viridiplantae; phylum Streptophyta; class Pinopsida; order Cupressales; family Cupressaceae; genus Cupressus; species Cupressus sempervirens. Next base: position 146,662,293 of record CM053791.1, read on the forward strand.
GTGGCAACTAAACAACAGATTCTGGTGGAAACTGTGCAACAAGGGCTAAATGATTTACAGTGCAAAATTAAGGAACAAGAAATTGAGAGATCACAGCAAGATGAGAGTTTTTGCCGTCCACCAGATTTGCCGACTCTCTTGCTGGGTTTTGATGAACCCATCAAGGAATTGAAGAAATTTGTGTTGGAGGATAGAGTGAATTTGGTTGGAGTTACAGCTATGGGCGGTGCGGGCAAATCCACACTTGCAGCGGCCGTTTGTAAAGATAATGAAATCAGAGGTAATTCTCATTACCTTCAATTTGTGGAAACCTAATTTTGTTATATGAATTTTTAACTGTAAGACAAATTAATAAATTTGAAATTTTTTCAATTCCTGAAGGACATTTTGGAGAATGGCTATTATATATTGAGGTTTCAGAAGATCCAGATCTCCTAACTATTCTGAAGATCATGTGGAGAATTTTGGTTGGTGAGCCCGTACCTGATTTTACAAATGTTGAGGATTCACATAAACTCTTGCAACAGCAAATAAAGACTATATATCAACCAGTTTTGGTTGTATTGGATGACATTTGGTCTAGGAACCACCTAGAAAAACTTTTATTTGAAGGGGCAAGATACACAACTCTAATAACTACCAGAGATAGAGATCTCATCACAAATTGGCCCAACACACGCATTTATGAGCTACCGTTATTACAACAGGATCATGCTTTGCCACTTTTCTGCCATTGTGCCTTTGTTAAACCCACCATTCCAAAGAAACGTGATAGAGAACTGGTTATAAAGGTGGCCATCTACTCACAATAGCTCAGTGGGTTTTCGTTTAGTTCTCTCTTCAGCTTTATTCCTCGGGTTTGAATTATTCACTTACTTGTATTCACTTGCAGATGCAACAAAAATGTTGTGGTCTACCACTAGCTCTTAAAGTACTAGGTGGTTCTCTGCATGGCAAGTCCGACTCTGTTTGGGAATATGTTGAGAAAAGGCTTTCAGCTGGAGAACCTTTTGAGGATTTCAGCAGTAATATATTGCAAGCAAGCATTGAGGTGCTAAGCGAAACTAAAAGGGAGTGCTTCTTGGACCTGGGTGCAATCCCACAAGGAAAAGCCATTCCTGCAAAGGTATTGCTAGACATTTGGGTTTATGTTCATGGAATAAAGTCAAGCGAAGCTGAATTGATTTTATGGGAATTTGTTTTTAGCTGTCTATTGGATTTCAATACGAATCCCAGGTAAGTAGCATTGCTACTTATAGAAAACTATTTTCTATCTTAATTATGTCTTTTGTGTGATTGATGGAAGGAGTTATGAAAAGCTTGGCTTATCATGTAAAAGCTCGAGATTTCATAAATAGTCTAGGTATAAATTAAAATTAAAATTAAAATTTTGTGTCAAAAGTGCATCTTGGGGTATTACTATTACCATTAACTGATCACCATCCTCTATCAGTTTAGTCATTTATGTTAACACTCAAGGTGCTATATTGAAGTGTCGGAGTCATCCCTAAATTTATACCTGGACTTTTGAGGATTTATTTGTGATGACACTACCTATATCCCCTTCGAAAGTCAAGGCTTCAAAATTTATAGAGCTCAGTTCTCTTTCTAAATAAAGATTGTTAATTAGTTTATTATTTTCAAAATAGTTGAGTTTAAAATGACTCGTTATGAACATATCGAGACATCAAGTATTCTCTGAGGTAACATTTCTTTGATGCATTCTGTTCAACAGCTCGGTGCCTAGTCTAAGATTCATGAAAGTTGAGCTGTTGTTTCATAAGTCAAAACAAGTCAATAGTTTTCCTACTTCAATTTTTGGTTAAATCTCTACCTGCATATCCCACCGCCAACATTTTTATGACGTCTTGTATGTTTCTCCAAGGTTTATGAAGCGGCAAGGATAGTAAAGGTGATTTCCATGAATAACAAGATGTAAAATCTGTAACATCAGTTATAACAGTGGTGATTAACTGATTCTAATAGCTTGAGTCATTGCTTCTTTTGGCTCTTTCAATCATTCTGGTTCCACACTAAATACTTTTGCTCCTCTCGCACTCCTTTCTTATTGTGCTCCTTTTCCTTTTGCCGTCAAAATCCCCCAAAGTTTGTCATGAATTTGATGCAGACACGCAACTCAACACAGATCCATAAACAAAAATTGGGCATCGTAAATTAAAGAAATACTCAAATGATAGTCAGTTAAAAGCTAAGGAATAAGATATTAGAGACTAACAACAGATAGAAACAAGAAGTAGATCACAACAGACCTGTTTCTAGCCTTACAAATCTCCCATTCAATATCTCATTTCTTGCTTATAAATACACCCACTCCCAACAGAATATTAAATCTCCATCTTTAATAATCTTGTAACAATTATTTTCCACTGTTTTGTGTCATTACTACTATTTCTAAAAAAAGCATCTACATTACACTCTCTTCTCCTAAATTTAGAGGATTAGCTAGATTCTCTCCTAAAACATAGGAGTCAATTTGCATCATCCTCCCTTTAAAAAAAAAATTTGAACCCACTGGTTCAAAGCTTATTTACATGAACGAACTTCAACAATTAAAACATTGGAATTGTTAATCTAAATATTACATTTTTTTAATGTGGGATTGTTGTTTATCCCAAGATGCTACCACAACTAACATCCAGGGAGGAGTAAGGAATAGATGATCGAATTATCATTTTGACTTAAAAAATTTAGTCATGGTGTCCCCTTCCAACAGATCAGATATATTTTCAGATCAGCGCATTCTTTTCTTCTTTCGCTTCCAACCACTTGGTGGAACAGAGATCCTCTTCCTTTTCCAATTGGTCTTCTTCCTTCTTTAACAGCTTGTTCAAAGCTTAATAATCCTTATCTGTTGGAAATTGTCGTTACTCTTTGTATCAGTCATATAGAGCTTAGGGAATAAAAATCTCCCACATGTGATTTCTCCTCTACTGTATTATGCCATTTCCTAGCTCACTATGATGTTTTACAAAAGATGTTTGTTTTTGGATATTGTCCTCTATATCACAACTGTTCATCTGTTTACTTTCTCCCTCAACTATCTTTGTTTTACTCTCTCCCTCAACTATCTTTGTTTCCTCCTTAAGGATGTGATGATCTTCTACTCCTTTTTCACCACCAATGGGATTCTCGAGACACTTCTCTAGCTGCTTCCAACAAGTTGTGCTCTCTAAAATAAATAACTCCACCACAAATGGGGCTTCCACAGATCTCCATCTTTGTTGCAGCCTCCTCTCCAACGTGGACTGCTTCCACTGCTACAACAATCTGAGCCTCCTCTTATGATAAGCTGCATTCTTTCTCAGTGCTGTCTTCCAACTCTTCTCTTTATGCATTGTAATCTTCAATGCCTTCCCCTTCCTTGAGGTAACACAACTCAACAGCTCCATAAAACTCAACTATGTCTTAATCTTCATCCCATTTATCTAGTTTTGCTTTCTCCAACTGTTGGAAGATCTACCCACTAATATCTCTGCCAACTCTTCAATGGATTTTATCTTTCCCTGCTCTAATAATGCCACCCCTTGTCTAATCTTTGACTCAACGGCTTTTCTCTTTAAGAATGGTTCTATCCCATAAGGTGAATAGTTCTCTTCCCATTATTTATCACCTTTTTATGACTCTTCTAACACTTTTGTAATAGACCTCTTTTTCTTTGCTTGTCGATGGTTCCATAAATGTCATTCCCCTAATAGACACCATAACTCTTTTAGTTCAATATCTAACTTTTGCAACTTCTTTAGCTCTTCCTTTGTGAGCTTCTTTCTTTGCTTTTTCCTTATTCTTTCTTCCAACTTAGGCTGGGGTCCCATGGGCACTCGCTTCCTTAAAAATAGAGCAGGTGCTACTGAGATATTTTAGAATTACATAGAGGGAAGCAGTCCCATGAATTTTTTAATTGAATCCTCCTTAAAAAATCAGCTTCTAAAATAAAGGAACCTAGTTGTCTCATAAATTTTAAAAATAAAGAGATGAATTCATTTTGGTGGGAAATTGAAGAGCTTTTTGACAAATGGCAAAATCCATTCATTTTGGTGGGAAATTGAAGAGCTTTTTGACAAATGGCAAAATCCTTCCCTAAGCTGGTGGGGTTAATTCCAGCCCCACCCCATTTTCACCCCCTTAAAGAGGGCTAAAAAGTTGGGGCTCCTATTTTATAGAAAAAGATTCTAAATAAACCTTTTGCCCCCTTAAAATGTTATCATCATGGAGTCATCTGCTCCACAAAAATAGAGCCCAAGCCCCTCTCATGGAACCCCTGCCTTAGGTTTCCTCTTTTTCACATCTTGATATAGCTCCATAGGTATATTGTTCAGCCCAAAACAGAACTACAACTCTTTTCTTCTCTTTTGCTCTAAATAGTTGATCTATAACCATACACTGATATTCCTTTGCTATTCTTCAACTTAGTATAGAATGATCTCAACAATTTTTAGATGAGGTAACATTGTGCTCATAATCCTGCAAAATTTCTCCACAACAATTTATCAGAATCTAACTTTTCTGTTCAATTTTCAACAGCAGAGGCTAATGAAATGCACTCAGATTCATCATTAGAAAACTTGACAAGTAGAGATTTTATTTTTGTTGTATATCTGAAACAAACTATTGAAAAAATAAAAACAGAGCAGCTACCAATGAAGACTTCTTTTCTACCATATGATGTTCCTCTCTTCCAGATCTCCTCTGTTGACTTGGCAGGCATGTACTGGGTCACCTTAAAACTTCATAGTGCAATTTCTATACTCACTATTGGAGAATTTTTTCATACCAGAGGCAAATTTAATTCAAACACTGAATATCTCATGTGCATCAAGGGACAATGAGCAGCTCCAAAGCTGTCCACCATAGTTGGCAATGCGCATCCATGCACAGGTTGATGTGCCTTTTCTTTTCCAAGCTGCATGCTTCTTCTTTAACACAAATGTAAAATTTTAACTTCAACTCCACGGCTTTTTCAATCTGCAAGGAAATGCTACCTAAAAGCACATGGCACCCACCGTAAAGTTTCCTCAAACTCCTATGTGAAAAACTTGACTAAACAACTTTTATTCGACTCATCATTCTATCTGAGTTACATAATTTTTTTAGAACCACTGTAAAAGTGATGTTGTTTCTGTCTACTTCAGGCTCGAATCTTTGTTCCCAGCCTTCTCTCTTTTTCCTATCCCCAGCTTTTAATCAACCGTACTCATTAAAAATGTTGCAATCGTAAATACTGTGCATATACTGCCAAGGAGAAATAGAGGCAAATACTAATATAGAGCATGCTGAATTTCATACACAGGAAAGGTTTTCTCTGATACCAAACTGATGTAGACACTCAGCTCAGAACAGATCCATATAAGAAATTTGGCATCATAAGTTAAATAAACATTAAAAAAATAATCAGCCAGTTAACAGCTAAGGAATAAGAAAAGAAAGAGTAATAACACATAGAAACAAGAAGAAGATCACAACAGATCTGTTTCCATAAACTCTGAAAATATTTACAAAACTCAGAATCGAACTCTCCTACTTACCTCCAGCCTTACGAATCTCCGATTTAATATCACCTTTCCTGCTGACAAAGACACCCACTCCTAACTGAATATCAACTCTCCAATCTTCAATAATCTCGTAACAAGTATTTCCCACTATTTTGTGTCATTACTACTCTCTTTAAACAAAACAACTACAGTTACACTTATCTCCTAAATCTTGGAGATCAGTTAGATTGTCTCTCCTAAAACATGAGTCAATTTGCATTAGAATTCTACCCCACAATAACCAAAAAAAAAACTCCAGGTCATCAGTTGTCATGCCCATCCTCATGCATTGTTCTCCCATAAAATAGACCAAATCTACAAACTTATGGAGTTTGTGGGGCTTTAGGTATAAATTTCGTGATCTGCAATTTTCTTTCCGAAAAAAGGGACGCCATGCCCTCTAAATGATCAAGGCCATGCCTACCAAATTCAGGCCATGCCCACAAAATTCGGGCTATCTCATTCATAGAAAGTTCTTTTCCCTTTCTGGTCTTTGACAGGCAGAGTGTGTGACATTTAGGAATTTAGTATTATTGAATTGCACAAAAAGTCGGCCTTCAACTTGAGTGGAAGAATAGATCTTCATTTGGAGGAAAGAACGTAGAATCCTTTTTTAACTTTCGCCTGATTTGTTATATTTTGAAACCTTCTTGGTAGTTGCATCATGTTTGTGATAGATAAAATTATTTGATCAATTTAATTTTGTAGTTTCTGATAGCATAATTTGTTATTAACACATTTGTCTATTCCCCAGATGTCATGCCAGGAGCTCAGTGTTTGTAGATAACATCATGGAAGGATTTTATGTTTCCCAACATTCTGTAATCAGAGATTTTGCCCTGTATTTGGCGAAACAGGAGAATAGTAAGACGCTTTATATCACTAAAATGGAAAATCAGTTGTTCTCCGAGAAGGAAACTCTATCGTCTAAAGCCCGCATTGTTTCAATTCACACGGTTAATTGCTATAGTGGATCTTTAGATTGTAATTCAAATTTGTCTATGATATTGCTATCTGCACCAAAATTATTCATAGCATAGCTTTGACTTCCATGTTTGTTGGGAATTTTAGGGGCAATGAAGGACATGGACTGGCCAAAAATGGAGTTCCCAGAGGTGGAGGCTTTGATTTTATGTTTCACTGCAAGTGAATACTGCATTCCAATGTTTTTGTGCACAATGAAAAATCTCAAGGTTCTGATGATCCTTAATAATGATGAAGCAAAACGAAGCAAGCTCAGTGGAGTGGAAGGTTTCCAAGAACTTTCCCAACTTAAAGTTCTGCATCTTGAAAAGCTGATAGTTCCTGAGGAATTCAAGTTCTTGAAGAGTTTGGAGAAAATATACATGAGGTTGTGTGAGGGCCTTGGTAGGGATAACACGTTCAACTTTCCCGGGCTTTTGGAATTTAATGCGACCCACTGCATTGATCTTGAAGAGTTGCCAGTAGGACTTTGTTCTTCAGTTTCACTGAAATGCTTGTCAATTACTCATTGCCATCGCCTTGCAAAGCTACCTGATGAGCTGGATAAATTTGAATCACTTAAGGAAATTATATTGCATGTATCTCCAGGCTTGAAAACACTGCCATCCTCCATGTGCAGGCTTAAAAGTCTAAAAGTCCTTGACATCTCAGCGTGCATACAGTTGAAGGTGAACAGGGGACTACGCTGTGAATTGAATGAAATTCTTCAAAAATTAACCAAACTGCCATCTCTTAAACAAGTGATTTGTGATAAGAACAATGAGTGTCTGTTCAAAATGAGCTCAAGGGCCGATCTTAAAGTTGAAGCTGTTGAGGAGAAAGAATCCAATCTGGATTGTCTGGATTGGGGATGGAAGAAAGTAGCGATTTGATATATACACTGTTGTTTTTAACTTTTTATGAAATTAATCTCATACGATATAAACATATGATAATTATGCCGAGAGGTATATATAGTGGGAGAAGCAAAATTCAGCACGGGAATATTTCAAGGAATAATTCATGTAAGGTAAAAAAGATTTGATGGGAGGTACAAAACAAATTTAATTTTAAAAATCAATTTAAAATAGCAAATTTCATTTGGCATTCACAAAATAGTTTAAAAACAAATTAAGATGTGTAATGTCATTTGGCGCTCATAATTGTTAACAAATAGAGATAGAAAAGAAATTTAATGAGAGTTACAAACGAAATTTATTTTTAATACAATGTGTAATGCCATTTGGCAATCACAATTACTAACATATAGAAATAGAAAAGAAATTTAATGGGAGTTACAAATAAAATATAATATAAGTATACACTTAGATTAAAGTTTTCCAAAAATGTCTTCCATGGTGCACGGTGATTGCTACTAGCTTATATATGCCAAGAGTCATCCTTCTCGAGGCAACTATTTTAATTCAAATCCTAACCCACACAAAAAAAGTTATAGGATTTAAATTAAAATAGGTGCCTCGAGAAGGATGACTCTCGACATATTATATATATAAGTATATATGAGCTAGTGATCATTTTGAATAGTACTAAATATAAGAATAGTATGATATGATTTGAACATAAGAGTGCAAGCTATAAATTGTAAGCACTGAGTTATTAAATTTGCCCTTTGATATGGAGTTAATGATCATATATAGCAGAAAATGAGAGTTCTTGTATGGGCCAGCCAACAATATAGGACAGTTAAATAGTTACTCAAAATAAGCAAAAGTTGGACTTTGAGTTGGATAAGGACTAGCCCAGTGTCCAAGAAATAGTAAACTAATAAGCATGGCAGGAAATAGTTTTTCAACTCTTGTTTTTAAAAACTCTCTTCAAAATCCAATATAGGAGAAGAAATCGAAAAATAAACCAATAAGTAAATTGTTAATGATGGTTGCTTTGCTATTTAGATTAATTATATATTCATGAGATTTGAATAATATCATAAGTTTTGTTTAATTCCTTACCTTTATATGCCTTTCACAAGTTGAGAAAATTCAGAGTTCAATCTTTGTTTCAAACTCTCTCAGACCTTGTTCAGATTGTAGATTTTCTCTTTCTAGTATAATCAAAACACAATCTTCAATTTCTCCTTTGGAAACCCTTCCATATCCTCAAATGACCCTTGATTCATTAGAGTAGTTTTTGTAGCAAGTTTGATTTTTGGAAAAGTAAATTTCCTACCTCTTCTAATAGATACCATTCTACTGCTACCTTCTACAACGTCCTTGGAAAGCTTTTGTGGTATATGCACTCTCTCATCAAGCATGCAAAACAAGCATCAATCTAGCTCAATCTAGGCATCTTGTTAATGCCTCTATCATTCATCATTTTTCAAACCTCTTCAAGGTTAACCTATGTAACCCTATGTTTCTAGGATGGGGGGATGGGGAAACGGTTTTTTGGGACATTTGTTTTTGACAAGTGCAGAGGACGGCTAGGGATGGCTATATATATATATATATAATTGTAAATATATTCATCAATTTCATATTCATCACAGTAACATAGTTTAAAATCATCAATTTCCTTCATCAATGATCATAGAGCATAGCAATTAGCATCTAACCAAATCATCATAGAAAATAAGATCAATTTCAATAATCTACTAAAAATACCAATAGTAAGTCATCAAATGAATTATATGGGAGAATGAAAAGCATCATAGATTCATATCACAAGGTTGTAATTTTCAAGTTTCAAGTTACAACTTTTAACAAAATGAAAACATTGAGAAATTAAAGACTCCAACTTTAAAGTTTACAAGTATCAACCTATGTTACCAAATTCTTCCTTGGTAAGACCAAAGTCTGGTCTCATTCTTGCAAAACTCTGGTCCTTATCATATTCTTGCAAAATTCAACCCAACAAAAAATTTGCAATTTCTATGGCAAATTGTTGAATTTGCAACAGGACCCACAAACTGAATTTTACCAAAAATTGAAGTTTTTAAACCTTGTTAGAATATTTTGGTCCATCTAAGTCAATCCAATCCTCCAATCCTAAAATAGACCACAAAAAATATTGCAAAACTAAAACATATGCTATTTGGACTAAAACACGAATATATATATATATATATATATATATATATATATATATATATATATATATATATATATATATATATATATATATATATATATATATATATATATATAGCTATGGTGGTATATATTGCTATGTTGCTTTATTATTAGCATACTGGTGTATGAACTTATTTTCTACTACATACATATACATATACATATCATACATGCATGCATACATACATACATATATATAAAACATACATTTTTGTATGGAACCCTCATCTGAACTCGAATCTGAATTAGCAACTTAGGTATCAACTACAATCTATCAATTATCATTTAATTGTCTCATCAATCTATCAACTATTAATGATCATTTAATGTCAAGGAAAAACACTACAAGTCTAAAACATCAAAGTCAAAAGGAAAATAAAGATAAGATGACAATTGCTCCTAATCTTCCATATCAATGTCATTATCATTGCCATCATAAATTGATATGTAAAGTGAAAACAAGATTATAAAGCTTATAAATTTTATTTTATAATCTATTTAAAGCTTGACTTCAAAGCGGGGGGGCCACAAATGAGTAAAAGATACATTTTTAAATGTTGTTTTAGGCTTTCTTTTGTTTTTCGAATTGAAAATTTTGAGTAGTACCCCATCAAGGAGATCTGAAAACTCATTTACTGTGTCCAAAGTTTTGAGGACGCATTTTTTATTTTTGTATCTGGGTGAGGATAGCTGGGTAATGTTCCCTCTCGTCCCCCAACCCATTTTTGAAACTCAAGGCTTAGCGCTAGAAAGCATCCCTATGTAAGATAGAAGTCAACCCACTTTCCAACAGTAGAATAGATGTTTGATAGAAGAATATATGGCTGGAGGTTTGTAGGAGCCAACTCTCTTCTAGCTCTATATTGTTGTGTATTTAAGGAAACAAGAAAAGGGCACAATATAGATATATAAGGCTTTATTGGCATTTGGTTGATAATATTTTGTGTTGTCTTGATGCCTAGCTCAGTCACAAAAGTCAAACTTGTAGCTGATAAGCTTAACTTTGAATTTTATGGAACCATCTTCAAGAAGGCTTGCATTGTTATAGGTAGTTAAGTGAGATGATCTAGGCTAACTTCAAAGCATTTCATTCCTTAAAAGATCTTCATGGCATCAGTGCCACAACCACGCAAAGCATATCCTACAATCATCATTGTTTATGAGAAAATTCCATTTTTGCACTTATCAAATGCCTGAGATGTCATATGCATAATCCTACATTCTACAAAATCTTGACATTGGGAATCAATAAGGACATTTTCTTATTGCTCCAATTTAATACCTTTTAATGATATTGAAATTGTAATTTTATGTAAAAAATTGACAACAATTAACTCAAGCAACACTAAAAATATCTAGGACAATCCATGTCGACAAATTCTAACCAAGCAGCTAAAAGTGATTATGTTTAGTCAATTGTTCAACCAAGAATGGAGCTTCAAGACAACTTGTTTTTCCTAGTATTGACTTTGCCTTATTGGGACTACTTCATCTTACTTGCTAGCTAGGAAAAGAGAGGGATAATTGCTATTGCTTTCAATGAGACAATTGACTTGGTCTTTGGCTTCCATCTTTGCAAAGGTTTGGAGGATATTGCCAAGTTATTAAATGTTTTCTTGCACATACAATTTACATTGCTTCAGATCTTCTAAAGATTTTCCAACAGTTTCAACTTTGTACAAACCCTATATTCATGACATACTTTGGTAAGGACATGAGAAAATTTGGCATTCTTATGCTCATGGTATTTCATGAGATTGCATTCCTTAGGTTCATTTAGGAAGAGAAAATTAGAACATGTTTTATATTCATTGTTTGGTACACTAAATCAGAATTGGGAATAGGAAGGCATATTCCAATTCTGTCCCTAGAATGAGCATATGTCTATGCCAAAAATATATGTTATTGGAATAGGCCATTCCTATTCCCAATCCGATTTTTTCAAATCACATATTTTTTTCAAATCCATTGTGATTGCACGCACATAATTTTTTCAGGTGTTATCGTGGAGACTAATTTTTGTGTATTTTTGTATATAAATGAACATATTTTACTAGTTTAATGAGTTTTTTAAAAAGAAAATTTAACACACACACACACACACACACACACACACACATATATATATTTTTAACATATTTTTTTATAATAAATTTTTATTATATCCATTTGTTAAAAAAAAGAAATAAATTATATTTCTCATTAACTTCAATCAATAAAATAAAAATGAAAATTAATTAACCTTTTTACCATTATTGAAAAATTAACAAAAAAATAATAAATTAAAATAATTTTTTTTAGGGAAAATATTTTTAAAAATACAAAACTTAACCTTATTGCTATTCCATTTTTGTACAACCAAACAATGTATTAACATATTCCCAATCGAATTCCAGGTGAACCAAACAGGATTGGAATTGCCCTTTTTCTATTCTCATTCTATATTTCCATTCCCATTCCATTTTTCTATTCTAATTTTCAATTCCTATGCTAGCAACCAAATGGGCCCTAAGGGTTGTTTGGTAAATAATTCACCCGCCTATCTATGCTTCCACATTTTCTACACACACCTACCAATGCATTTTAGACTACAATACTATGAAGTTATTCCAAGCTCCATGAGATTCTTAATGACTACATTAGCATCCTCAAGACTATTTATCATAACAAAAGTGAATCCTGCCCAGTTTCGCCCCCACACTCATTTCTATTTCGAGGATAGTGATCAAGACCTCTTCATTTTCCATTTGAGAAGATTCCTCTGCCCAACTAGCTTCATGGATCACAGTCAGGTGTCCACCATGTTTCACTCACTAGCTACCGCGATTTGGGAGTCGGCTCTCCTCTCTATCCCTCACCGCTACATTTCTAGCACTTATAGATCAGCTCAATGAAATACTTGTCCCATGAATCAGTGGTTTGATGATGACTGTAAAACTTTCCACCGCTCCTTGCGCTTTTCTTTTGATACTCATTCCCCCACTTTCACCAACTTACGGCTCTCTTACAAATGCTTTCTTCGCCATAAGAAGCGATTATTTATTGCTTCATAGGGAAGATCCCTCTGAGACATGCTTATTCAGTATCCCAAGTTGTTTTGGCACATCATGTTCCCCAGGCGTAGCCAACCCCAATCCACCCTCGACCATCACCTCCTTGCTTCCCATATCTCCACGTTGTATGACATCCCGGGTTAGCTTGCCCCCCTTCCCAGCTCGCTCCCCCATTGTCACTTATTCTCCACCTCCAGCATTTACGAGGCCATCAAACTTATGAGATGCAGCAGGGCGACTGATGAGGAGGGTTTTCAGGCTGAGCTCTTCAAACTCAGTACCACAATCTTGGGCCCTTATCTCTCTACTCTCTTTAATAGAGTGGTTTGTTTTGGTTTTTTGGACTCTTGGTCAAGACAGGTTATTCACCCAATCCATAAGTCTGGGCTGACCTCTGATCTCGAAAACTATAGGACCATCATGATTGGGCATACATTTGCCAAACTTTATGCTACAGCTTTGAATACTATTTTATCCAGTGAGCTTGATAGGAAGAATTGTAGGGCTAAGGGTCAAGCAGGATTCAGGACAAACTACCAGACCATAGATCATATCTTTACACTACGAGCTATTATCGAGGAGGCTCGACATCACTCAAAGAAAGTCTACTATTGTTTTGTGGATTTTCATAAGGCTTTTGATTCCATTCCCAGAGCAGCCCTTTTTCATAGACTGAGAGATATTGGTATTTTTGAGATCTTATTGACGACTATTATGAGGTTATATGAGACTATGATTGGTAGACTTAGGACCGCAGAGGGCCTCTCTAATCCTATCCAGAGCACCATTGGGGTGAAGTAGGGCTGCCCTCTCTCACCCACCTTGTTCGAGATCTACATTGATGAACTTGAGGCTTTTCTTAGTGACTCCTCGCTTCCAGGTGATGATTGTCGTCTACACTAGGTATTGATCTCCATCCTTCTCTTTCTTGATGATGTGGTTCTTCTTGCTTCCTCTCCTTAGGGTCTTCAGAGGCTTTTAGATAGACTTGCATCTTTTTGTAAAATGAGACAGCTGGTTGTGAACCTTAAGAAGACTCGGGTTATGGTCTTCAATGGTCTAAAGACTTCACATCTCCATTTTCACTTCCAGGGTCGGGAAGTTGAGATTACATCATCTTACACATACCTTGGGGTTAAGTTTCCTAGATCTCATTTCAGCTTGAGATCAACTATTCAGCCTCGGATCAATAAAGGGTTGGGTTCCCTTGCCATGCTCGAGAGACAGTGCTTCAGATACCACTTTTAGGATACATCATCTAGGTTATCCCTCTTGGATTCCTTAGTAAGACCCACAATGCTCTATGGTTCGGTGGTTTGGGGTCCTTCTCTTTTAGACTCAGATTGGGCCATGATCGAGTGTACCCAGATTATGCTCCTCCATCGGATTATCAGATGTCACAATTCTACCCCCCACAGTATTATTTTGGTCGGGTTCGGTGCTCACCCATTCAAACTTGTAGCCATTTTTGACTTAATCTGATTTCTCCACCGTCTTCGTGGCTTTGCTGACTTGGAGGAAGGCCAACACAGATACCCTTATTTAGCCTACTGCTCCTCAATTTTTATTGCTGACTTCGATCCTACCACTAGAGCCTGCAATTGGTATGCTCGAGCTACTATCCTACCGAGTTTAGTGGGGATTGACATTGATCATCTTCCTTCCTACCAGTTCTCATTGGATGCCCGTACTCATCTACTCCCTTCTTGGTAGGAGTTGAATGGGCATGTCAGACTTAACATTTACAGGAAGTATATCACATGGACCTGGGTGGATCCTCCAGGGGGGACTACGTCCAAGGATGGCTTTCTACGCTGAGCACTTCTTAGTTATCTGAGATGGGATTATTGTATGCCCTGAGTACTTACATAGATACTAGACTCACACCCTGCGTATCTCCCTTGGCTCTTTTAGGGTGGGCTCGCAAAAACTCCATATTCAGGTCGATCACTATATTGCTAGAGAGGATCGGGTGTGTACACTTTGTACCTTAGCAGAGGCAGAATCTGAGATTCATTTTCTTTTCAGATGCCCTATATACTACGAGATTAGAGGGAGATTTTACTGTCTATTTAGAGATTGCAGATCCCTCTAAGATTTTTTCAGGTACACCGATTAGCGTTGCATTACACTCTATCTTCATGAGTCCTTACAGCTTCATGACCATACTTTACAACTTTCATTTCCTAGGAGTCAAACCTAGGCATAGCTTATTATGACCTTCTCGCCCTTAACTCCAGCTTGGGGTGTGAAGCGACCATACAATTTTCCTAACACGAGCTGTTCTAGATCGGTGAGACCCTGTAGGGGACCTTTTTGCCAACAACACTCCTCTCGTAGCACTTAGCTTCATCATAGGGCTTCTGGTAGCCGCATAGATCAGTCGTTGTTGGACTTTTTCCTTGTGAAGATGGATACCTAATCTTTTCCGTGATGTTTCTTGCTTTCTTCTTCTTTTGTTGTGCTTGTTCTTTTTTGGACACCGTTTGGTGCTTCGTTTGTTTGCTTTTTCCTTGTTGTAAGCTTCTAGTCCCATAGACCCACGTTGTGGTCTTTTATTGGACATTAATAAATTTATCTTATCTTATCTTATCAACTTCTCATAGTATTCTAATTATAAATTACCTCTATAATTTCATCACTCCCATACTCATATTAATACAACACTATCACAATTATAAAGCATATTGGTCATATATATTTTAGAGCTAGGAAAATGTTCCAATGTATATTAGTCATAATGTGTTTACTCTTGTCTCTGTATTATCCTTATCTAGCTAAGTTGTCATTGTAACTCAACTTTGCATCAAATAATGTGTCTACACTATAGTTAATGCCAATAGACATTTTAAAGGGTGGATTATGATGGTGTGAGCATATTAATGTTAACAATTACATTTGAGCTTAAATTTGACAACCATTTGCATGCCACAATTTTAATATTTTTTATAAACCTAATAAACAATTATCATAATTACTTAACTCAATTGTAGTGAGCTTGCTAATCAATCCATCAATGGAGACTCTATGAATAGTTCTCTGCTCATGAATAGATAAAACTCTAATTACATAAGAAGGTAGCAAGGTTCTTAGCATTTTACCACATATTCATAATCAATGGTGCCTATGGAAATTTTGATTGCAACAACAAATTCTTTTATCCTATGGCCATGCATGGAAACACTTCCTCCTTCTATCATCTTCAAGTCATCATACTTTCCCTTTAAACTATTTATCCTAGCTCTTTGCACATGTATATCTCCACCATAGACTAATTCTAGTTTTTTCCAAACATCATAAGCAATATTAAGTCCACATATATCAATAAACTTAGTATCACATGAAGTACTTATAATGGATTTTAATGTTTGAATTCTCTTTTGTTGCTCCTTCAATCGATCTACATCAAAAGTCCTAACATGTACTATATATCAAGTCTCAACATGCTTCCAAGATTGTGGCCCCATTCCTTTAAGATAGATGTTCATTTGGTTATATCATGTGGAGTAGTTCTCTTTAGATAACTTAGAATATTCCTTCTTCATCATTGGAAATTTACCTCAAGTTGTTAAGCTTACCCCAAAGAGGACCAATTCTTTAATACCGATTGTAAATATTATAACGTCCAAAAAATTACTAAAGGGAGGAGGGTAGGGGTGGGGTGAGTCAATAATCTATCAGATTCAAACTTTTATCAATTATTCCAACCAAATGCGATCTAATCATTTGTCATTCAACTACATGCATTAACATATAATTTGTGAAGAAATAAATAAGACATATAAAATGCAACACAAGAACACCATAAATTTTTCGTTGAAATAATGGTTAAAGGGAAAAATCACAGTGGGAATTAATACTCAAAAACATTTCACACCCTTCTAAAATGTGCCATGTTAAAGACATAGCCTTGTTAGGAGCTTATAGGAGTTATTTTGCATCCAATGGATGAGACTAAAATCTCTTCAAATAAAAATAATATAGATTGATATATGAAATTTAAGTAGTTACAAATGACATTTAAGAAAAGTTTTACATTGACATAGATGATCTTGTCCTAATAAATATTATTTTAACTCTTGGTAGTGATAAAGTGGAAAGTGCTGAGTAAACTTTGGTAAAATTTAAGGTATGTCTTAAAATTAATTTATATTATAAATAGTAAAAGAGATGAATATACCATTTTAAATACTCTAGTACATATTTTAAAAAGTTGAATAATTATTTTAATTATCAAGTTAATTTAAAATATTTAATATTCATTAATAAATTAATTATTCTAAAGTTTCAATCATTTTGTGACCATTTAGTTTTAATGTTCTTTTTCAATTCAGATATTTAGTCTTATATACGAGGTAGATCTTGTTCAAAGATTATACCTACCTTCATCCATATAGCAAAACCTTAATAGAGGAATATAATAATGGATTGTCCTTAAGGGCATCTTGCATAAATGATATTGCTTCATCATTGAGGTGTGTGATGGCTTCCCTCTCCATTAAATATTTTATTCCATTTCCTCATCTATTAGATTATTTACTTGAAATAAGATTGCTTGTGCATTGTCACTAAATGTAATAATAATATATCACATGTCGAAATAATATAAGTGAATTATTTGTGGGGAGTGTAAGTTCATGTGCTAAAATATGGGATGACATGATGCATGGAACAAATAAAAAGTGATTTTATATACAATTACGATCTATACTTTTGTAAAGATAGACCCTAATATCAAGAGACATTTTACAATGACAACAAGGGGTAGGGTGTAAAAATAGATCATGTTAACAAAAACTCTTTTAACTCCTTAAATTTTCACAACCATTTACATGTTGCAATATTAAAATTTCAATTACATGTCACAACATTAATCTACAATAGATAGCAGTTTATTTTTAAAATGATTAAAAGGTATTTAGATATAAAAAAGTATATTTTATACGTGTTTATTTCAATAAATACTTTAAATAATGATAAGAAGTTTAAACTTTAAATATAAACAATTACATATAAATTATTCAAGTTTAGAAATTTGAATGAAAATTCTATATTAGGAAAAAATAAATAATATTAAAATAATAGAAATTGGTTGCTCATCCAAATATGTATATTAATTTTTATTATTGTTTAATTTTAGTCTTTTTCTATACTTAAAATGACTACAATACTAAGAAGTTAAAATCTTGTAAACACAGAATCTTGTTAAACAAACCAAACAAATAGGAAGTAGATTGAAACTATAAAACATAATTTTGAGGAAAACAAAATGAAATCCTCTACCACATCTAATTATTATTATTTTAAAGTATTTTCTATATATTCATCAACCATTTTCCAAAGGGTGCATGGGGTAAGTGAGACGTTTTTATTATTTGAAAAATGGCACGAGGGAAGCACGGCTCACTAGATTATCTCCATCGTCCATCTCAAGGACTTTATGAAGCAACTTCTATTTTTCTTCTTGTGCAAGTTGTACTTAAGTTATAATTTTCTATGTTTCTTTTTGTGCAATCTTCCATATTATTCTTATGAATTCTCTCTCACAGTTTGAATTCTTCCAATAAGAAGGGCAAGTTGTGCATAACTTTCTTTCTATGTTTCTTCTTGTGCAATCTTCCATATTATTCTTATGACTTTTCTCTCTCTCTCACTTTGAATTCTTCCAATGAGAAGCCCAAGTTGTGCTTTAAGTTGTAACTTTCTACCCACTCATCGTTGAGAAGGTTCAAAGGAATTGAGAGTTCTCCTTCACTCCCATCTACAATTTCAAGATGGCTGGGGCTCTGGTTGGGGGAGCTGCCTTGGGACTTGCCTTTACAGTGGCTTATGAAAGTGGTAAATACATGTATAAAGTTTACAATAGCAGTGATCTTAAGGAGCTTGAGGAAACTCTGAATGGTTTGTTGCCCATCCTCAATGAAATCTGTGAAGTCAGTTTGGAATCGACATCGAATGTGTGGGTACCAAAAATTCAAGAGTTCCAAAACAAGTTGCAGGAGGAAGAGAATATCAAGACAAGTCGAAATCCTTTGAAGAAGGCAAATCAAAAAAAAAGGTGAAAGGGGAGATAACCAAAATGTCTCAAAATGTGCTTGTGCCCACAATGGCATTGAACCAGATTAAACTGATGAATTCCTCCCAAGAAATGAACGATTTTTTCTCCACCCAAATGAAAACTTTGCGTGGGTTAATACAAAATTTAACCTTGGAGCAAAGAATGCGTTTTAACAGTATAACCACCAAAATTGATGAACTACATGCTGATTTTGATTTTGCTGGGCTAATGCATGAGAATTCACAGCAGGATCGCGAACTCTGTCCCCTTCCAGATATGCCGCTTTGCTTGATGGGATTTGAGAGGCACATAGTAGAATTGAAAAAGTTTGTATTGGAGGATGGAGTGGACGTCGTAGGAGTTTCAGCGATTGGCGGAGCTGGAAAATCAGCACTTGTCACAGCCCTTTGCCATCATCCTCAAATCCAGGGTCTTATTATGTTGTGCCCTGTTTTTCAGTGTATAAATCATATTTATATTGTCCTCTTCTTTTTATTTTGATGATGGATAAGAAGAGTGTCATTTTAAATATTGATGAAAAAGTTTATGCAATCAAATTTAAAAGTCATATACAATTAGTTGAGAAACCTCTATTGGAAATACCTTAGCTTTTAATTAAAAGAGGGGTAAAATTTTTATTGAATACCAAAGAGAGCAGAAGAGCAGAAGAAGCAAAGAGAACTACAAAGCTTTATTCTGGTCCACAAGTTGAACCAGCATCTGAGATAAATCAAGGGGAAGCAGCGTATTATCAATAATGTTCCAATCCGGTCCATGCTTAGAGGCCCATTTAGCCAAACAATCAGCCGCACCGTTCCACTCCCGAGGGATATGCATAAAAGAAACAGAATCCAGAGAGTTGCATAACTGAATGATCTGCTGAATAACTAGAGCCAAATGCCAATCCACATGCACAAGGTTCCGACTATTCAATAAATTCACAACCACTTTTGAATCAGTCTCACAAATAATTCTATTCCAACCATGTTGACAGCATTGTTCCATTGCAACCAGGATAGCTAGGGCTTCCATGAGGTTATTAGTATGGTGGCCCTTGTGTGTAGAAAACAGAAACTGAATATCACCAGAACTATCACGCCCAACTCCCCCAATACCAGCCAGACCAGGATTTCCTTGAGAAGAGCCATCAGTGTTGATTTTAAGAATGCTTGCCTCAGGAGGAGACCAATGCCCCTCACAATTAACACGTTGAGAGTGTTACCTAACTCTATTCCCAAAGCGATTGTGGGGGACCGAGGGAGTCCTGCCCTAAAAAGGGAAGCACGGGCGTGAGTAAATACCAGCATCTCTAGGATCCAAACCTCCACCAATGTCACATTTAGCTAAGAGTGTTTCATGAAGAGAATTAACAATTTTCCCCCACAGGTGCCTAATCTCAAGCTGCACATCATGAAAGATCCTCCTATTCCTCTCAAGCCGAACATGCCATAATATAAAGGAAAGGTCAATAGTCCAAGCAACTTGAAGAAAAGAAGTCTTGGAAGAGGGATGGCCCAAACAAACCCATAATTCAGACAGAGAGGAAACATGCTAGCATGTGCATCCCCACACACTCCACCAGAAGTGCCAAACCTGTTTGGCAAAAGGGCACTAGAAAAAAAGGTCAAAAACAGTCTCTTCACTTTTGTGGCATAAAACACTTAGAAAGGCCCTTGGACAATGATTGTAAACTAGAATCCAGAGGAAAAAGTTATATTTAGGCCATGAAAACCTATTCCAAACTTTCTTCCACCAAGAGACTTCCACCTAGCCAAAAAGTTGCTTCATTAGCACAAGGTACCTTGAAGAAACAGAATACTTACTAGAAGAAGGACCTCCCCAAGCCAAAACATCAAGGTCCTGCAGAGAGTTGCACTCCCTAGAAGCCAATATCTAAGATAGTTCCAACCGATCTCCCAAAGAGCCACCCATCAATCAATCAGAAGAATTCTTCCATCTGTAACCCACACCAAGGCCTAGATTATAAGCTTCCTTATAATGAGCCACCTTATTCCAGCCAATAGAAAGGAAAAAATCACAAAGAGACTGCAAGTGTGGATGAGAGGATAAGAGAGGAGGATGCCCATTCCAAGAATCACTTCAAAATAGAGCCTCAGTGCCTCTGTTATAGATCCAAAATAAACTTCTCTTCACCAGATGAGCACCAATCTTGAGGGTATGCCACACCATAGAACCTCTTCCCTCAAGAGAAAACTTGGAAATACCCTAGCTTAATATCAATAGAAGTGTTACATAATTTTTTCATTAAAATCAATCTAATCTTTATTTACACAATTCTCATGACATGCAGAGCATTTCAAGGACCGAGTAATATACATTGTGGTTTCAGAAAGTCTAGATCTCCTGAACATCTTGAAGACCATGTGGAGAAATATTATTGGGGGAGCAGGACCCAATTTTAGAAATGTTGAGATGCACATAACAAGTTGCAATTCAAAATAAAGACACGAAGTAATGAACCGATTATGGTGGTATTGGATGACATATGGGAGTTCTCTGACTTGAAAGAAGTGTTATTCAAAGGGGAGGAATACAGGACCATAGTAACTACCAGAGATAAAAAGATCATCCAGTGCATCCCGTCATGGTTTAACAAAGGCCATTATCCCCTGCCATCCTTGCAAGAGGAGCATGCCCTCTCACTTTTCTGCCGCTGTGCTTTTGACATATCTACAATTCCCGATACACATAGTCAACTACTGTTCAAACAGGTACCTTATAAATTATCCTAATATTGATTTTAATGAAAGCTAAGTTGTCTTCAATTGTCTTCCGTTGATTTAAATGAAAACTTAAGTTAGCCCTACTAATTTGAAGGTAGAAGCAGAGTGCAAAGGTTTGCCACTAGCTCTTCAAGTAATTGGTAGCTGTCTTAATGGTGAGCCTAACTGCGTTTGGGAAGCTACTAGGGATTCACTTGCAAGAGGAAAAGCTTCAGATGATAATTAGATTAAAGTCCACCTCAAACGCTTGGAAACAAGCATAAATGTGCTAAGTCTGGGTGAAAAGCAGTGTTTTTTGGACCAAGCTGTTTTCCCAAAAGGATGAATGATTCCGACAATTGTATTGTTGGACATTTGGGTGTATGTCTGTCAGATGAAAAGAAGCGATGTTGTTCTTCTTCTATGGAAATTGCAGCTCGCAATCTGTTGGATTTGAAGAGGGGTCCTTGGTAAGGAACATTGCTCCTCCATTTGTAATTTTCTAGCTATTTTAATTATGAGATTTGGGAGTTTTGTATCAATGATTTGCAGAGAAATTCAAGCTTTTCCCTGAGTTTTATCACAAAACTCCATTTGGAGTGAGCAAGTGAAATTTATCTTTTAATGCTATTCTGAATTTCTACGACAGGGGATTGGGTTTCAAGGACAACCATTTAAAATCACTAAAACATTCAATAGAAATTATTTACAGATAATAGCAGGATAAGTTGAAACATAGAGGGGAGGCATTATAGAAAGTTGGAAGTTTAATTTCTTTGTATTTGAAACTGTAGTTCTATTTTTCTTATATTGTATCACATGTTAAATTGTGTGTTAAAGAAGAAGCTATCAAGAAGATGAGGTATAGTGAAGAACTAATAGATCTTGATGATGATGATTTCATTAAAGATGAAGGTCTTGTCATATTATGGAGAAACCAATGATCTTAAAATAGGAAAGGATGTAGTAGATGGTAGATGGATGCTCAATAGTTTGAGGTGCTAATAGATTGGAGAAACCATACCTAATTGAAGTTATGAGACACACGTGTGAATTGGTGTCCAATAGTTCAAGGAGATCTAAAAATCTAGAAGATTGGCATCATACCTTTATAAGGGTTATGAGACATTTCATCTCGAAATAGTGTTCAATAGTGTTGGAAGTTCTAATTAGTTGTCAATCACATCGAATTTGTTGTTAATTCGTTGTAGTTTTTTGTCATATATATTAGTATAATTATTACATCTTGATATATATGTATAATTAATATTATCAATGATAAATAAGAAGCTGCAAATTCATTCTCTTTGTTTTTGGAACATTTGTTCTATTTTTCTAATACCTTTGTCCCCACGGCACACTGAATTCCTTTTTATTTTCACCTAATTTCTTATAATAATCTACTTTCCTCACGTATGATGCCAGGACCCCAGAAAGAACAAATGACTGCATGAGTGGCTATTCCTTTTACCAACATGATGTAATGAGACAATTGGCTTTGTTTCTGGCAGAGTAGGACAATCAGACTCGTTTTAGGAGGTTGTATATGCCTCAAAAGCAATATGATTTACCATCAGAATGGAAAACAAAAGGAAATCATTCATCTAGAGCTCAGATTGTTCCCATTCACACAGGTAACGCCTCCAGTTGCTCTTCTTTATTGTAATTCAAATATGCATGTGGTGTTTCCCCCAATCCAAAATGTTCAAAATTCATCAGATGAGAGATTTTTCGAAACAAAATTTAGTCATAGGGTAACATTGATTTCACTGTTTGTTGATGATTTATAGTAGCAATGAAGGATACAGAATGGCCCATAATGGAGTTCCCTGAGGTGGAAGCTATGGTCTTATATTTCAGTGCAAGTGAATATTGCATTCCATCATTTTTTGACACAATGACAAAACTGAAGGTTCTCATTGTCCATAATAACAATGCAAAACGAGCCAAGCTGAGTGGACTAGTTCGTTTCCGAGAACTTTCTCAGCTTAAAACTATGCATCTTGAAAGGCTGATAGTTCCTCCTCTACATGAGGACTGCAAAGCTTTGAAAGGTCTACAGGAAATATCTGAGTCTTTGTGAAGGGCTTGGTAAGGATAAAATATTCAACTTGCCCTCACTTTTGGAATTCAATGTGGACCATTGCAGTGATCTGGAGGAGTTGTTAGTAGGAATATGTTGTTCAAAATACTTGGAAACATTGTCATTACTCATTGCCATAGACTTACAAAGCTACCTAATGATTTGGGGAAGCTTGGATCAGTTAAGGTGATAAGGTTGTGTGAATCTCCAGGATTGAAAGCGCTGCCAAATTCCATATGCAGACTTCCAAGACTAGAGTTGCTTAACATCTCAGCATGCATGGGTTTGAAGGTGTACAAGAACGAAAGCCCTGAACTGAAGAAAATCCTTCAATCATTTGGCCAGATGACATCCCTTACAAAGGTGATTTGTGATGAGGATGATAAGCATCTGTTCAAGAGCAATTTCAGGCCCCATCTTAAAGTTGAACCTATGGTAGAAGAATTCAATTTGAACTAGCTATTTTGGTGAACAGATTGAGTTTGGGACTCAAAGTCAGCTCTTTGATAGATCCAATTTCTTGTCTGTTGGATGGTTTTTTAGGGTGCCGGCTATCCTACCTACAAAAATATATCAAAAAAAGTGAAACTTTTATTTTTCAGATCATCCAAAATATAATGATTTTTTAATTTTAATTTTTTGTTATTTTCTATTATAAAACATGCAGATCATGAAGATCTTATTTTCAATTTTATAATTTTTTGGTCAAAGATACATTTTACAAAAGATAGCGTGTCCATTCTTTAGTATATGATATGTCTTAATTCACAATTATTATTATTTTGTTAAAATGCATTGGTTGTAGTCTCTTCTATTCAGTCAACTAAAATCAAAACATTTAAGGATAACTTCCTTTTATTATTATTTTTTAATGGTTTCTTTTGTAATTTAAATTCCTTTTATTATTATTTTTTAATGGTTTCTTTTGTAATTCACTGCATTAGCATTATTGTTGTAAATTGCATCTTCTCATTTATAAATAGTAGAATAAGGTTGGTTTATTTATTTATTGAAGTTTTCAGATTTTTTTAATTAAATTTATTATATAATATTAATTTTTATTTAATTTTAAGTTTGTTTTGATTGATTTTTTTAATAAGAGTATACATTAAGAGTAGCATATTTTTGTTTTGTTAAGTTTAGCTCCATCAATTTTATATACATATATATGTTATTGATTTTAAGAATTATATTTCATTGTTCTTAATCAATCTCATAGAGTGGGAGAAAGATTATGTATGACATGAATTCAACCCAAAATTAAAATTATTGACTCCCTCCTTTTTCCATTGACAATCAAGAGTTCACTTCATACACATTTGTGTGCTTGTTCGACATGTATTAGTATTATTTAACAAAATTGATTTAAGAGCATTAACCACATCTTGGAATCATCCAAGAACATTTGCACTTCAAGGAGCAATCATTATGTAGCATTAACAATAATCAACATTTACATTATAATCACCTAGGACTTTTTTGGCTTACACAAGTTATCTTCAATCACTTGGCAAAGGTCATAAAACTAGTATAAATATGGATTAATAGAGTCTAGAATGTGAACCATTGGTATTGTATGATATCTCTAAAGTTTTATTTAATGTTTCCAATCCTTATACATCAATAGACAATAAAGAAAGGGGAGAATAAGGTAGCAAAATTATATAATTTATTAGGGCAATCCAGAGGGTTACAAAGTAGGACCTTATTTTATAACATGTTTAATTTGTCTTGATTATTTAGCTAAACATATCCATTCATATCACGTTAAAAAAATTCATCCCTTCCACTTAAAAAAGATAGTTTAGTGGACCTCTCACCTTGATTTTAAAGGTTTAGTGGACGACTGATGGAATACTCAGTGTACATATTCTCCTCTAGTGCAAGTCAACAAAAAACTTATAATTATCAAAGATAGGGTAAAGGGTCAGAATAAAACCTCCTTTGGGAATATTTTTCAATGGAAAGAATAGGCTAATAATGACCATAATGATATCTAGAACAAAATGGAGAAAGGGGATCACGATAGGAATATTTGCAAAGATGAAAGAACCCTAAGAGAAAGATGGACTAAAGTTAAGAAGAAAGAAAAAAATTCAAGGATTTAATGTCTTACAAAGGGAGACAAGAATACTAAATTCTTCCATATGTTCACCCTCAAGCATGGAAGAAGAAACAAAAATGGGAAGATGCAATTACCTAGTGCAAACTTCACTAAGAAGGAAGAAGATTTTGTTGGTATGACTATTAGATCATTTACCAACCCCTAGGTTAATGACATTGTTTCTTTCTCTAATGTGAACTATTTGCTCGATGTTATGCCCAATACAATCACTAAAAAAGACAATAAAAAGCTTACTAAACCTCATTAGTATGTGTTGGAATATTTAGAATAATTGAGAGGGAGGGTGATTCAGTTATCCAAGGTCTAGATGTACAAATAAAACTTTTCACCACTTAACAAATTCATATCCATATATCCTTATCATGCATGCATCCAATAATTCCAAAACTTAGTAGGTCATTGTCCTAGGTCAAAATAACTTTTTAGAAATGTCAACATTGAACACCACAAAATCAATCACACATTTTGACACAAAGATTTTATGTGTAAACCCAATTCGGGAAAAACCACTTGTAACATGCTACCAATTTTCAGTCTTCTATAGTGATGCTCTGTGAAAGGTCAACCCTATTAAAGGTTACAATGCACACTGTTAAATGTGACCTAGTTAAAGGATTTCAATCACCTTGTTAGGAGTGAGCCTTGTTAGAGGACTTTAGAACATTCCATTAGAATGTTACTCGGTTAAAGGATTTACAAATAACTGTTAGGTCAACCTTAATCCAAAGGATTTATCCAAACTGATACATTTGTTAGAAAGTAACAACAAGACTTGATCTGATAACAAAATACAACTCACTTGTAGATAATAGATCTCTGGTTCAATCCTCCATTCTGCTTAGCATTCATACTTTTCCCGTCTAACAATTTGTTCACCCTTTAAGAATTCATCCTCTTAAGCCTTCTTTCTTTGTATGCCAATTGCAAACTCTTCTATTTGGCCACATATGAAGAAGCACCCTAGACTTCTTGTCTTCCTTAGGTTCTTGCACATGACAATAGTTGCTTCTAGCCTTGTATCCCCATATAAAGAGAATTATGATCTTTTTTCGCTTAATCATAGTCACACATCTTAAGGTTAGGTCAGATTCATTGAATCCTCCCTCTTTCCATTTTGTTCCCTCTAGAAACTTCTCTTATAATCCTCCTTATATTCACCTCAAAATGATTTATCTTGAATTATGTGCCTCCAGATCATTAATCTTATCTTCCACATGCTTCACGTAATCCAAGAAATCAACTCTATCGGCTTAGATGTGTCATATCTTTGATTTAACATATTTTGTTATCACTCGATTCTATACTGTTCACTCAACAATAACAGTCTTCTAATGCTCAACCAACACTGGGTTGCTTGTCATCTACTAAGTTTTACTTGCTCAGCCACTACTATTATTTCCTAATGCTTAACACTTACTAATTTTTTCTCAACCTACATTGAATTTTCTTGGCTTACACTATTTGCTTAGCTAGGCTTGACATACACTTTTTATGAAAACACTTCTTCTGGGCTTAGTTAAAGTAACCATTCACTTTAGCTTTAAGTAGATCAACAATACACTATATCATCAATGTTTTACTTGGTCTTAGTGCTCCTTTTATACACCATATAAATCAACCTTTCTCTAGGTATTCTTGTTATCCTTCATTTTCAAATCCTCTTCATCAATCAATCAAATGATAACATTCAAACCAAAAAGAAATTGTCTCACCAACAAGTAGCAAGTTTGACATCAGTGACAAAATAATGATTGTTCCATGATAGGTTCCATAGTTCAAACAATCTCTTTTCAGCAATCTCCCCTTTTAGCGTTGATGGAAAACCAAACTTAGCCAAACAACAATACTAGAAAGAAACTTAATACCCTTGAAACTCTCCCTCTATTAGTATGTGTCCTTCCTCTGTATAGGGTAATGTGAACTTTAACAATCTCCTTTAATGTATCTCTCCCTTTGACTTCCATCAGAAGTATCTTCTTCTTAAGATGTTTTAGTGTATATTCTACCTTATTTTGTGTTCAATATTATCTCTCCCTCATAGTGTCTATCTCCCTCTTTTACTTAAGAATTATTAATATATCTCTCCCTTTTTAACAACAATGACAAAGACTTGTCATCTCAACATGCAAATATTGTATCAATTCAGTTTCCCCCTCTATCATGTTGCTTGTAACTTTAAATCTTCTTTTTTAGCTCCTTGATTACTTTAGGCAAATCTTAAAGTAAGATCCACGACACCAAGTTGTAAAATATGACATTCAACTCAATTAATGCAGGGCACCATCTATTCTTCTCAAGTAGCTTGAGATAGGGGTATCACCCCTAGTTTACATCTTAGATACTTTTGTGAATATATTAACTATTTGTTCCTTTGTATTTACATACTCCATTCTCACTTTTTTTTCCTAAACCAATTCTTTTAAATAATGATATTTGATAGCTATGTGCTTTGTCTTTGTATGTATAACAAGATTTTTAGAAATATTTATAGCACTTGTATTGTCATGGTAGATTACCATAGGTTCAATGATTTCCTCTTTCATACCTTTGAGTAACTATTTAATCCATCCCGTATTTGTACAATTCACTGTAGCAACGACATATTTAGCTTCAGTAGTAGATTGTGAAATACAATTTTGTTTCTTGCTAATCTAGGTAACTAGTCTCCTTCCCAAGAAAAATCCTCCACCACTTGTACTCTTTTAGTCATCAATGTTTCCAGCCCAATCAACATCTATATAGGCTTTCAATTCAAACTTATCAATTTTCTTGTAGTATAGGGGTAAGTGCACCAAGTTGTGGTGCCAAAAAAGGGGCATAAGTGGACACCTTTTCTCTAAAATCAGCAATTTTTGAACTTCAACAAGAATTTGAAGATAGTTACGCTCAAAATTTTAAGATATGACAAAAACAAAATTCATAGTCTTTTGAATCTAGTTTCTAAACTACTAATTTTTTTCCAGAATGGTTTAGTTTTAGGTCCTCCAAAAAGGGGGGAACAAAAAGTGGTATTGTTTATTCCAAAAAAGCATAACATAGTACAAAGTGTGCCCCCCCTAAAATTTTAACTTTTTTTTTGAAATTCTTTAATCACTCTGGTAAAAAGTTACTTAACACTATGTAGTTTATCCCAGATTTTTCAGGTAATTTTATAATGCATATTTTTTTAATGAATTTTTTAACTAGACACATCCCAAAAACATGAAATATTTGTGTGCTACCCCTAGAAATAATTGAAAATTAATCTAAAATCAAAACTTCTTTTTTTCAAAGTGTGTAGAATGGAGTCTAGTTTCTAAAAAAATATTTTTTTGCAAAATTCAATGGACGAGCTAAAATCTACAGCCCAATTAGTACATGGTGGTTTTTGACAAAAAATGGACATACATTCAAAAGAAATTATAGATGAAAGGCTTGAAATACTTCAAATTAAAAATAAATTATATGGTTATATAGCTGACACAAAGACCTAGAATGTCATGTAACCTAATCTTATCGATGCCCAACCACAACGAATCCTAAAGGAGAGCACACAAGAAAAATCAATCATTTTTTGTATGTTTGTAGCAAAACATGTCTCAGACTTGTTTATAAGCTCCAAACCTCTAGGTTGGATCTCTAAGGCAAAAATGCAAAGCTTTGAATAACACGTATGCCCTATAGTGCGAGCACGCTATAGCGCACACACGCTATTTAAAACTTTTGAATTTGGGTCTCAATAGTGTGTGCACACTATAGTGCACACACACTGTTGAGACCTAATCAGTGCATAGAGAAGGAAGAAGAGATGCAAAGCAAGAGCAAGAGAAAGGGGGGGGATGACTACAGGGATAACTTTAAGGAACCCCCCCCTCCCAAAATTTATAAAATTGTGGCGAATCACATGTTATTTGGGTGAAAAAAAAATTAATAGTGTTGGTGAATTATGAGTCAATCAATGGATATTTGGTGGCGAATTTTTTAATAGTTTAGACAATTTTTATAAAATAATGACGATTATAATTTTTGTTTTAAAAAAAATTATTAATATTGATGGCAAATTATGTTTTGAAATATGAATATTGGTTGGCAAATATTTTAATAATTGATACCTTTTTTATAAAAAAAAAATGGCAAAATTATTTTCCAAATAATTGAAATAATTTATTTGTTATGGAAAATGTTTTTTAGAAAGTTATAGTTGGTATGGCTATTTTCAAAAAGATGGAAAATAAGTAGCCTAACCTAACATACCAACTTACATAAATTATTGGCAAGTTGCAAGTGGCAAGTGACAAGTGATGGTTTAAAGACATGGTTGTTTGACTGTACATTATGGAAACATAATCTTTGCCACTACCACTGTAATTATGTTAAATGTATTATTTGAGAACTCAGACTGTCTGATGATCCAAGATCAATGGTTGAGGTTTAATTTCGGCCAACATTTCTTGAAGGAAGAAGAATTGTCGAGGTAGACACGTAATGTTGACACGTATCAAGGTAAGTTGTCTACGAAGTACAGTGTACCCAGAAAGATTTAAATGCCATGTCAATGGTAGCGATATTCTCTCGCTAATATGCTACCACTAACCACACACCACTTCCCAAATTGTACAGCCAATTTTTGACAATTTTTTATCGACAGTTACCAATACCATTGTAGTTTAGTTTATCTATAACTATATATAATAAGCCAAAAGATATCTTATTATTATTGCCAATGCAAAATGAACAAAGCTCAGATGATTGAAATGATAAACATTAATTACATGTAGATTATAAACAAAAATTGAAAATTGAAAATGAAGAAAGCTCGAGTTATTTAAATGATAAACATTAATTACATGATTCAAACTACCATCTGATGATAATATATCAACAGTTGAAGGTTTATTTTGGGACCAAATGTCTAGAATGAAGCCTCGACCTTGTTCAAGTGTTCAGAATGGTGACACATGTCTCTCCAGCATGTATCACTTAAGTTGCAGGAGATAGTATATTGATGTCTTGTCACTGTTAATTACAATTTACAATTGGCCTTTTCCATTGGCTAAGCAGTTTTGCATGCATTACAAGACATGCCACAATCCACTAATAGTAGTACTATTAGTCTTAATTACAATTGGCCTTTTCCATCGGTTAAGTGGCTTCACACGCATTACAGGACAATGGACGGTGTTAGTGTTTAATTACAATTGGCCTTTTCGGCACATACTTGCAATTATGTTCAAGATTTGAGAATATTTGCTAATTTAATGTAATTGAATTGGCAGTCAGACGGACAAATATTTAAGAAATATTTCTCAACAGCAAAGCTTATTTAGGAAAAAAATAAATAATCCCTGGCACCCTGCCCACCAAGCTTATTTATAGGCGATTGAGCTACTTCTTTCATCATTGCTCATCTCATTTTTGGTAGTTGATAGGTATGGTTTGTTTGGTGTTAGTCTGTTAGAACTTAGAGTTTGAACTTTGTAGTAAAGATGGACAACCCTATTCACCTGAGATGCACTTTGGAAGAGGAGCAGAAGGCCTTTCTAGGTCGCGTTCCTGAGGAAAACCTCTTGTCAATTTGCAATGAGGTTATTCCATGCTCTGGTGTGAAGTTTGTTATTGCTGCTGTCAAAACGGTTCTGGGGCATGAGTTTTTGGAGAATGAGAATTAGTATTGTGTCAACAGTGACATTATGTCACAATTTCTAGCCTCCCTGCTTGACCTTAGAGAAGCAAGGGCCGAAATTGTGCTGCTCCTGAGGAAGATTTTTAAAGTAGTATACTTGGGCAATGACATTGAAATTTTCGCTCATGCAGTTTAAGGAGTGGGGATCCCTTGGGTGGGTGAAGTCCACAAGCTTCTGGAACTTAGCCAAAATGTGGTCCTACAACCATTTTTACTGGGCTTGACTGCTGGGCAGTTGAAGCACCATAGGAAATGCACAAGAATTGGATTGAATTTTCTTCGAAAATGGTTTTTCCTAGATGAAGTGGAAGATGGCAACCACTGGCTACAAGAATTTGCAACCATGGTCGATTCTGGTGGTTTCTACGATGAATAGTACAGTAGTACTAGAGTCTAGGGTTTTCCCTTGATTTTGTAAATTTTTTAAATTTCAAAAAATATCAAGAAAATTTTTGGAGTTTCATTTCCATATAAAATTGTATTTCATTGTTTTAACTTCTTATGCTTACTTATGCAACATTGCAATATTTTGCATTTTTGAATTTTCTATTGAATTATTTATAAAAGCCTATGTGAATATAAAACATTATTTATAATGATAATCACTAATACATTTCCCCTAGAAACAAGGTTGCAGAGCAACGTAGTTCCTGCCTCAAACTTTACCGAATAGCAAAATATGTTATTACTTATTATTAAAAAATTATGTGAAACTTGATTGGTTAAAGTTGTTTATTTCAAACACTAGTTAAAAAAGTTTGTTGCTTATAGTTCCTACGGCAGGCACTAATAACTAATTTCCAAATAGTAAAGTTAAACTACCAAGATTAATTATGTAAATAATTGCATTTCTGCCTTCATTACACTTGTTAGGTAAAATTTTATTATTTTATGTATTTTGTTGCTTGCACAGAAGATCCATTTTCCACTTCTTTTGATTTTAAATAAAGTTTTGCCAAAAAATAATAATAATAACAACTACAAGAGCTCTGTTGGAGCACAAGTCCCTTCCTATTGTGAAAAGAAAGTAGAAATATTATAGCTAAAGATGAATAATATTAGTTAGAGATATAATTTGTGAATATATAATATTAATATTTTAATAAAAATTTTAGATATATATCTATGTCTTATGAAATATATTTAATTTTAGCTATATAGCAAATTTAATTTAATTTTTATAAATTAACAAATATATTAAATTGTAATTTTGATTTGAGGATTTGAGGTAGACTCATTGACCCATGTTAATTATATGATTAGCACTTATATATTGAATCTTGAGATGATTAATAATATTAATATTAATTCAAAATATTAATGTATAGATAATGTCTTAAAAATCTATTAATATTAGTTTTGATTGTACTAGCTAGTTGTTTTCCCAAATATTTAGTTAAAATTAAATAGTAATATTATCTTAAATTACTCTGTATATGCAATTATGCAACTCGGTAGTCTCAGGGGGCCACCACACCATTCATGAATCACCATTATCGTTGGATGTTTATAGATAAACGATCAAAGTTGAAAGGAAAAAGAAACCCTATCATTTCAAATGCATCCCGAAATCATGACACATGTCACTAAACTCCTTGGTCGACCAAAAAATAACAATGTCATTTCAATTTGGTGATGACGTGACATTGACACGTCTGACTCGTAATGTGAGTCATCCTGATACCTAACTAGCTTAGTTAATGGGAGTGGGATGCACGACCCATGGGGCCACCACACCATTCACCAGTGTCATTGGATGTTTATAGATCAACGACCGAAGTTGAGTTTTGGGCTGAAAGAAAAAAGAAACCCTGCCATTTCAAACATGTCCCAAAATCATGACACGTGTCACTGCTCAGTTAACACATTGACATAATCACATTCCACTTGTAGTTAACAATGACATTATGAATGACATTAATAGATTATAACATGTTAGTTAACACTTAACACGTATATAGTAACTAGTGGTCCACGATTCCACTCACATTTAAACTGAAAGTGTACTGTGTGACAAGTGTGATGATTATAGACTATATAGTACAGATTGTACAATTTTGGCATGTTAAGTTTCTTTAATTTTACAGTTATACGTTGTCTGCAGATTTAGAAATTAGAAAGGGGTTACAATTTACAAAGTTACAGATTCTTAATTTCTAGGTTGAGGATTGTGGTCCGAGGAAAGCAAAAAACTACAGTCTCTCAGCTCTTTGCAAAAATTGAAACTAAGGGCAATGTGAACATGAACGGGTAAGTGTAACTACTAAAATCTTGAAAATTTATGTCTTGCATTTTAAATTTTTCAAGCCTCTTGATTTATAACTTTACTGTTTATATTATATAAAAAAATTTAGTCTGTAAGGTTTTAATTTTGAATCACCCTTGTAGGCTTGTAGTTGTGTTTAAATATTTACCATGATGGGCAAAACAAATACCAAGAAATTAGAATAACAAGATGGGCAAAATAACAGAATTCCATAATATGCTTAAAACACCAAGTTTCAATGATTTATTCTATGATATACATGATCCTGTTATTCATGGAAATAAGGGTATAATGGAGATAAGATTTGCACTTGAAAACAAGTGGAACGATGCAAATAAGGCTTCAAAATTTTGTTCATTTAACCCTAGTGTAAATGCAACTACAAATAAAATTGCATCGTGGGTAGTTGGGTCGGCACACATGGCTTTACCTCAAGTATTCCCTTGCCCAAAAATTGTTATGCTCTGTACTAAAAATTATGATGAAAATAAAAAAGTAATTGTGAATAAAAATACTCAGGAGGACATTTTGTTCATAACTGAGAGTGAATTTGCTAGTCTATTGAACCTAGGGTTTCAACAACAACAGTCAAACGTACATATTGACCTGGGAAAGCTGGCAGATGATTATGAAAAATTAGATGTAAAATAGAGAGATTCTTATATCAGAGGAATAACAAGTGGTTGTAGGTTGAATCCAAATCACATGCCTCCTTATGATTTTGAATTTTTTGTGCCATGGGCACAAGACAATATTTCCTTGCTAGAATTTTGTTTAGGATTGGATAGTAACAAACAAGTGGATGCGAGCATTCTTGAAATGCTTTATCATATTCATTTTAAAAAACAACTAGTAAGATATCATTTTATTGAGCACATTGTTCGTTGCATGCAAGATCAATTACTAATGATTCAAAGAGGTTTAGAGAAGACATTTAGATTCACAACCTACTTGTGCTATCTTCTCCTAGCAAAGCATCATGCATTATTTGAGGCAAACAAGCTTTGCAGTCAGACTCAAGGCCAAAATCCAATACATGAGTGGACACCTCAGATAGGGATGATTGATAACAGAAGGAACTACAACAATTTTGTAAAATTCTTTTTGGCACCAATGTACCATAAAATTACAGGCACTCCAATGCCTAGATTGCCTGTTACTTGTAGAAATTGCATTCAACTCGGAAGTGAACTACAATTGGTTGACTAGTACTTAATGGAAGAGTACGCTGTGTTAAGGTTTTATGGTTCATGGGTAGAACCCTACAAACTTATAATACATGTAACAGAGAGGGTATTTGCATTGGAATATGTACAAAAAATGGAGAGCATAGATGTACTCTTTCATGGTCAGCAAAAGAAAATGATATTTCCCTCCTTGCCATTCTCCTTTGGAGGGTTCACATTTGAGAGAAGAGGATTCAGAGTGGCAAAAGCCTTTTTTTCAATTTTTCAATTTGATGTTGACAGTCATTGGTAGTATGATCCATTGAACATAATTGGAGCAAGGCTTAAGGGCATTGGGACTTTTGCAAGCAAATATCAACATGAAAGTATGCCTTTGATTGAAAAATTTAAAAACATGGACTCCTGGGAGGAGGTCAAAAAATAGATGGAGAAATATGCTACTGAAAATAATATGTCAATACAGGAATTATCATCGCAAATAATGGCATTGCACAAACAGAAAGGAAAAGTGCAGGGCATGACATCATCCAATTTCTACAAGAAAGTTGTCAAACCATCTACAAAACCTATTCCAAAAGAGCTAATGAATGAATGTATAGATGCTGGGTGGAGTTGAAGCAAAAATTTTCAATTTTGGAAAATGAGGAAGAATCTCAGTGAGCCAAAGACCTCTGCAGATCGTGATGAGGTTGAAGAGGATACAATGTTTGATGAATTGTGGAATAAGGAGCATCCACCTAAAGCACATCATAGTGATACTGATGATGATTACAATGACTAGGATTCTTTGAATCCCTCATCTAATACACAAATTCAAAGAGGAGTTGATGCATCCACCAAACTTCTATATAGCAAAGGGGCAAAAATTGTAGAAAAATGGGCTACCAATGTTCTAGTGGTCTAGGTTCCAGTGGAGAAGGGGTTTGATTACCACCTCAACCACCAACTATAGCACCAAAAAATGGTCAGAAACTAGGCCTTGGACATGGAGATCAATCATCAACTTAGTCAATTCCATCCACATTGGATTCATCTCAGTTAATTAAATTTGTTCCTGCTTCATTTACAGTTCCACTTCCAAGAACTCATTATTCAATCTGAATCAACTGTCACTCCCACAGCTGTAGATATCATGGGTACAACTACAACTAGCAGTTTGAAAAGGACATTGTATATAGATGCAAAAAGATTTGGTCCCAAATATCAAGGAAGTGTAAAGAAGAAGAAGGTTATGACAAGTATTAGTAGTACTACTAGTACAATAATTCCAATGGTGATTGTGAGTCCAACAATTGTCCATCCTTCAGGAAAAAACCCTCAGAACAGTCCACAAACCCCACTAATGGGTCTAGGTGTTGGTTATCCTCATGGTATTGGTGGAAGCTCGTACATCAGTGCAAGTGCTACTACTATTTCACCATTGAAACATTTAATTGTCTCACAAAATCTTGATTTTCATTACAATGAATTTGTAACTAACTATGAAAAATCAAAAAACAAAAATAGACAAAATAGTAAGACAATGAAGATGGAAGCAATTGTTGCAACTCATGATGCAGAACCTGCAACCAACAGGTTATTTCCCACATATGACCCAGATAAAGATATGATGGAATTCATGGTTGTTATGCCCCCAGCTAGAGATAACAATCCACTAGAGAGTCAATTAGTTCCATCTAAATTTCAATTTAGCACCCTCCAAATGGATTTATCCAAAATTAAAAATGTGGACAAGATAAATGTGTCCAAAATGACCAACCAAGTGGTCTATAGTTCAATGATGAAGTTGGAGAGAGAGAAAGGAAAGCTTCAGGGCACAATAGATAAGTCAAAGGCAGACCTGGCAAATGTAGAGGCAAGTGAGAAAACATCAATAAAAAGGTGCAAAGAATTAGAGAAAAGGATAAAAAATTCATCCTCTAGCTCTAAAGAAGCAATTGAACAGCAAGAAAAAATGGACACAGAACTGAAAACTTTGAGGGAAAATTTGCAAAAAATGGAAAAAAAACTTCAAGATGAAAAAGACTCTTCAACAAAGTTATACAGAAACTTGGAGAATGCTACAAATGTAAATAATAAGTTAAATAAAGAATTGGAAAATGAGAGGGTAAAAAAAAAAGAGTGGGAAGAGAAAGCAAAAGGGTGGGAAAATAAAGTAGAGTAAATAAGAAAACATAGTGAACACCAATACTCAGAAATGAAAGAAGACCTAAAGAAGGCAAATGATACTATTAAAAAATATGAAAATGACTCGAATGACTATGTAAATAATATAGTAAAGCAAATAAAAAATTACTTTTGGGGGAAAATAAAGACTTTTGCTAATAAGTTGTGTGATTGGTTCAAACTCTACGAAGCTCTTATAGATGTTTTTGGGAAACTGAAAGAGCAACTTGAGGAGAACAAAAGTTTTGGTTAGAGACAAAAAACTACAAAGTAGATTATGGAAGAAATCAACAGCACTGCTGATAGGCATTTGGCAAGCAAGGGAATTCAAGACCGCATTGGTTCAATAATAAAGGCGACCTCTGTATTTCATAAATGTCAAAAACTAACAGAAGTAGAAGAAGTTCTTGCTTTATTTGGGCCAAAGCTTACCAAGATGAACAATAAAATAGCCGAATTGATATCTCTTGGTTTATCGAGTCTTGGACTTGATTTCTCAACAATGGATTTCGTTGGAAGAGAAGTTTACAAACAAAAGTTGGAAGACCAAATAACCTCTGATTTAGGAAACCTTCCTCGGGATAGAACTCTTGAAGGCATTGCAAAGTGCATCAAAACATTCACAAATTTGCATGCACTAGTGGAAGGAACATTGCTTGAAACTCGCTCTTCCAAATATGGAATGCTGACAAGAATGTAGGTCATTTACCATAACATCAAAAATTTTGCCCTTCCAACTGAAGAAGAATGGAGCATACTATAAAAACTTATAGCCTGTATGCGAAAGTACTTTTAGTTCCAATCATCTCTATATCTTTACTATATATGAATATCTTTCATATTATCCTACATACTATAGTCTAGCCTCTAGAATTGAGTTTAAAGTAACAAGTTTGAACTTTGGTTTTTGAATAGGATCAATGTTGTAGTCTTGCAGATGCTATTGCCTATGCTAAATTGCTAATTTACTAAACCAACCTGTCAAATGCAGAAATGTACAACTAAAGTTGTGAAGATGTTGTAGACTTGTAGATATCTTATTGATTTAGATTTTGAGACTTCACATTAGGCAAATCGACCTGAAGTTGTTGTTGCTCCCTTGTTTGTATAAAAAGGAATTCAGGGTCATTGTCTTACAAGAATTGTACGATATTAGCTGAATATTGCAAATGAAAACCATTAATAATTATTAATTATGGAATTGAATCTATGATTCTATCTAATTTTCATGTTTTCCAATTCAATGTATGTTGAATAAATGAATAAAATAGAAAACAAAATTTCATTCAAGAATTTTAAATTCAAATATGAATGATCATTGATGACATGATATAAACTACACTCTACAGTAATAATACTCTTTGTTCTCAAATTTTAATGATGAAACATAATACATTCTAATTTCTTTCTTTTCTAAAATGAACATTGAATGATAGGATATCATATAGTAGTTAATAAGTTCAAAAAATACCTATTGGTTGCCACTGCTAATTTAGCAATTTTTTAAAAAATTTTCCAATTCATCTCTATGTTGTCATCATCATCCAATTCTAGTAGTCCAGTTGCTTCATTGTTCTCTTCATTTTCGTTTGTGTCTTCTTCAACTTCAAGTTCACTCTGACCTCCACTTCTATGACTCCCAAACCCATGGCCAATGCCACTACCAACTGTACTTGTCCCACTTGGAGTCACTGTAGGAGATTGTTAATGGTGTTGCCCACCCCTCTTCTTTTGAGTCTTTTCTTCCAGATTTCCATTTCTTTTTTATAAGGAAAAGTATTGACATCATACCTAGATGTGTATACCCTCAAGCGTGATTCCAAATTCTTGTCTAGTTTGTTTCTTAGCTTTGATTTTAGGAATCCCAAAGCACTAAAAACTCTCTCATCCTCCACTGAACCCAATATCATGGTTTGACATAGATCAGCAAGCTTGAAGTACTTTGAAATTTCTTCACGCAACAATGTGCTCTGTTTTAGTTCTGTCCAAAGCTTTGTTGCCGAGCCCTCTTCATGTGGGTTACACATTAATTGATATTGATGCTTCATGGTCCTTGTAAATGTGCCTAATTGCTGTCTAAGAAGACCCTCATCTAATATTTTGTTGATAGTCACTCCATTGAATTCTATAGATTTGCAAAATTCCTTTATCAAAATCAACAGCTTTCTACGATAATCTTCCTTATTGTTGAAGGACCAATATTGAGGAAACACAATTGCCATGGCCTCAAGCAGTTGATCATATGGGAATCATGATATTATTTTAGAGGAAACTCTATAGGCTATGTCCTTTGTAGTAGATGCTATAGACTCGACGATCTTGGTAAACTCTTCCCTTGTAACTTTTGTAGCTTACTTCTTTGGGGCACTGTAGTACATTGGTATCTGAAATCCCCTTACACAAACACATAAATATCTATTTTCAAAAATCTTTAAATAATTATTAGGATCATCAAAATATGTTAGTTTTTGCCAGTAATTAAATCTATCATCGGATAAATTTAGGTCAGAACGATAGAGACTATCAAGGGCTCGGCATGACATTTTACACAACTAAGCATATTCTACAATATACATGGCTGTTTGCTAGGATTTTTTCATAATTAACCTCATTTCTTCTAGCATGGGAAGAAGAGATGCCAAAGTCAAAAGTGTTTCTATATTGCTTAACTTCTGAAGCAGGTCACCACATCTCTGATTTTCTGCATTGTCCCCATTTTCGTACATCAATCCAATCAAAGATTTATATTCAAAAAATACTCGACGTGTTGGTCCATCCAAAGAGATCCATCTGGTATCAACATCTTTTAGAAGCTTGTTTCAATCGGTAATTCCATCAGCAAAGTGCTGAAATTCCCTAAAACGCTTGGGACTTCGACAAAAATATACATACAACTCTCTTACTAAATCTTCAACCTTGTTTACTGAAGGAAACTTCTTCACAACTCTAAAAGAAAGATTCATCCTATGGGCCATACAGTGAATTGCAACAACATATTGTGACAAGAAGCCTACATCTTTGTGCAAAGACTATTCCTTTGACCTTGCATTACTAAAGCTCCATCCGCTCCAACATAGACCAACTTCTTCACTATTGTCAATTCATCCATAGCTCCATATTCAATTAACTTTCTCTTTACTAACTGAAATAAAGTTCCTGCTATCGCATTGTCTCTCAATTTAGCAACAGATAGTAGATGTGGTTGGCAGACATTATTTTGTACAGTATAAACATGCATGCATACCCACGATGTATTATCTATTGCCGTAACTTCATCTAAGGAAAATGAAATAAAGGTTGACTCTTTTATTTTTCTTTGTACATCCTCTATTTCAACTTGTGCAATACAACTTGCCCATTCCCATCCACTATTTATCAACCAATGACTGACAGGATAGTTAGGAACTTTTAGAAAGTGTAATAAACCACTCATTTCTGGATAGTCTGTCATTGGATGCCCTTTGCTCAAAATATGGAAAACATTACTTAATTGAACAACTTTTCCACGTTCTTCTACTTCACTTGCTTTTGCAAAAATAGCATTAATAGAACCTTCAACTTCACCAGGCTTCATCTAAAATTTTTGAAACATATAATATTCTTTAGCATTCCTTTTATGTTGACATTGCTCCTTTGTTTTATATCTTACCACTTTTATTTCCTTACCATCTATAGTTGAGGTTTCGTAAATCTTACCAACATGTTTCTCTATGGTGTCTAGTTTAAGCTGCAACCACTTTTCATTTTTATAGTTCCAACTAAAAATTGCACATCTACATTCTATTGGTGGCTCACCTACAATTAGATTGTCCACGGGCTCAATGAATGGATACTTTGCTACCCAATCAAGTTTAAATCTCTTGGCCATCTCCCATTGATGATCAATTTTTTATTTTCATTTTCCCGTCCCTTTAGTGTTACTGTTAATTACACCATCATCATCACCAAAGTCGATTGATTCATCTTGGTTCTGGTTATTTACTAGATATTCTTCTTCAAGGTCATCTTCATTAGAGATATCAAGTTCTGCAACTCTGTCACCAGATTTATTAGGCTCCACCATTTGTTGAATGGACTCTTGTGTAGGTTGAGATTGTACAGGCTCCTCTGATGATGTACCTTCCTTACTTTGACCAACATTGTTGCGTCTACCCCCTCCAAAGTATGAAGATATATTTCTGCATTTCATTGGCCTCTCTTGGACATCCCCACCTTCATTAGTCCTACTCCTCTTCCTATTTAAATTTGACTGTGACATCTCCATCAAATTAAGGCGGCAATAAAATACTATGGACTCATAGTCGTAGTCATTTTGGTTCTCTATTGATCCCAATACTATGAAGAAGGTTGCTTCTTTTGGCATGTTTCAATAATGAAACTCATATATCTTAAATAGACAACTACAAATAGACCATTTTCATTTTGACAAATGGGCTGACAATTACATATGATAAGAACTAATATTTGGTGAACCCCACATAATTTCAAGTAATCGAGTGGGTGAATAGGGCAAGAATTTGGGACCCCATTGTGTGTGATGCATGGCGAATTGAGTACTAGGAAAAATAAAAATTTCACATAGGAAAATGGGAATTTGGTGAATGATGATTGTCGAAAGAGACACTCAATTAAGTTCATGGTGAATAAGAGTAAACATTAAAGAGAAATATGGGTGAAGAACCTAACTACCAAATGGAAATTATGTAATAATAGTGGCGAACATTTTGACCACTATATGAGTATTTTATAAAATCTGGGCAAACCGGTCAACTAGTATACAGTTTCTTTTTTCACCAATTTCTATAGCCCGATCGGGACATATTCACCAAGTGGCGAATAATTGCCACTAAAAAAATCCCTGTATGGTTGTGTGTGTGTGTGTGTGTGTGTGTGTGTGAGAGAGAGAGAGAGAGAGAGAGAGAGTAGGGGATGGGAGAGGGGAGAGAGAGAATAGGGGATGGGAGAGAGAGGAAGTGAGAGAGAGTAGGTGTGGAAGAGAGAGTATGAGATGGGAGAGAGAGGAAGTGTGAGAGAGATCAAGGGTGGCAAAGAGAGAGTATGGGATGGGGGAGAGAGATTGAGAGTAGGGAATGAGAGAGAGAGGAAGTGTGAGAGAGTGAGTAGGGGTGGGAGAGAGAGTATGGGATGGTAGAGAGAGATTAGGTAGTGGTAGAGGGAGTGAGAGAGTGAGAGAGGGAGAGAGAGAGAGGAGGATGGGAGTGTGTGTGAGAGACAGAGAGAGTAGGGCATGGGAGAGAGTGTGAGAGAGAGTAGGGTTGGTAGAGAGAGAAAGTAGGGGATGGAAGAGGGAAGAGAGAGAGAGAGAAGGGGATAAGGGGGAGAGAGTAGAGAGGGAGAGAGTGAGAGAGAGAAACAGTAGGCGATGGAAGAGGGAGTGGGAGAGTGAGAGAGGGGGGATGGGAGAGTTTGTGAGAGATCTAGAGAGTAAGGGATGAGAGAGGAGAGAGAGGGGGATGGGAGTGTGTGGTGTGTGTGAAAGATAGAGAGAGTAGGAGATGGGAGAGGGGAAAGAGATAGAGTAGGGGATGGGAGAGGGAGTGGGAGAGGGAGAGATAGGGGGGAATGGGAATATGTGTAAGAGAGAGAGTAGGGGATGGGAGAGAGAGGAAGTGTGAGAGTAGGGGTGGTAGAGAGAGTACAGGGTGGGAGAGAGATTGAGAGTAGGGGATGGGGAAAGAGAGAGAGTAAAAGATAGGAGAGAGAGATTGAGAGTAGGGGATGGGAGAGAGAGAGAGAGAGTAGGTGGTGGGAGATGGAGTGGGAGAGGGAGAGCGAGAGAGAGGAGGATGGGAGTGCATGTGTCTAAAAGAGAGAGAGTAGGGAATGAGAGAGGGGGAGAGAGAGAGTAGCTTAAGAGAGATTAGGGGATGGGAGAGGGAGTGGGAGACGGAGAGAGAGGGGGGATGGAAATGTATGTAAGAGAGAGAGTGTGTGAAAATGTGTGAGAGAGTAGGGGGTGGCAGATAGAGAGTGGAGAGGGAGAGAGTGAGAGTGAGAGAGAGAGTAGGCAATGGGAGAGGGGAGAGAGAGAGTAGAGAGAGAGAGTAGCAGATGGGAGAGAGACTAGGTGGTGGGAGAGGGAGTGAGAGAGGGAGAGAGAGGGAGGTGGGAGTGTGTGTAAGAGAGCGAGTAGGGGATGGGAGAGTGAGAGAGAGAGAGAGTAAGAGGTGGCATAGAGAGAGAAGAAGATGGGAGAGAGAGTGAGAGTAGGGGATGGGAGAGAGTGTGAGAGAGAGTAGGGGGATGGAAGAGAGAGTGAGAGTAGGGGATGAGAGAGAGAGTAGAGAGGGAGAGAGAGAGTGAGAGAGAGATAGTAGGTAGTGGGAGAGGGAGTGGGAGAGGGAGAGAGAGGGGGGATAGGAGTGTGTGTGTGAGATCTAGAGAGTAGGGGATGGGAGAGGAGAGAGGGTGAGAGAGAGTAGGCGGTGGGAGATGGAGAGAGAGAGTAGGAAATGGGAGAGGGAGAGTGAGAGAGAGAGAGTAGGGGATGGGAGAGGGGAGAGTGAGAGAGTAGGGGATGGGAGAGAGAGGAAGTGTGAGAGAGAGTAGGGGTGGCAGATAGAATACAAGGTGGGAGAGAGATTAAGAGTAGGGGATGGGGAGAGAGAGAGAGTACAGGATGGGAGAGAGAGATTGAGAGTAGGGGATGGGGGGGAGAGAGTAGACAGTGGGAGATAGAGTGGGAGAGGAAGAGAAAGAGAGAGGAGGATGGGAGTGCATGTGTGAAAGAGAGAGAGTAGGGAATGGGAGAGGGGGGAGAGAGAGAGTAGCTCAAGAGAGTAGAGGATGGGAGAGAGAGAGTAGGCAATGAGAGAGGGAGTGGGAGAGGGAGAGAGAGGGGGGATGGAAATGTGGTAATAGAGAGAGTGGGGGATGGGAGAGAGTGTGAAAATGTGTGAGAGAGTAGGGGGTGGCAGAGAGAGAGTAGAGAGGGAGAGAGTGAGAGTGAGAGAGAGAGAGTGAGTGAGTGAGAGTGTGAGAGAGTAGGTGGTGAGAGAGGGGAGAGAGAGAGAGAGATTAGGCCATGGGAGAGGGAGTGAGAGAGGGAGAGAGAGGGAGGATGGGAGTGTGTGTAAGAGAGAGAGTAGGGGATGGGAGAGAGTGTGTGAGAGAGTAGGAGGTGGCAGAGAGAGAGAATGGAATGGGAGATAGGGAGTGAGAGTAGGGGGTGGGAGAGAGTGTGAGAGAGAGTAGGGGGATGGGAGAGAGAGTGAGAGTAAGGGATGGGAGAGAGAGATAGTAGGCAGTGAGATTGGGAGTGGGAGAGGGGGAGAGAGAGGGGGGGATAGGAGTGTGTAAGAGATCTAGAAAGTAGGGGATGGGAGAGGAGAGAGGGTGAGAATGAGTAGGCAGTGGGAGAGAGAGAGAAAGAGAGAGTAGATAGTGGGAGAGGGAGAGTGAGAGAGAGAGTAGGGGATGGGAGAGTGGAGGGGGGGGGAGAGAGAGAGAGAGAGAGAGAGAGAGAGAGAGAGAGAGAGAGAGAGAGAGAGAGAGAGAGAGAGAGAGAGAGTAGGGGATGGGAGAG
This sequence comes from Cupressus sempervirens, assembly GCA_028749045.1. Classification (NCBI taxonomy): domain Eukaryota; kingdom Viridiplantae; phylum Streptophyta; class Pinopsida; order Cupressales; family Cupressaceae; genus Cupressus; species Cupressus sempervirens. The sequence goes on from CM053791.1 coordinate 146,706,763, forward strand.
GGGAGAGAGAGAGAAAGAGAGTAGGGGATGGGAGAGAGAGGGGGGATGGGAGTGTGTGAGACAAAGAGAGTAGGGGATCAAAGAGGAGAGAGAGTAGAGGATGGGAGAGGAGAGAGAGAGTAGGTGATGGGAGAGGATAGAGAGTGAGAGAGTAGGGGATGGGAGAGATAGAGTAGGTGATGGGAGAGGGAGTAGGAGAGAGAGAGTGAGAGAGAGTAGGCAATGGGAGAGGGAGTAGGAGAGGGAGAGTGAGAGAGAGAGTAGGGGATGGGAGAGGAGAGAGAGGCTGAGAGAGAGTAGGGGATGAGAGAGGAGAGAGAGAATAGGGGATGGGGGATGGTGGGATAGTGAGAGATGTGTTTTGACATAGTTCGTATGCACTTTATAGTGCATCCACACTATGTCAAATCACCCAAAAATAGTAAAAAAGAAAGTTTGGGTCCCATTTCATCCATTCTTTGCTTTTGGTCTGTTGTGCATTCTATTGTTCCAACAAAAAACACAAGCTTCAACATAACAAACACTATTTGAAGATTTTTTGAAGCTAGCAAACACCAAATTCAATCATTGGATATACGATTTGAAGACTTTATGAATATTCTTTGTATAGAAAAAGTTAGTGCAATCCTTTTTAAATATTGTTTGTTGAGATATAGATACATATTTGATTATAATTTGACATGTTGTTCAATATATAGTGAATTTTTTGAAATTTTTATGTTTGAATGAAATGTTATTTTGAAATGGTTAGAAATTTGACAAGTTGTTTGATATATATTGTGTATTCATTTAAATAATTATAATTTTTATGTGTTTGAATGATTTTTAATTTACACATTGTAATTAATTTAGATGTTTGAATAATTTGACATGAAGAAATCATCATCATGCCAAGGAAGAAACCAAAAACTCAAACAAATGAAGATAGGAAGAGAGATTTGGCGATTAAAAGAGATAAAATGAAACTACTACATGAACAAAGAAAATTGCAAAGCAATAATGAAGAATTGACTTTCAAAGAGGATCAAGAACCACCAATACAAAGAAACAAAGAGGAAGAATTGGAAAGAAAAAGAGAATGAATGAGATTGTTATGCTCAAGAAGACAATTGAATTGTGAAGCTACACCATCTTCCAATGTTCAAGTCACATCATCCTCTCATTTTGAAGAGACACTAATTTGTAGATCCGACAATGTACACACTCCATCATGTCATGTTGAAGACACAACATCAACACATCAAGTAGGTGATATTCCATCTTTTACATCTTATTACCAAGGCACATCATCTTTGGTTCAAGGTATGCAATACACTCAAACTTATGTTGATGTTTAAAATGTTGAGAGAATGGAAGAGATTATAACACCTTCTAGAATTCATTGTAAAAGACCAAAATATTTGATTGATATTGATACTAACATTTTGAAATCAATGCTTGACAAGATTAGCAAGCGTACTTGTCAAAGAAAAGTTAATCGTATGTGGAGATTATTTTTTGAAGAATTAAATATTATAGGTCAATGCCAATTATTTGTTGAAATGATGAGGAGTTTGAAATTTAGGCCTATCATGAAGATTCTTGGGCTAAGAACGATGGACGATTCAAATGAAAAAAACATTGTTAAGAATCTAATGAGTGGTTATGACAAAGTGGATTCTAAATCATGCACCAAAGATAGTAATATCACAAGACGAGTACTTACATCAAAAATAGTAAGTAGCCAAATGAGAAAAATCAATTCATGAGAAAGGCAAGCAAAACATTAAAAAATTGGTAGAGGTACTCTAAGGAGAGCCATACTAAGGCGTGAGAGATTGGAAGATCCAACAAAAAATGAGTTATGGACATTTAGTGGTAGACTACCATGAAAGGATAAAGAAATTAGTGAAGCTTTGAAATCATTGATCAAAGATTTTTGAAAAAATAACACACTTGTTTCCCCTAATCAAAGAGATGTTGTAAGGAGGATTGGTAGCCAAAATCGTGACCCACATGCGAAACACTTTTTGGACTCAAATTAGACATAATTTTTTGCAAAATTTATTGGTATGTATCCTCAAATTTGAATAAGTCAAATATTTTTTGAGATGGGTAAACCTTTTTATGTCAAGATAAATTGCACATGCACAACTTGTTGTTGTAGGATACATATTGAATTTTCTCACCATTTTGATATTTTTAGGCATATATGTGTGTTTTTGCATTTTGAGTTTGTTTTGTAGAATTGTGACATGAATGAGCCACCAAGATCTTTAAGGGAATTCATATCCAACATTTGATGTGAAATAGGGGATGGCCAAAAATTTTACAAGACATCATGCTTGGATGGTACATGCTTATTTTGTGGTTCTTTGCAACTTTTATCAACTTGTCAACATATGGATAGTACACATGCAATTGAAAATGAAATAGTAGATTATGAAAAATTTAAGACAGTGACATATGCTCTAAAAGATGGGAAATAGATAAAAAGATGTGATTTAGTCATTGAAAAGATTCTAGTGTATGAGTTTATGAATTTTTTTTATGAAATGCTTATTTACGAGTATGCAAGGCATACACATAGGGCTCGATGGCTGGATTTGCAATTCAAATTGTGCAAAGATATGTTTCCACTGGATACCATTGTTTTGGTTGTAGACTTCATAGAGAACTACACACTACAACCACAAAATCAGGTGCAAACAAAGTATTATACTTCTCAACAAGTTTCCATATTTGTTCACATAACATTCATGCATTCACCTACAAGTACAAAGGATGACAAGAAGATTTTGAGGGAGTACTAGTTTTACATCAGAAATGATCAATGACATTCTACAGAGTTTGTACAAGGTTTTTTTCAACTATTTTATGAAGATTTGGCTAACAAGGGCATTAGATATTGTCAACACATTATTTGGTCAGACAATTGCGCATCTCAATTCAAGAATGCATAGATGTTCTATTGGTTGAGCAGGATGCACAAGTTGTGTAGAATTCAATAGATGTGGAATTTCATAGAGGCTGATGATGGAAACGGAGAGCATGATGGTGTAGGCGCATGCATCAAAAGAGCCTTAGCTTGTGAAAAACTAAAGTACAAAGATGGAGCAATATTGACAGATGCAAAATCCATCGTCCAGTGGTGTAATGCTGCAATGGGTCTAGGTAAGGAAGGTGAGTCTATAGTTCATAGATTTTTTTGGTTGATAGATAATACTAACATTCCACCATATCAAGATTGTTGCACACTAACAGGATCCAATGAGTTGCACTCTTTTAAAAGATTTGATGTAGGTTCATGGAGTATCCACACACAAAAAATGGCATGCTATTGTGCATCATGTGCAAAGAAAACTTGGGATGATTGTGAGTCAACTGAATGGGTGGACAAATGGGATATATGGGTTTTGGACCCAATTGACACCTATCGTCCCCCACAAGCACTAGAAATGGTATAGATGGATTTGTCTATTGACTTTGACTACTTGTCTGATCTAGTGCAACCTGGCAATATATATATTTATATATCTTTGTAATTTCAATATGTAACTTTATAAATTTTACCTAAGTATTTTCTAAATTAATGGCCACATTTTGTACATTTGTCACTGTAGGCCATGTCTTTGCTATTATTGCACCTGAAAACAATGAAGAAGGGATAGATTATTATTTGTGTCATTGTGTTTGAGCCAAACAAAAATTAGATCACTCAGTTATAGATGGTGAAGGTTTTGTTAGAATGTCTTAATGGAAAGAGATCTTCTGAGAGTGGGGGTGAATCAGAAGTGCTGGCCTTTTATCCACTTTTTATACCCTTAATAATATATAACTAAAATTGACATGCATGCATATAAACATTAAACAATCATGTGAAACAATCATGCATCACCACATAACACTTAAGATTTTGGTGACCCAGAAACCCTCTAGGAATAAGAAGGTAAAATTGGGGTGGGGATGATACCCACGAAATTATTGTAGCAATTAATTTCAACCACTTTTGATGGTTTTCCTTGTTAAAGGCCTGCCCTATTAAAGACTTTACACTGTGTCAATAGTGACCTAGTTAAAGAATTTACAAACACTTTATATGAAGTGTTACCCTGTTAAAGGATTTAATCACCTTTTTTTAAAGGATCTACAAGATAGCTATTAAGCTAACCTATCAACATAGGGTTTCCTTTCTTATACAATGGCTAAAGAGTATTAGGTATAATAAACCTAATAGCTTACAATCCTTGATTGCTGAATACAGGCGCTTGATCTACTTTCCTTGACCTTGATCTCCTGAGATCTAATATTTGTTCGTATCCCTTGCTTTGTTCTGATCAACTGAATGTCTAACTGTTGGGCTTTCCACTTAATTTTTTTAACACCAAAGCTCTGCAATGACCTTAATAAAAGGCTCTGCTATTCCTTCTTCTCTTCAACTCTTTTTGAATGGCATCATGAATCGCTTATAAAGATAAGTGGATTTTTATGCATCCTTGGATAAAATGTTCTCGCTCAAACCCTAGAAATCCACCCATTGGCTACATGCAATTCCAATTTTCTAATTGGTTGCATGAGGATCACATAGGTAAATGAAAGGATTGGATCTTATCTCCTTATCCTGTCATGAGTCATGCATAATCATTTAACATCTTGGTTTCTATTGGCACAAATTCTTATGCTAATTTTGTGTTGCTTGGCTCATAAAGTAATACTGATTCTTGGCACCATCTATTCAGGATTGCTTGGCATCCACTGTGTTTCTTGTGTTACTCGACTCCTATAGAATTCTTGTGTTACTCGGCTCCTACCGATTCCTGAATCACTCGGCTCCTATTAACTTCACAATGCTCGGCACACACCGTCTTCTGATCTACTCGGTACATGTTGAATTCTTTATAGCTCGGCATATACCAAAATGTGTTATGCTCGGCATCAACTATAGTTTGCTCGACACTATCTGTGACTCGGCACATAAAGAAATTTTGGCTCAGCTCCCATTGTGTACTCGACATGTATGGTGAAAATGGTTAAGTGTGTTGACACTCATTTGTCAATCTTATTTATTGGATCAACAATCTCCCCCTTTGACATAAGTGTCAAAAAAAACAACACTTAAATGATCATTCATGATCTAAACCTTATATGTACATTCTTCACTTTCAAAATGTTAAAAAAGATACTATACATTATGACTCCCCCTAAGGTTATTATGCATTGTCATGTCATGAATTTTGATGTCTTGTGCCATTGTGCCTAATGTTCTCTTTAATATATCTGTCCAATATGATCTCCTCCTTAGAATATTATCTCCCCCTTTTTGACACTGATGTCAAAGGGTCCTAAATGGTAATTCCATGCTTGGCCAAAATTTTTTGATTTACCTCAAGGAGTATTTTGAGAGCTTTATCCCAATTATTCAAGGCAATATCCAATGACTTTTGTTGGATTGTAAGCTCTACTACTAGATCAACAAGTCCTTCATGTGTAGAAATATTTGGATCCTTCTTCAAGACTATTTCTGCATACATTTTCTCCTTGTGTAATAATTCCAAGTGAGGAGTGATAGAGGCTTGTATTTGCATTAGCTTTTCTTTAATAGTGGCCTCTTCTACTGATAATGCAGCTAATTCCCTCTGAGTGTGAGGTGTTTGAGAAAATTTCTTTTCACTCTGTGCAGGATCTTAAGGTAGTTGCATGCTAGAGAGCTTTAATTTTCTCTCAAGGTTCAAAATTTTTGGATTTATTTCTTGTGTGAACCTGGAAAAATCACACAATTTGCTATAAAGGGAAAAGATGTTCCCTAATACAATCTTTACATTATCCAATTTCTTAGCTAGGTCAACCTGTCCCAAAATTATGTTATTAGCTATCTTCTAGTTGACCTTACCTACAAAATTCTTTTCTGACCATTCCATTAGTTTTAAATTAGTATTGTGGTCTTCATTATTCACCTGGTCAACTATATCAGATAACTACTCAAGAATTGGCCTGTTTGCATCTGGAGGTTGTAGGCTAAAGGCATCCATGAATATATCTTTGATCTCATTCATTGCCTGCTTGTATTTGTAGTCTTTCCTCATTGCCTCTTGCATCCTTCTCTTATCCAATGCACTCTATATTTCATTCATCTTTTCATCATTTAGAGTGCTTGAATCACAATAGGGTATTTTAATTTCTTCATCAAGCTTAGGAATGCCATAATGAATGGTCTTGGCTACCCTAGTAGAACTTGAGCTTGGTGTACTGACATGTAAGGTCATCATTTCAGTACTTAGCTTCTGAATAGGTTTGGTAGGAGTTCCATTTTTTGGCAATTCAACCAAAGTTTGTATTACATACTCCTCCTTATCCTGTGTTTCTTCCTTATCCTCTTCTTGTGTCATTGCTGCTGGAGGTGTACTTGCTATTTGTACTATTATACCTATGACTTCCTCTGTTGTTGCACTTGGCTCTTGATGAGCTTGAATGGCTATTCTTGGTGGTGATGGAGGTGGTAAAAATGTAAGCCCAGTAGTTTGAATGATTTGAGGTGGTTCTTGTGGTAACACCTTGGCTTCTTTAAGTTTGTCTACTAACTTTTGGAGATCATCCACACTGACCAATATGGGACTTGTACATAATTGTGCTTGTAGAGTTGTTTGGTCAAGGATCTTAGTAAGATCCTCTGCAGTTAATGGACTGATTTTTTGACATGAGGTGTCAACAAAATCCTTAATCTTTATGGTTTCAGTAGGTGTGGTAGTAGAGTGAGGAGGACTAGGAGGTGAAAGTTGTGTGTCTTGCACACTTTGCTGCTCATCAGTACCTTTGTCTTCATCTTTTCCTTCCTCCTCTCTTTCTTTCTTGTTTTCCTCTTCTTCAAACTTTTTCTCTTCTTCTGTCTTCTCTTCTCTCCTCTTCCTTCTTTCCTCAAGTTTAGAAGTAGCTTCTTCTTTGTACTCCTCTTCAAGGACATCTTCAGTCTTCTTATATAAATTCTTCCATGCTCTTGTAGTTCTTTGTACAACTTCTTCAATTTTGTTTTGTAAGATGGAGAATGCCCTATATTTAGGTGTAAACCTTTTATTATGCCATTTGACTGCTTGAGTTACCTATTCCTTTGTCAAATCAGGCAACATGTTTGCTAGGGTTGATTCCCTCATCTCTTTCTCCATCATTAGATAGAAATGCCATCTGTCTTCTATAATTTTAGACAATTCCTTTGGCAATTGTCCATCTAGTTCAATAGGTGTATACTTGAACTATGCCATTAATGCATAGACTGATTCTTCAATGCTATTTTGTTCCTCTCTACTAAACTTATCAAAATCAATCCATTTTATTTCACTCAAATCTCCATTCCTAATCTTCTCACATAATATATCAACTAAAGACTTAGGAGGATGACTTACCTTTTTAGTCTGACCTTCTTCATTAGTATCAGGTTAAACCACATATCTTTTCCTTTTCCTTGGCTCTTCTTGTGCCTTCTTGACTAACTTCTTTTTCTTTGTCACTTCCTCTTTGGCCTTTTGTGTAGAGGCCCTTGTTGTAGGTTTGGTTGTTGGCTTCTTGGGTGTTTGCATGGCAGCTTTCTTTGGTGAAGGCTAAGAAGCAGGAGGTGTCTTTTCCTTCCTTTTTATGACTCTACCTTTGATGGGTGGTTCCTTGGTTTCTTCTTCCTTGGCACTCTCATCTTTGTCTTCGCCTTGGCCTTGTGACAATTCAAATGGCCCTTGTTCTGGCTCATCCTCATCTTTCTCTTCATCATCTTCTTCTTCTCCTTCACTAATCTCCTTTGCTTTTCTTGCTACACTTGTTTCTTTAACACCAAATTTCTCCTTTATCTTCCTCACCAGCTTGTCCTTCTTCTTTACTACTGAGGCTATCTTGAGTTCTGTAACAACTCTTGATTTGACAGTGTCAAATGTTCCAAATGCCTTTGCAGATTTGTCAATTTCCTCGACAAGTAATGTTGTGATGGTTGTAGAAGCTTGGTCAATATCACACTCATATCCTAATGGTCTAAGCCATCTTGCTCTTGGAAGGACTACTTGAATGTAAGTATAATAAATGTCAATCAGAAAGCATATGTCATTTACATTGTTTTCCACCAATGAAACTAGTATCCTCATTCTTTTCTTCATTGCATTTTTGAAATCATCAAAATAGATAGTCATCTGATCATCAAAGCTATCTCTCATTTGTGCAATGAAATCATTTATTTGATCAAAAATGGTTTTATTCTGACTCCAATTGACTTTTCCAAATGAAGGGAATTCCTTCATTGCATAAAAGAACATACAAACCAACACTGAACCAAATTTACACTGTGCTCCCTTGGACTTTCTAATAGCTCCAAGATTTTCATTGATCTATTGCAACATGAGCTCTGCAAGGTCATAGGTGTGGTCTTTCTTTACAATCTTATATGCCACATTCATTGCTATGCAAGGTACACTATTCAACTTGCTGGATTGATAAAACTTATGAGATATGATCCTTACAACAAAGTCTAGAAGGGGATCAGTTATGGTATCTATGATCATTCCTCTATTGTTCCACTTTGCTCTTGTGTTCTTCTCTATTGTTTCCTTCTTTTCACTTCTCAATGTCTTGGGCTGATCTAGGGTTGGAAATCTTGTAACCCTATGAACCATTTTCTTGGTAATCTTGACTGGTCCTTGTTCTAACCAGAATGCTTCATCATGGGTTCTACTAAGTATTATGCATATCCGCTCATTTTTGAATACGATTGGAAAAACTAGGGATTTGGTTAAACTCTTCTTCTCTATGATAGAAAAATCATCTTTCAAGATACCATTATCACAGAGTTTCTTAAAGGTATTAAAGATTTCCAAGTCTCCTATGGCTCCTATTTTATAGTTATAACACTTCCGCACATCTTGAACCATAAAAATTTTTTCAGGGATGATAGATAGGGCACCAGCGGGATCACTTTTATATGCAACTTTTGGTATAGGTCTAAACTCAGGTTGCTTAACCTCGTTGCTAACAAGTTGAATCTCATGGCTCATATTCCCTTGGGTTGTCTTTGAACTAGACTCCATTTATAACTGAACTAGGGTTTAACGATTAAAGCAAACTGCACAAACTGTAAAACTCGACACCTAAAGGAAATACTTGGATAAATGCTTAGATCACTTGGGTAGATGTTGAATTTCTGCAAAACATTGGTTGAAAGCTTGACAATTGCTCAGTTGTGCTCCTAGTAATTGCTCTTCATTTGAATGGCTCAAAAATGAATCAATTTTCACCTTTAAGCGATACAAAAACCTTGCATTTAATGCATTTTTGTACATACACTTGTCACTCAGCTTCCAAAGGTTTTTCAACTCGACATCCACTCGGCAGCTATACTTACTTAGCATCTACTTACTTTGTTACTAACTCAGCCTCCTCTTGACTTCTTAACTCGGCATGCAAAGCAGTTTCACTTGGCATCCAAAGACAGCTCGACATCATTATTCAAATTTAGTCTTAACATCTTATCTCATGCAGATTTATACTTTGTAGTGGTTCTTCATGGTTTAGGGCTGATGTATGATACTTCCTTATATATATTAGCCCTATAGGCTTATCTTGAGATTAGTTGGATGAGAAATGATCACTTGACCATATGGGTGAAGTGACCCTTTCATTGGATGTACATGATCCATCCTTTTTCTGCCATGTCTTCTTCATGTCTGCTCTGATGTGTTCCACATCAATCTTTTCTTTGCCCTTATTTACTTCAGTCTTGGGTGCCTTGGCTTTTGTTGGACAATTTTTGCTGACATGTCCTGTTTTCAAGCAACTAAAGCAAGTAGTTTGGTTCAACCATCTTTTATAGTTCCCCTTGAAATGTGTCCTTATGCAATTCTGGGGTATATGTCCATACTCTTGACAATAGTGACAACTTTGCCTTGTATTTTAGTCCCAATTGTAATGGTGTTCATAGTTGTCCCTTCTTACATGCTGATTTGGTGTCCATATAGGCTTTGATCTGCATTCAAAGACTCTATGTCCATACTTCTTGCAATTATGGCAATGTCCATCAAATCTTTGTGTCCTTATGACTTTGGACCTGCAATCTTGTGGCATATGTCCTTACATGTTGCACTTGTGACAGTAACCCTTGCTTTGGGTGTGTTAGGTTGATTGATCCTTCTACTCCTGCAAACATTAGCAGTATGCCCCTTTTTATTACAGTAATGACAAGTGGGCTTAGAATCTTTATCTTTGTCACTTCTTTGCTCAACACTCTTTGATGATTCACCAACTTTAGTGCTATTGTATCCAAGTCCGGATGTATCATGGGCTGATCTTGGGGATTTCAACAATTGTTCAAAGTACTTGATGGCTTCACTTGACTTGTTGAGATTCTCTGCTATTTCTTTTTCTTTGTTCCATTCATTCTGTAGTTGTTCATTTTGCATCCTCAAAGTAGAGATCTCAATATCTTTCATATTGAGTTCATGATGAAGGTTCATCATTTGGGCAAGTGTTTCCATCTGCATGTTTGAGGTCCTTGTTAATTTAGTACACTTTTCTTGAAGTCTGTTTGCAAGATTTATTTTGTCATCTTCCATCATAACTCTATCCTCAACTGCTCTTTTCTTTTGTTTGGTGATTTCACATAGCATCATGGCCTGTGATTGATGCTCTATCTTAAGAGTTCTTATCTCTTCTGCTTGAGCTCTATTTTTCTCCATCAGTTCTGCTATTGCTGTATCAAATTCTTTGGAATCTCCTTTAGAAAATACTTGTGTGGTGTCAATCTCCTTGTAGTGAATGCCATTTTCAGTTATAGCTATTTCCTTCCTTCTTTTTAAGGATTTACTTAATTTCTCTCTAGCTTCCTCTACCTTGTGTAGAGCGAGATGCACATCTATCACCTAGTTCTCAATGATCTTCCCAAGTTTGAAGAATTCCATCTTCAGATCTTTTCTTCCAAGCTGTTAGGCTTCTCCTTGAGAGAACTTAGCTCTGATACCAATTTTTGGAATGTCTTAATGGGAAGAGATCTTCTAAGGAGGGGGGGGTGAATCATAAGTACTGGCCTTTTATCCACTTTTTATACCCTTAATAACATATAACTGAAATTGACATGCATGCATATAAACATTAAACAATCACGTGAAACAATCATGCATCACCAATAACACTTAAGATTTTGGTGACCCAAAAATCCTCCAAGAATAAGAAGGTAAAACTGGGGTGGGGATGATACCCACCAAATTACTGTAGCAATTAATTTCAACCACTTCTGATGGTTTGCCTTGTTAAAGGCCTTCCCTGTTAAAGACTTTACACTGTGTCAATAGTGACCTGGTTAAAGGATTTACAAACACTTTACATGAAGTGTTACCCTGTTAAAGGATTTAATCACCTTTTTTTAAAGGATCTACAAGATAGCTGTTAAGCTAACCTATCAACATGGGGTTTCCTTTCTAATACAATGGCTAAAGAGTATTAGGTATAATAAACCTGATAGCTTACAATCCTTGATTGCTAAATACAGGCACTTGATCTACTTTCCCTAATCTTGATCTCTTGAGATCTAATATTCATTCATATCCCTTGCTTTGTTTTGGTCAAGTAAATGTCTAACTATTGTCATTTCCACTTAATCTTTTTAATACCAAATCTCTACAATGACCTTAATAAAAGGCTCTGCTATTCCTTCTTCTCTTCAACTTTTTTTAAATGGCATCAAGACTCCCTTATAAAGATAAGTGGATCATTATGCATCCTTGGATAAAATTTTCCCGCTCAAACCCTAGAAATTCACCCATTGGCTGCATGCAATTCCAATTTTTTGATTGGCTGCATGAGGATCGCATAGGTAAATGAAAAGATTCGATCTTATCTCCTTATCCTATCATGAGTCATGCATAATCATTTTACATCTTGGTTTTTATTGGCACAAATTCTTATGCTAATCTCACGTTGCTCAGATCATAAAGTAATACTGATGCTCGACAACATCTATTCTGGATTGCTCGACATCCACTATGTTTCTTGTGTTACTCGGCTCCTATAGAATTCCTATGTTACTCAGCTCCTACTGATTCCTGAATAACTCGGCTCCTGTTAACTTCACAATGCTTGGCACACACTATCTTATGATCTACTTGGCACATGTTGAATTCTTTATAGCTTGACATATACTAAAATGTGTTCTGCTCAGCATCAACTATAGTTTGCTCAGCACTATCTATGACTCGGCACATAAAGAAATTCTAGCTCGGCTCCCATTGTGTACTCGACATGTATGGTGAAAATGGTTAAGTGTGTTGACACTCATTTGGAAATCTTATTTATTGGATCAACAAGTTTAGATTACCATGTCAGTGCGGTGGTTGTAACTGGCACATGGCTTAGACAATATTCTATGAAGAACCCTAACTTGTGGTTATTCAAGGATTGGAAAACAGAGAGGAAGATTTTTCATTATTAAAACCTTGTTGTCACATCAAATGTCCACTTGATAAAATATGGTGAAAAGCCACATAATAAGATTCTTTGGAAAGTTCACGAGGTAGACCATGAGGCAATACTCGAGACATTAAAATGTAGAGCAGATCTAGTTGGCTCATTAGATTGAATAGGGAGAGAGGGAGAGAGAGAAAGAGTGATCAATTGGATCCAAATACAATCCACATGACAAGGTGGACCATATTTTTATGATGTGTAAGTGATGAGATAAGTTTAAATCATAGATTTTATGTTTTGATTTGTTTAGAATCTAGATACATTATTTGAATTTATATTAGATTCTTTAATAGGACCAATTTTTAGATTAGCCATTTGAATAAGTGAAAGTTTAGAATTTGTTGTTTAGATCAAAATGTAATGAAAGAACATGAAAATTATTAGAATGTGAATGTTTTGTGATGTAAAGTCATGATTGTGTGCATGTAACCAGAAACTTCAAACTAGTGAAAGAAAGGATACAATGGGAGAAGTTTCCAAGACTCATCAAGCCATGTTGAGTAAGCCACTTGATCATTGATGGAAGCTCAAACAAATAATTCTTTGCATTTGGAACATTGTTACCAATAATGATATAATGACTAACATGCTTTTATCTTTTAATAAAAATCAGGAGGAATCTAGTGGTTCAAATGCTGAAAGTGAGTCTGCTAATAGAGGGACATTTAGGGGCAGAAGATCTAATGGCAGAGGAAGGTCTAGTGGAAGAGGGCCTAGTGTGTTCATTGGTAAGTGCTTTAATTGTAACCAAGTAGGACATCAATCCTTTGGATGAACTGAAAAGAACAAACAAGGATATTACATTTATTTGGTTCTATTCCTTCTTACAATTTTTATTGCCTTATGTGTTTTAGGTTCAAATTTGAAAACAAGACACTCTCATGTGTCCTTTCTTAAATTATTGATGTAGTGTTGCAAAAAATAATTCTTTTCAAATAAATTTCTTTCTAGAGTTGATCAATATAAAATATAGTTAGTATATTCTAAAACAAATAAGAGAACCTAGAAATGACACCTCTTTTTCTCCGAGTTATCTTCATTCCTCTAACAATGATCTTAATCTCATCACTAAAGATAATGCACAGTACAAATCTACTCATGCCAACTATTATTATTATTTCGAAGAAAGAGATGGAAAAATAAAAGTAATCCAACAGGAAGTAAAATAAAAATAGTTGAAACAATCAAGGGAAGTTAGCCACTTGGGACCTTTATATACTTCACCACAACCTTATAAATATATATATTGCTGCCTCATGAGTACCCTTTTTTAAGTGCCTCTTCACCTTCCATGTGACCGCAGTTTGTTCCTTAACTTCTGTCACACTCCAAACATATGCTCTTTTAATGCCCTTACATCAATTAAATAATTCATTATTATTATTATGTACTTAATGTTGCTTTTAATTGCCCATGATCGCTTGTTATTTTAACTAGAGCATTTGTTAACTTTTAATCTAGTAGCAATTTCCAATTCCTTTTGAATGTTTTAAAACTTAATCAAAGTCACTGTTTTGCACATCCACATAATAGTCATAGTTTTCAATACTTTTACCTAACAATTATACTGATTTCTTTAATGTAGAGGATCCATTTCATGGGATCAAGGGCCCTGAGACCATGAAATGGCAATGATTAACCTTGTATTATATAAATCTAACATTTTATACACAAAGAAATGGATGGGAATGTGAACAAGCTAAAAAGAAATGCTAGTCTACTTGGGGGCACAAGGCAATAGATATTCTTCCATTTTAGAAATAATAACTTAGCATTCTTATTTTGCATTTTTTATTTCAATCAAAATTGATTTGAATCATCAATCCGATGACGCTTGTATTTTCAGTATTTGAATTCAATTCCTGCACAATATTTATGAAAGACATCTAACCAAATTTTAAAAAATAGATGTAATAAGCATCAAGACATTATTCATGCTTAGTGTTTCCTTTGATAGAAGAACATAAGTAGGGATAAATATGAACATTTCCTTTTAGAATCTATTTTTCTTTGAGCTTGTGTTTCTATCCTGAATTATTATTCTCATTCATACTTTACTATATCTTTTATTGTTCAATGATGGTGAAACCTGTAAATCAGTAGATGACCTAAGAGTACATTTATGGAAGTTAGAAATAAGTGATCAAAGCTTCAATATCATTTCCCTAAAGCCAATCAACATGGAAGAAATTACAACCATATATCATTAAACACAACATGACAGTGAGTTTAGGACAATGCTGGGTGCTCTAACAGTTTTTGAATTAGCAGGCTCGCTTTCAGTCGAGAAACTAGTTGGGGAGAACCTGGCAGGAGGTACAGACCCTGGAGGAACTGTGGGGGGACCTGGGAAGAATGCTAGATCAAGTTTCCTGGCGGTTGGGGATGATGGTAAGTGTGGACATGTTTTAGACACTTGTTGTGGGGTCCGTGACCCACCCTTGGATTCTGCCTTTGCTTCTCGTGTGTCGGGTCAAGACAAAGAGGAAAAGAAAGATTATGTGGAATCTAATAAAGTTAATTCCTCTGTTGGAGAAAAGGTAGGGTCCTCAGAATAGAAGACCTGGTCTTCACTTTTTGGCAAGAAACCAACTAGCAAATCTTCTTTCCCAGCGGTGACTTCTAAGACTAGTTGGGAGAAAGGTGAGTTCCAGGTCTTTATCCCTGACCCCTTAGTGGATTTTTATGTTTCCTCCATGGATTTTACGCTGGTGGGAAAATTTTTGGGGCAAGAACAGATCTTGATTCTCTAAGGAAAATGGTTAAGAGGAAATGGGCTATTCGCGGGGAGGTGGACATTGCTCCCATGTGGAATGGTTTCTTTCTATTTATTTTTAACTATAAGGAAGATATGAATTTGGTTCTCTTTGGAGGTCCCTAGTCTTTTGGAAAATGTTCTCTTACTATCAAAAAATGGGAGCCTAATATGGTTTTATTAGATTCCTTTTTCCTTTCTACCCCAATTTGGGCCAAACTTCTTGGACTCCCTCTCGAATTTTGGCATGAGGACATTTTTAAAGGTATAGCCAGTTCTTTTGGTGAATTGGTGGCTCTATATAATGCTATTGCGACCAAATCCAAACTCCAGAGTGCTAGACTGTATGTGAAGGTGGTGGATCTGAATCACCTCCCTAAAAAGGTGGATTTAATCTCTAAGCTTGGTAAGAAAACTCAAGTAATCATTTTTGAAGATCTTCCTAATGCTTGTTATGCTTGTAATAAACAAGGTCACTTGGTTAAAAACTACCCCTCCAAGAGTAAAATCCACTCGAGTAGTGAGAAGGAAGTGAAAAAGACTAAGGTTCAGCAAAAGAAGGTTTGGAAACCTAAAGACGTTCATCTCAAAGAGAAGAAAGAGAATGAGAACTCAATAGCTCCACTAGTAGTTGTGGATACTATCTCTGAGCTTCTTCTTGAGGATGGGGCTAGGCTAGTGCCTAAGACGAAGAACATAAACTCTGAAAAAGAAGTGAATGGCTTACAACTTGATCCCATCTTGCCTGAATAAGGTATAGATGACCTATCAGATTTATCAAAGCAAATTGTTCTTTATCAAAAGATGGAGGATAAATGGAGTGATCTTGATGAGATGATAGAGCTTGAAGAAGGAGAATTCTTGGCTGAATCTGGAGCTCATAGAAAGGATGATGAAACTCAACCCAGGGAGATGGAGGTTTTTGCCCCTTTACTTTCCAAGGATACCCTTATTAAGAACCCTCATGTCCTAGAAGTTGTCAAAGAAGATGGAGTAATCTCAAAGCTTAAATCAAATTCAAGGGAAAGGGCTAAAAAAAAGAATAACATAAAGGGGATCGAGACTCGAAGCAATAAATTAGAATTGCATACTAAAGCGAATCTCAAAGCTTCAACCCCAGTAAAACCTGGGAAAAAAATAGACCAGCAGTCCAAGGTGAAACCAGATGTTGGGTCTCTGGATGGACATGGAAGGAAATCTTCTAAGAAAACCAGGGAGTTAGAAAGCTTGTAGAATATTGCTGATGGTTGTCAAGAAACTATTCTGGATTATACCCCTAAAATATGGAAATGAAAATTATTACCTGGAATATTAGGGGGCTGAATAGTTACCATAAACTAGATGTTGTTAGGAATTTTGTTAGAGAACAGAAACCTGATTTTCTTCTACTTTAGGAAACTAAGATGAACAAAGAGAAATCAGAGCAAATAAAAGTTTTTAAAAATTACTCTATAAATACTAGTAGTTTAGAAGGTGCTTCAGGGGGAACCGTGATGCTATGGAAAAAAAATTTCTTTACTGGGACTATTTTGAGGGCTAGTAAATACTTTATGATTGCTAAAATTACTAGTGCTGATCAAAAAGAGGACTGGTATATTGTGAATATATATGCACCCAACATGAAAAGCCAAAGGAAGAAGGTTTGGGACTCTATATCCAATTTTAAAAGTATGGATTACTTTGGAAGGTGGATAATCATGGGAGACTTCAATGTCCCTCTTTATGACCATGAAAAAATGGGAGGTAATGCTACCCAGCTCAAAGGTAGAATGGACCTTAGGGAGTTTATAAACAAAGAGGGCCTAATGGATATGGATCTTCAAGGCATTCAGTTTACTTGGAGTAATAAGAGAGTTGGCAATGATTGTATTCAGGCAAGGCTTGACTATGCTCTTATCTCTCCTGATTGGACAAATTATTTCATCTGCAAGTTGGAAGCCCACCAGAAAATTGGTTCTGATCACTTCCCTCTTATTTTCACTACTAATAAGATTAGTCCTAAGATGAATTTTCCTTTTAGATTTGAGAAGATGTGGATGCAACACCCTCAATTTGAAAGAAAAATGGAAGAATGGTGGAACATCAAAATTGATGGTACTATTCTCTTTAGAGTGACTTCTAAACTTAAAAATGTCAAAAAGAAAGTCAAAATTTGGAATAAAAACTGCTTTGGAAACATTTTTGAGGATAAATATATATTGAAAGAGGACATCCAAAAAATCCAGGATATAATTCAGAAGGAGGGATATTCCCCAGACCTTCTTTTAGAAGAAAATGAAAAGATGACTCAATAGCATGACATCATTACTAAAGAAAAGATCTACTAGAGGCAAAGATCAAGATTGATATGGTTGACTGAAGGAGATAAAAATACCAAATATTTCCATCTATGCACTCTGAAGCATAGAGCCAAATCTCACATTTCACATCTTACTAAGGGAGATTTGAAGATTGAGGAGGATAAGGACATCATGGATGAGATGGTGACTTTTTTATCTGATTTTATGACAGTGGACCCCAATATCAATATGGAACACTAGGCTAAATTTTTTAGAGTGATCCTCACTCTAGTTTCAAAGGATCAAAACAAATTATTAAGCTCAATTCCTAAGAATGATGAAATTTTCAAAGCTTTTAGTTCTCTAGGAGGAGAAAAATCCCCTGGTCCTGATGGCTTTCCCATGTTTTTCTTTCAGAAACTTTGGAAACTTGTTGGAAAAGATGTTTGTGATGCGGTAAAGGAATTCTTTGGGGTAAAATAAATGATGAAGGAAGTCAATTCCACCTTCTTCTGCTTGATTCCTAAGAAAATTGGAGCTGATTCACCTGATCAGTTTAGGCCGATCAACCTTTGTAATTCCTTCTATAAAATTATCTCCAAAGTGCTTACTACTAGATTGCTTCTAGTGACCCCTTTGATCATTGCTGACCAACAAAATGGCTTCACTCCAGGTAGACAAATCCTCAATTTTGTGATTTTTGCTCATGATAATATTCATTCCTTATCTTGTTCTAACAATCAAGGATTTGTAATGAAAGTGAACGTTGCTAAGGCTTATGACAAAGTTGATTGGTCTTTTCTCTCAAACATTTTGTTTACCTTTGGCTTTGACAACAAGGTTTTTCGACTGATACATCAGTTGATCTCTACTTCTTCTATTACTATCCTGGTTAATGGTAGCTCTTCTCATTTTTTTAATCCCTCTCGGAGATTGAGACAAGGGGACCCTTTATCCCCCATTCTCTTTGTTATTATGGCTAGTTTTTTGGGGAGGTACATTAGGGATCTAGTGCATAAAGGAGTTATTAAGGGCTTACAACCCTCTTTCCATCCTCTTATATGTTCTCATGGCCAATTTGTTGATGATACCATCTTTATGGGGAAATCTGAAGTCAGGGAAGCCAGAAGTTTGAAGCAAGCAATTAATCTTTATTCTTCTACCTCAAGCCAACTGGTTAACTGGAATAAAAGTGCTATGTTCTTTCTCAATACCCCTATTCTTAGACAACATAAAATTGCCAAAATCCTTGGTTGTTCTATAGGGTCTTTCCCTTCTTCCTATCTAGGTCTTCCTTTAGGCTTGAAGGCTCTGGATTCCTTCTAGGAAGACCTTATTAACAAATTCAGCAAGAAGTTGGCTGGTTGGAAAGGGAACCTTTTAAGCCAGGTTGGTAAATTAATTCTTCTTAAAGCTTCACTCCAAAGTATACCAACTTATGCTTTAAGTCTTTTTAAAATCCCCACTAAATTTGCTGAGGCTATTGACAAAATTCAAAAGAATTTTTTATGGACTGGTGCAGAGGAAAAAAAGAGAATGCCTTTAATTGCTTGGGACCAAGTTTGTAAACCGGTCAGGGAAGGTGGACTGGGCATTCGAAAAATCAGAAGCATGAATAAAGCTCTTCTAGCTAAACAAGGATGGCATGTCTTTCATGAAAACAAAGAGTGGAGTACCATTTGGAAACACAAGTACCTTCTTAATTCTATTTCTTTTCCTAATTTCTTCTCTTCTTTTGATGTTGCTCATCCTTCCTCCATTTGGGGAGTTGTGCAGGGAACAAAGAAAATTCTTGGAGAAGGGTGCTCTTGGAAAATTGGTAATGGTATTAGGGTGAGATTTTGGGAAGATGTTTGGCTTAAGGATCACCCCCTGATTGAAGATGTTCAAGATATGACATAGGTTGACTTATGCAAGTAGAGATATGGCACTCTTGTTAGTCATTACTAGCAGAATGACTCTTGGGTGAACTTGAAGGACATTGATCAATGCTTCAATCACATCCAATTATCTCTCAATGTTGTTTCTCTCCATCCTTCTTTTGAGGATGAGATTATTTGGTATGTTGATCCTAGTGGGCAATTCAAAGTTTCTTCTTTCTTTGTTTCTAAGAAGAAGGAAAATCTTCCCTTTTGGTCGTAGGCTTGGACTAAGGGTCTCATTCCTAAAATTAACATCTTCTTTTGGGTCCTGCTTCAAAATAAAATTTTGACCCTTGATAACTTGTAGAAAAGAGGTATAAATTTGGTGAATAGGTGTATTTTATGCAAGAATGGATTTGAAGATAGAGACCACCTATTTCTGAACTGCTCTTATACCCAGAAAGTCTGGACTGAGATCCTTATGTATTGGAATTTGACCTGGGTTCATCATAACAATGTGGAATATTCTTTTAAAAGCTGGCAATGCCCTTCTAAGAATTTTGATGTTCAATTCCTATGAAAAATTACTCTTCCTCATCTCTAGTGGGGTATTTGGAAAGAAATAAATAATAGAATTTTTAGAAACAGAGAGGTTCCTGGATGGGTGCTTGGTCAGAATATTATTAGAGCTTTTAAGGAGAACTTCAGATCTCTGAAGAACCCTAATAAAACCTTTCTTGTTGATAATCCAATGCATTCCAAAAATCCTAAACTTCAAACTGATAACCCAAGATTGACCATCACTTGGAGTTCCCCCCCTTATGGTTGGATTAAAGGAAACTTTGATGGTATTGCTAAGGGCAACCCGAGAAGTGTGAGTTGTGGAGGTGTGTTGAGAGATCATAAGGGAAATGTTAAAGATGCTATAGCAATCCCCATAGGAAGGACTAATAGTCACATTGCTGAAGCAACGACTGCCCTTTATACTATGAAAATTGTCATGGATTTGGGATGTCCGAATTTATGGTTGGAAGGTGACTCTCTAAATATTGTGAATATCCTAAATAATAAAAGTTCTATCTCATGGTCGATAGAGGCCACAATCAAGGAGATCAAATACCTTATTCAAAAATTTGAAAAAGTTGTCATATCCCGTACCTTTTAGGAGGCCAATGGTGTTTCTGATTGGATTGCCAACTATGCTATCCTATCAGGGCAAAAGGTGAGGTGGACTGATGTATTAACTAACCAAGTTGATCTCAAAGCAATTATTCATTATGAAGCCATCCATGTGCAAGTGGGAAATATTTGTAAAGATTAGAAAGTTAATGATTTCATGGAGTGAGCATATTATTGCCAGATTTTCTTCCCCAAAGAAGTACACTCGAATGCAATGTGGTTTTTGCACATCTCTGAAAAAGGGAGTCTCTTTTGATGGGACGAAAAATAGTTTTCATTTTAACTCTTTCACTCTCTGCGTCTGGTTACTCTGGTTTGAGTGTGTTCTCAATTCTTTGTAGAAAGGAAATGTGACCTATTATCTAGAGCGAGTCAATGGTTTTAAGCCACACATCACTACGGCTTTCTTTAAGAACTGGTCCAATGAAAAATTCACTCTCCATGGTGTTACTATGAAACTTACAGAGGATTTTATCGCAGAGATCATGGGGCTCTCCATGGCGGGCATAAAATTCACCAAGCAAACCAGTATTTCAAATGCAGCCTACAAAAATTTTCCAAAAATGAAAGACGAGGAGAAGCAACTAGAAAAGAGTGTTGATTTCTTTGATGTGCATCAGATAAAGGAGATCTGGAGGGATGTTCTTTGCTGTATCCGTGAGTATTTCATACTTGATGGAAGAAGTAAAAGAGTTCATAAATGCCACTTTATTTTTTTAAATCACTTCAGACATAAAGATAGAATATCTTTCCCCTTCTTTCTACGATTTTCTTTACTTCATAGTTTAGAAGCTCATAAGAAGAAGAAGTCCAAACCCATTTTACATGAAGAGTTGATTCTTCTTATAGAGAGGTATTGTAAAAATAAACACATTGCCTCCACTCCCTCTAAGGACAAGAAGAAGGACTCCATTAAGAGTAAGAAGGGTGACTCTGTTAAGGGTAAAGATAAAGCCCTAAATTTGAAACCCTCGGCTTCTCAAAAACATGAGGATGACAAGTGTAAGATCGAGAAATTGGAAAGCTATGAGAATATTAACCCTAAGGTTGAGGAAGATACTGACGCTAGGGATTTAAGCTCTAATTTGGATGGGTAGCCGGAGACTGAAGGTAATAATGAAAAAGGGAAAGAGGAAGCCAATAGTGAAGGTAATTCAGAACAGAGTAAATATGTTAATGAGGGTAACCAAGCTATATCTAGTGGGGGTGATAAAGAGGAAGATAATACTATTGGGAACCCTATTGAGAAGAGTAAGGAGGACCATACGACTAAGACTGCTTCTCCTGTCAAGGGGATAGAGGAAGAAAAAAAGGACTCTGCTCACACAGAGGACTCTGCTGGGGTTTGAAAGCAGGATCAAATGGAAATGGAGGAAAACAATGACAATGTCCGTTCCCCCCCACATGGGACTGCTGAAGATGATAGCGACTCAATGTAGAGGGATACCATGCTCTCCTTCCTGCATTCTGCAAAGGATAAAGCTGACACCATGCTCAAAGTAGATTCCTAGATCTACAATGAAATGATGGGTTTGAAGAAAAAGGTGGAAATTCTCCAACATAACCTAGATACTATCAATGTCAAACTTAGCCAACTGGAAGGGCAGATGGGAGACATCCCTAATAAACTTAACAACTATGAGCAGAACCTCTGAATGCTAATCAAGGAGAGTGGCACTAAGATGGAACAGGTCACCTCAAGTATATGTGTGGCCGCTGCAAGCCTGGGAAAAAGGGCTAATGAAGATATCACTTCGACTGATGGTCCGAGCAAAAGAACAAGGTAGAGCTCGAGGAAGAGTGCAATGAAAGTTGTTGCTACTTCGGCTACTGACACCATTCAAGAGACAACTGCAATTGGTAAGGAAGCTGCTAAAATGATCTCGGAGCTGCAATAGTGGCTCTGGGTTGGGTTCCCTGGTTTAGTTTCTGTCTGTTCTAGTTACTGGTTGGGGTCTCTGGTCCTGGTTTTTGGTTTTTATTGTTTTGACTGTTTGTGGTTCTAGATCCCTGTAAAACTTGGTTAGTTTGTTCTTGGAATTTTCTAGTGGTTTCAGGTCCCTATAAAACCTAATTTTGATACTATTCTACAATTTATTGTAGGTTTCTTTTACCTGGTTGGACTATAATGCTTTATCTTTCTGCTTTTTGTTAAAGGGTTTCGGGTTCCCTTCAAAACCTACTTTTACCGTAATCTAAAACATGGAAGAAATTACTAGTAGTTGTTGCTTTTTTTTTTTTTTGTAATACACTATAACTCTACAATAGGATTTTGATTTTGCTACAGTAAATGGTAGTTCTCACCATTGTTTAAAATTAGTTTATCTTTATTATCTTCAGTAGAGATGAAGTAGTTTTTTATAGGAATGATTCAATTTTAGGTTGAAATAATTTTAGGATTTTCTTCAGGTGTGATAGTCTATCCAAGAGATGCAGAATTAACTCTATAAAAATTGTCTTGCTTGAATAGAAAACATCTCTCAGTGAAACAAAGATTATGCATTCCCCTTCACCCTATGGTCAACATCAAAGTTTGAAAAATGGATGATTTTAGTGGGTTTTGTTTTAGAATCTATTATAGCAATAGTCTCTCTTGCTTGGGTATAAGAGGAGGTAAAAACTATTGAAAGAGTGCAATGGTGTTCAAAGGGTTCATTATTATTTTTTCAGCATTTGGTGTCTTTACTTGCTATAATGATTTATGTGAAATCCATTCAACAATTAGATTAATCTTCTTACAATTTTTGTAGTAAATCACTACATGTCATCCGCATTAGGCTCTAAAAGGGCTGAATTGTTTCCATATTATATGAAATTTCAGTGTTAAGAGAAAATGATAGATGTTTTACCATGTTTCTTGGATCAAATTTTCCAACAAAAATGTGGCTAGTCTAGGACCAAACTAAATTGTAATAGGCTTGAAACATTGATGAGGTCTATTGAGAATGTTCAATGTAAAATTTAAAAAAATAGTATAAATTTCGTCTAGGAAGATAGTTTTGAAAAAAAATATTTTGACTAAATCTAATGAAGTAACTATGTAAAGGATAGATGTAGTAAAAGAAATAGTTGACTATTTTCATATCATACATTATCTATATTGGTCTATTAGGCATAAAGTGCAACATATATCCAATGTATTGATTTCATAAAAAAATGTATCCCAAGAAATAACACTAAAAGTAAAAGTTGGTACTTAAGTTTAAGAAATATATAACACTTGCTAATATCTAACCTAGCAATAAAATTGCTAGTGGAATTTTCTTTGATAGACATAAAAATATTAAATTTTCAACCCTATCCCCTTAGTGAAAATGCTCAACAATAGAAGCAAGAAAGTTAGGGGTAGTTTCAACATTTTATTTCTCCAACTTTGCACCCTTTTTCTTAAAGGATTGCTAAACTATACCTGTAGGAAATGGTTTGAAATTGAATTTGTAATTCCCCAATTGTATGAGGTTCAATAATTGGAAACAATTCTTCATATAAGATTTGAGATTTTCTATACTTTAATGTCAAACAAATGAAGCAATTAGCTATCTTTCATTAGCCAAGTCATGGAAAGTTAAAGCATTTAGTTTCATATTCTATCTTTCATTAGCCAAGTCAACCAAGTTAATCCTTAGACCATTCAACCACCCTTCTCAATCTGTACAGCACGTGGGAAAATGAAAATGCAGCAATTTTGACCCAAAAATCTAGTAAATTTTATTGAAATCAGCAAAAATCCATACATCAACCAACTTTTTTTGCTGGGAAGGTTGGATCATACATTTATAAGCATGTTTGACTGATCAAATACCTAGGGAATAGTTATAATTAGTTCAAACTCCTCCATTAGCAATATGCAACTTTTAAGCAAAAATTGCTTTGCAACTTTTGAATGGTGCATAGCAACTTTTTATTGCATATCCAATTTTAATTGAAATTGACTACCTAGGACCTCTAAACTATTCTAGGACTCTTATTAACCTCATCTAAGATGTTTCCACCTATTACCTAATTACTTAATGCCCTATAGGCCTTAGGGACTCATGGTTTATAGAATTACCAAATGAGCCTCAAGCCTTTACAAATGGGCTTATAACATCATGAAATTATTCCTAACATCCTAAAACCTTATTGTCTTGCTCATGATTCCTTTAGGAAGGTGGTGTAGTGCAGGATCCTTATGGAATGCCCCATGATGCCCCATGATGAATTTTGTGCTACTGGAGAGCTACTAATTTGTCATAAGGTCTTATCCTATCAAAACAAATGGTTCTAAGGTCTTCTAGGCCTTTTTCAAGTTTGATTTTAGCATTTTTTCTTATTTCTTGCAATTTGACCCTATTGTGTGAACCCTTGACAACTTTGGTATTTTTATAAACAGATTTATTCATGAGGTCATAGGGGTCTAGTAATCTCTTAAGGTCTTATTAGGAGTCTTAGGAGATGTTAGTATCTTTAGAGGTCATAATAAAGTCATAAAAAACAAATAAGTTGCGTAACTAGAACAAGAATGCAGCATTTGTGCATATAATAAGGATTATTGTTTGTAATGGTTCCCTCCAATGGTCACAACCTTTGAAAATTGGTTGGACCATTTGGAGGAAGCTCTTCATAAGCCCTTATAGGTAGGTAGAAAACATAGATGTACTTTTTCTTTGAAACTAGTAAAGAAATCCATCATTTTCCTGCAAAAAAACTTTTTTTTCTGTACATTGTATAGACTGTATAGATTAGGGGGCCTAGAGAATTAGTTTTTATTGAAGGTTACTGAATCATCTTTCAAATGAGCCTACTCTAAGCTCTTGAAATGTTTGGAGGTGCAAGATATAAGGTTTTTTGTGAAAGTTACTTTCAAACCCTCACTACCTAGGGTTTTGAACAAAAATGTTGATTTCTCCCATTTTAATGGTTGGAAATTCTAATTTTTGGTGGAATGGGAGGTTGTCATATGTACTTTATGATTTTGGTGGTTTCTAGGCTAGAGATAATGGTGGTTGTACGAAATTTGCATTAAAGAGTTGGCATTACCATGTGACAACTCAACTGCATTATAAAACTTGTGGATTTGCATGCCTTGGGGTTTGTGCCAGTAAGTGAAACTCTAGAATATACCTTCCCTTGTCATTATCTAACTATTTGATGCTTTTTTTTTGGTCTTTTCAATTGGAATTTTGGTACTTCCTTCATTAAGGTGACCTAATTGAAGGAATTAGGCTTGTAGAACAATCCAATTTTGGAAGGCTTGTAATTGGTGTTAGCACTTGTCCTTTTGGAGATTCAAAAAATTCCATAAAGGGTATTTGAAATGCCAATTAGTTCCTGAGGTCCTTTGGAAGATATTGTATTTGTTGCACATTTTGTCTTTGGAAGGGCTAGTAACCTAAAATGTTGATTAAACTTATTGGTGAGAATCCACCACTCTTGGGTGTTGAGTAAAGTTGCTAAGTGTCAAGTTATATGGATTAATGTTGATCCATTAGTATTGTCTTTGTGTCATGGTGTAGAATTTTTGGGAGTCTGTTTGTCCTTTTGAATTGAAACCAACATTGTTCTTAACATACCCTAACCTCTACATCAGCTTATAACATCATGAAATTATTCCTAACATCCTAAAATCTTATTGTCTTGCTCATGAATCCTTTAGGAAGGTGGTGTAGTGCAAGATCCTTGTGGAATGCCCCATGATGCCCCATGATGACTTTTGTGCTACTAGAGGGCTACTAATTTGTCAATTAGGTCTCTTAAGACACCTTGGAAGAGTTAGGCATTGGGATTTAGGTCTAGCCAAGTGGATGGTTAAATCCAATTGAATACACATTATATAACTCATAGAAGTATTATTTAACCCTTGGTTAAGGCCTTTGCATATTTGGAGTTATTTTTAGTCATATGGAGTTTGTAGGTGTTTTTGGCAACTTGGATAACTTGCTTGCTTGAAGAAGTTTGGAAGTGCAGTTAGTCTTGTGGTTCCAAGGGTGTGGAGTTCAATGGGTTAAGCCTTTTGAATGATTATCCTCTAATAAAATATTGAGTGGGTTGGGTCATTGTTTTAGTTATAGTTGAGGAAGATATAAGGGCATTGTTTCAAAGCAAAGGGATAGTTAGTTGTTTCTACATCAAATCATTGGTTGACCACTGACCTCTACATCACTTAAGGTGCCATCTCTACTTATAATTGAACAAACTATATCATTCACTCTCTACATAAACAGTGCTAATTCTTTATTTGCAGTCACCAAAGAAGAGGGCTAATAAAGTTGAAGCACCAATGATAAAGGGTGAGATGCCAAAATCTTCAATGTTTATTAGAGCAGAGTATGCAGTAAAAGCACCAAACTGCCCTTCCAAACTCCAATCAGCACCTTAACTTGCTTTCAACCTCCAAAAAACAACTAGGTCTTCTTCCAAGGTTAATGATTGATCCACTTGACCTCTAACACATGTAGAATCTACCTCTAAGTGGACTCCACTTCACAAGCCCAACCCTCAAACCTAGGGTGCTCAAACAACTTGGACCAACCACAACACTTAGGGACTCCCTATCACCAATAGGCTTAAAATGAAAAATACTTCTTAAATGGTTCCAACACTAAAATTTTCTGATGGAAATGGTTTTTTATAGACTCAAACCAATAAGAAAACCCCAACTTTGAAATTTCTCACACTCAACAATCAAATTGTAAAAGTTGTTACCAACACTTCTTATTAGGACAATTCTTAGTTTCAATGGTCAAACTCTCAAACCATACAAAGGACCATCCAATTTTTTTACATCACTAAACACCCTTAAACCACTCCTAAGAGATTCCAAAAGATCAATCAAAAACTCTACTCTAACATCAAGTTATGCCCACTTTGTGTCACAGTCCTAAATGGCCAGTTTAGGCTAGGTTACAAGGAAAACATAAACAAATGGGTTCACAGACTTGGTTCAACCCCTTGGATCTCTTCTAAACCTTTAATTTCTCCTTCTAAACCCTTCACTTGGGTCAAATCAATCAACTTGGGAGTCTGATCCTTCTTTTTCCTTCAAAACTAGACTAGACATAAGATTATGTTCAGTCTAGGGCTTGCTCATAAAAATAGGTTCCCTACTCATACAACCCTAAAACTCTTCCATCTTAAATAAACCTCTCCTAAATTGTATTCCACAAAGTAGCATTTAAATCCCATGGTTTTTTTGCAAGTTATGAGGCCATCTTGTTGAAACCTTCAGATTTAGGGTAAAT
This sequence comes from Cupressus sempervirens, assembly GCA_028749045.1. Taxonomy (NCBI): domain Eukaryota; kingdom Viridiplantae; phylum Streptophyta; class Pinopsida; order Cupressales; family Cupressaceae; genus Cupressus; species Cupressus sempervirens. The sequence goes on from CM053791.1 coordinate 146,734,517, forward strand.
CCAAGTAACCTTCACAAAATCTGCTATAACTTTTGTTCTAGATAAGATAAAAACTTCAAACCAAATGTAATGGAATCTAGACTCAAACCTCTATCAAACCATATGAAACTTGTGCCACTCCCATTCTATACAGGCCATAAAAATTTGAAAAAATGGTAAAAAAGATAGAAATTCTAAGTTTTATTCACCAAATGCTATCCACTCGTCCGTACAATGACCTTACCCACGTGTGGAGACCTTAAATAAGTTCCTTCCAATGGTTACAACTTTCATTTGGATGGTTGGAAGACCATACAACTTCCTTTTTTTAGTTTGACAACAAAAATTGCAAAAATTGCTCTATAGCAACTTTTTGCATTTTGCAACTTTCTTGCACTTTTGCACTTTTTTTACAAGCCTTTAATCCAAAGGTGTATTAATGACTCAAATCCACCTAAAACATCCTTAAAACATCAAAATACTCAAAATCACACCTATTATGACTCCTTGGTTACATATGGTCACTTGTCTTATAACCACACCAATGTGCCATTGTACCTTACAATTGAGTCTTTTATTACAAGTATGGATCAAACTTCTTTCCTAATGATTCTAACCTACGAAACACCTTGACTTCATTCCTAAGAGCCTTAGGTACCCTGCACCACTAGGGTTCTCAACTGACTTAGATCAATCACAACTTCTTAGGGACTCCCCTTCTCCAATAGGTCTAAAAAGGAAAACTCTCCCTAGATGGGTTTAGAACTCAAATTTCCTAATAGAAAAGGTTTCTATGGACCTAATCTCTCAAAAACACCCAACTTTAAAGTTCTCAAACCCCAACAACTAATTTGCATAATTGTTACCAGCATTTCTAATAGGGCTAATCCTAGCTTTCTCAATCAAACTCCCAAACTTTGCAAAGGGACACAATATATATTCATCTCTTTAGACACCCTTTAACCACCTCTTAGAGATTCCAAAAGATCAAACTCTAACTCTGTTCCAGCACCAACTAACACCCACTTTGAGTCACAGACCTAATTGGCCAAATTAGGCTAGGTTACAAAGGAAGTATGAGTAAATGGGTTCAAAAACCTGACTCCACCCATTGGAAATCTTCTTCACATCCAATTAATCCTCCTACACCCTTCACCTGGGTCAAATCAATCAGTTTGGAAGCCTGAACCTTATTTCTTCTTCAAATCTAGACTAGACATATAACAATGTTTAGTCTAGGGCTTGCTAGTAAAAATAGGTAACCTATAGTTATAAATATTTTACATCTTGAAGTAACCTCTCCTAACTTGCATTACTCAAAGTGGCATTGAAATCCCACAGTGGAATTGCAAGTTAGGAGGCCATCTTGAAGAAAGCCTAAGATTTAGGGTAAATCTGACCAACCTCTACAAAAATTGGTGTAACTTTTGTTGTACATAAGATAAAGACTTCAAAACAAATGAAATGGAGCACTAAATCAATCCTATATCCAACCATACCAAACTTTCACTCTTTCCAATCCATATAGGCCATACAATATTGAAACAATACAGAAAAAGACATAAATTATGAGTTTTATTCAATGTTTGATGTTCACCCGTCTGTACAATGGGTTTATCCTCTTGCGGAAGCTTTAAATAGATGTCCTCCAATGGTCAAAACCAATTATAAACACTAACACTAATCATTTTCAACACTAACCAACAAGAACACTAAAATATTGAACTCAATCATAACAAAAGATAGATTATTATACTTGAACTCATGAAAAAAACTAGCTCAGTGGTCAAGTTGATCACATATAAGTAAATATATCTAGTATTTTTGGATATCTTTGTGAATATTCTTTTTGTTCCACTTGGAATGAGGTTCTAATTCACTCTACAACTCAAGATATTCCCATTTTACTAACAGTTGTCCCCATTTTGTGGCATTACCTAGGGTTTCATCTATTTTCCCTCATATCTTGAGATTCCACCATGGAAAATTAATGAACCTTGGTGGAATCTGAGTTAGGAAATTTTTTTTTATGTTTCTTTTGGTTTTAGGTCAAAAGAATGAGTCTAGAGAGAAAAACTTGATGCCCTAGGCATGCAAGATCCATGTGCATGCTAGAAATTTTTAGCAACATCTTCCATAACTCACTATAGAAAAGGTTTCAAGGCTTGAAAATTGGTATATGACCATAATAAATGATCCCCCTCATGTTTAAATTTATATATTGAAGTTTTTCTCAAGGGGTAAAGTACTTCCTTTGTTAATGGATGCCTAATTGCCTACATTCCTAAGTGAGCTTTAAAAAACTCAATTGCTGCATACTTCTCTTGAGATCCCAAGGATTTAGTATGTTGTATAAAACCAAAAAGGGTATCCAAATCAATGATTCTTTTCTTTGGGTTGTGAGGATATGTTTGTGATTTTCCATGTTCAAGGCTACATGCCTAATCTTAAGTTTGTGAAGCAACTAGCCAATGAAAGTTGCATAGTTTGAATCTAATGTTGGATTCATGTTATTTTGGACCTAAATAGACCCTTTCCATGCTTGGAAGTCACCCCTAGTCCTTATTTGTATTTGTGGGGTTTTGTGTCAAATAAGCCTTGTGATGCCCTTAAGAGCAACTAGTGATTAGTTGTCTTTGTGATAGGTTTTCCTTGTGATTGGGGATTCTTAGGATTGGTTGGGTTTCTTAAAAAGTTATAAAGGTCCTTAGGGTAATTATGTTAAGTTTTAGGCATCTAGGAGTTAAGATGTCAAAAATTGCAAAAAATTGTGAAAGTTGTCAAAGCAAAATTGCAAAAATGCTGACAACTTTGCAAAAGTTTGGGAATTGGTGAAGGGATGAGCATTTGGAAATAAGTTATTTTACTATTGCCAAACCTTTTCCAAGTTGTAGAATTGGAATCAAGTGAAAAATGTAAAAATTGCACTTTTTGTGCAAAGTTACATTGTTGGAAGTTGTAAAAGTTGCTCAAATTTGCAGCTTAGTGGAAAAAGGGTTGTGGGATCGAACTGTCTATTTTGTTAGATTCAAGTGGCCAAGTAAACCCTATCCCCAACTTCATCCCATCCTATTGAGCACTTGAATGTTCTCGAGCATGCTGAACCAGAATGTCCCTAAGGGTCACTAAATGCCATAGGGCTGTGATCTTTGATGGGGCATAACTTAGAGCTCGTGCGAGGTATAGATGCAATTATAGTTCCTATAGGACCATGTTGCAGAGAACTACAATAACCTCTCTCATTTTTTGGAGGTCATACTCCATTTTGATTTTGCGACGCCATCTCGGGTGATGCTAAAACTTGTAGTGTTGGCCAGTACAAAGTTGCCAACTGCCATATCTCTATCACCTTTTGTTGTGGGATCAAACTGTCTTTGTGTTAGCTTTGAGTGGCTAGGTAAACCCTATCTCCAACCTCATCCTATCATGTTTAGCACTCAAACATTCTCGGGCATGTCGAACCGAAACATCCTTAAGGGTCACTAAATGTCACAGGGCTGCGATCTTTGATGAGGCATATCTCAGAGCTCATAGAAGGTATGGATGCGATTCTAGTTCCTATGGGACCATGTTGCAAAGACCTACAATAACCTCTCTCACTTTTTAGAGATCATACTCTATTTTGATTTTGTGATGCCACCTCAGGTGATGTTGAAACTTGTAGTGTTGGCTAGTACAAAGTTGCTAGCTACCAAATCTCTCTCACCTTCCATCATGGGATCGAACTGTCTTCTCTGTTGGCTCCAAGTGGCTGGGTAAACACTATCCTCAACCTTGTCCCATCCTATTTAGTGCTTGAATGTTCTTGGGCATGCCAAACCAGAATGTCCCTAAGGGTTACTAAATGCCATAGAGTTGCAATCTTTGATGGGGCATATCTCAAAGCTTGTGCGAGATATGGATGCAATTCTAATTCCTATAGGATTGTGTTGTGGAGACCTACACTAATCTCTCTCACTTTTTATAGATCATACTCCATTTTGATTTTGTGATGCCATCTCGAGTGATGCTGAAACTTGTAGTGTTGGTCAGTACAAAGTTTCCAACCGTCAAATCTCTCTCACCTTTCATTGTGGGATCAAATTTTCTACTCCATTAGCTCTGAGTGGCTAGGTAAACCCTATCCCCAACCTCCTCCTATCCCATTTAGCACTCAAATGTTCTTGAGCACGCCAAACTAGAATGTCCCTAAGGGTCACTAAATGTCATAGAGCTGCGATCTTTGACAGGGCATATCTCAAAGCATAAAGCATGGTAGAAGACTTGGAATACTGCATGATTTGGGATTTGCAATTCATTTGGTTTGTGTTGTGACGATCTCCAACATGTGGCGTACAAATTACTACATCTAGGAGTTGATAGGATGGTGTAGTGTATTGTTTGGATTGGCGAGTGTTAATTGATAAGTAGGAATCCAATGAGTCATGAGTGTTCTATTCATTCTCATGAGAGATGGTTCATGCAAACCACTACTCATGCAATAGGGGTCAATGAATTTGACTCAGAAACAACATAGTTGAATCTTGATAGAAATATCACAATTTGACATGTTGTGGAATATATATGTTACTTATCAATTAACAAGCTTATGGGGATTACTAATGAATGGTTCATAAGGCACAACACTTGATGAAGCTTTTACAAATGGAGTTGCAAGAAGAGTGGTTTTAACCATCGGGGAAACTTTTTAGTTAACCACACTTGAGTTGGAGTAGTACTAGGACAGGTGACCTCCCAAGAAGTATTGGTACTTCACCTCTCTAAGAATCAATTAGATTCAATGAGTGTTAAGTGTTCTATTCATTATCATGAGAGATCAGTTTGTGTAAACCACTACTCATGAAACATGGGTCAATGAATTTGTCTCAAATACTACACAGTTGAATTTTGATAGCAATATCACAATTTGACTTCTTGTAGAAATGTCTCCTACTTATCAATCAATGAGCTTAAGGGGAATTCTAATGATTGGTTCATAAGGCACAACACTCGGTGAAGGTTTTGTAAATTGTGTTATAGGAAGAGTGGGTCTAACCATAGAGGAAAATTTATAGTTAAGTGTGCTCAAGCAAGAGTAGTACTGGGGTGGGTGACATCTTAGGAAGTCCATGTACCTCAAATCTATGAGAATCACCTAGATCCAATGAGTGCTAAGTGTTCTAGTCACTCTCACAAGAGATGGGTTCTTGTGTCCCACTACTTGTGAAACATGGGATAATGAGATTGACTAAAAAATTACACATTTGAATTCCATTAGTGCTATCACAATTTGAATTGTGAAAAAAGATCTAAGCTTACTTATCAATAACAAAATTTTCTAGACCATTTGACCTATCCTGGCATATACATAGATATCTAGTCTCCATGGTGATAGATTGATTGATTTATGAGATGCACACATGCACAAATAGGAAAATTTGTGAGAAGAAGAAAAGTATTTTTTAATAGGATTGACTAGCATCCCATAAAAACCTCCTAAACCATTCAATTATATCCTTTTTCTAGTTCATATTGAAACACACAAATATTATGAATGAAATCATACCCCTTTTTGTTTTTTGTTTTGTTAATGATGTTCCTCTTGTCATGATTTTGGATTGATAAGGACTCAAGTCTATAGGGGGTTTGATTGTTTCCTTGTCTCTTAAGTTTTAACAAGATTATCTTATGCATTTGATCTACTTTACGAAATTTTCACAAATGAGTTGGCATTACCATGTGACAACTCTACTGCATTATGGAATTTGTTAATTTGCATGCCTTGGGGTTTGAACCAGTAAGTGAAACTTTGGAATCTACCTTCCCTTGTCCTAACCTAATCGTTGGATGCATTGGTTTGGTCTTTCTCACTAGATTTTTGGTACTTCCTTTGTTAAGGTGACCTAATTGGGGCAATTAAGCATGTATAACAATTCAGTTTTGGAAGGCTTGTAGATGGCTTCAGCACTTGCCTTTTTGGGGATATAAAAAACTCAATAAAGGGTACTTGGAATGCTAATTAGTTCCTAAGGTCTTCTGGAAGATATGGTACTTGTTGCCTAATTTTTCTTTGGAAGGGCTAGTAGCCTAGATGCTGCATTATGAGGACAAAGTTATGAAATTTGTGTTTGGGTTGCTGTTTGGCCATGGTTCCTTAGTTTTAGTGTTGGGATGAACCCCTTAACATGTTGATCAGCCTTATTTGTGAGAATCCACGATTCATGGGTGTGAAGCCAAGTTTGCTAGTGTAAAGTTGTATGGATTAATGATTATCCCTTATTGTTATTGTTGTGTCAAGGTGTAGAAGTTTGGGTGTATAATCTATCTTTTTGGATTGACATCAGCATTGTGCTTATTGTAACCTAACCTTTGCATCATTCTACCTATAAAATTCTATCTTCTATAAGGTACAACATTGACCAAGTGTGCATATAAGGAAATATAAGCATTGGAATACATGTGAGTGCCCATTACAATTGGTATTCTATGATGGTAGATCTAACATATGGAATTAGGGTATGTGCAGGATCATGGTGTGCCAAAAAGTGGCGATGTGAAAAAAATAGAGTTTGAAGATGTCTAAAAGCACTTCAAAATTCACTCTGACTTTTTTCACCTATCTAGGTACCAAACTTGGAAAGTAAGGCCGAGCCTTATCAGATATCCGATAATCAAGATAATAATATTATCATAATATAATAATTATAATTATTATACTATAATATAATATTATAATAATAATTATTATACTATAATATAATAATATTATTATTATATTATAATCATATAATATTATACTATAATAATAATATTATATTTTAATAATATAATAATGTATTATATTATAATAATATAATATAATATTTAGGCAAGAGCCTACAACACAACAGTAAATTGTGAGCCTCTTATTGAAGAGGTCTTGGGTTCAAATCTACCCGTGCTTAATAAAATAATAATTAATAATAATACATAATAATTAATCATGGCTTCGGCCTCTTACTGATTATATATATATATATATATATATAATATAATATAATATTTTATATTATAGTATATAAAATATAATATAATAATATTATTATATAATATAATAATTATATTATATTTATAATAATATAATAATATTTTATATTATAATATATAGTAATGTAATATAATATATAATATAATATAATATAAAATATAATATAATGTAATATAATATATATAAAATATAATATAATAATAAAAATGTAATATATTATAATATAATATATAATAAAAAAGTAGTATATTATATAATATATGCGGCGAATATCGGATATCTGATATTATATCAGATATCCAATACCTGTGACATTACATAAAAAAAATCACAGACCCGCAGGCCCTTATTTTGCATATTTGGGGGCTAGTATTTGCACCGCGATCAGATATTAGATATATACAATCGAATATCAGATATCAAGGCATGTTTTTTTTTGTTTTTTAACTCATTTTAAACCTAAATTCAATAGATTTTAGCATGATTTTGTTTTTTTTAGTTGAATCTAGGGTTTTTTGAAAAAAAATGTTAAAATTAAGGTTTTTTTCTAATATATTACATTTTGCAATTCAATAGGAATAGCTAATCAAAATGATGACACTAAGGCCAAGAATAATATTCCTCGTAACCCCCCACCAAACAATCTAGTACCCCTGCAAAACCGTCCAACAAATGATCCTCTACCCCCTCAAAACCCTCCTCGAATCGAGGATTTGATAAATGAAAAACTCACTGAATTGAGAGGTTTGCATAGAACATATAATAACATATCCGCATTGGCTCCTATGTTATCCATGTTAAACACCATAGTGGATAACATTGAAACCCTTACGAACCAACAAAATGTCGCTCCTTTTTGGCATGATGAAATGCATGAGATGTTTGATGATGTTTTGGACCATGATGAGGTTGTGGCCCTCAATATAACCAAAGAGGATTTGGCTAGCCTTTTTGCAAACCCAAAAATGGGTTTACTAGTAGACCCAAAAAAATCCAAACTATCGATTAAATGGTACAAAAATGATGCCATATGTGCAAACTTTTGGGATTGTTGGTGGATGGTCTTTGATATCCCTCCACATGGAAATTTAGACATACCATTTTATTTCCTTAGAAAATTATATTCAGAATTTGTGTTGAAACTTAAAGTGAACTATTGGAGCATGAAACCCAACATGGGCTTAGGACTAGGAGCTCCTCAAGATAGACCATTTCCCAGCAGAAGAAAGGTGGCACTTTTGTCCCCCCCACTAATATCTCCCTCCTCAAGTGCAGCATCCAAATATTATGGTAGAGGCTAGCTCTCATACCATTAGAGCCATTCATAGGCTGAGTAGCCTAATGATATCTCAGGCTAGGTTAGTCTTGCCTCCTCATGTTGATGATGCTGGTGCTAGTTCATCATCGGCTAGCTCATCACATGTTTGCGTGCCTCACACTTGCATTACGTGCAAGAATATTTTCCTGGGTCCCATAGGTGATCTTTTTGAGTATCATTTTATATTAGATGAGGATACACCAGACACATGTGCAGAGGCTATAGACCTTGATGCGAGAGAGGAGGAGAATGTAGAGGCATGAACTCCTTCAATGTCGGTATGTGTATACATTTTTTTATTATGATATATGTGATTTAAAGTTAATTTTTATAATAGAGTAATTTTAATTTTTAAGCCATATTGACTTATACATGTATATGATCTTCATTCATATTTAGTTGATGACCGAGTAGGAGCTTAGAGAGATTGATGATGTCATGCTCTCAGCCATTTCATTTGGCCTTGAGACATCTATGGTACATTATGTTGTGTTCGTATTTTTTTTCTATTTGATATTATAGCATATATGGTTGCTAATCTTTCTTTTATCTTGCAGGTACCACCTGTGAGGGGACAAAGTGTGGGGGCTGAGCTAGCATGCATTGACAAAGGAAATGAAATTAGGTGCTTTTTATTTGATTAAATATTGATGCATTCTTGTAAAATGTTTTTGGTAATCCCATTTAATTACATTATTTATTTTATATAGGGCGTGTCTATTGGCGATGAGCCTATACAGATTCTGCATTGTAGACCATCAAGGATTTCCATTCACACTAAGAGCCCCATTGTATGTATAAGTATCATTTATTTTTTATTTTCCTTTTCTTCATAAATAAATTCAATACTGATTTTTGTGATATTATAAACTGCTATTTTGTATCTCATAGGAGACTCCTAGTGCACATGAGGTTCGACGGGAGAGTTATGTAAATTTGATGATGTGGCCACTCTCTCCTAAGGAGGAGCCTACAATAGTAAGTTGTAGTTTGAATTCATGATTAAATATGTTATAAATTTAGCATGCTATGAATTATAATGTTATAGTTTCAATTGTAGATTCATCTGACAAATGTATTTGAACATATACAACCCACAATTAGCGAGGTACAAACATTGTCAAGGGCATACGAGAGGACTCCTGACCGATGCAGGAGGTCGACGAGAGAGGTAATTATTATGAAATTTTTATAGTATAAATGTTCATTACAAAAAAGATCATTATGCATTTGAGTAATTCAATGTTAGATACAAAGAATCATATAAATTTGGTAGTCTAACTTTGGGTTTTCCTTTTTTGTTTATGTAGGAAGCATCCAATCCACCTAGTGTAGCGAAGAGGCTACATTTTGATTATCCACTAGCACCCTAGGATAGTATAGTTGCCGAAGGATGCATCATGAGACATTTTGAGATGGCATATGCCACATTATATACAAAAACATTGATATTATACACATTCTAATGGCATGATCAACCACATTTTGTATATGGATCTATGTATTTTGATATATATTTGAGTACTTTTTCTATGGATACATGATCTTTGATATATATTTGTGTAAAATTTTGTCTATGGATACATGTATTTTGATATATATTTTTATCATTTATGTGCAAATTGATATACATATTAATTTAGTATCTAGTATTGTTCAATTTATCATGGATCATGTGTATTGTTCATGTTTATGGAATATCATTAATTTTGATTATGTTTGTTATATTCAATTAAAATGAAATAATTTTTGAATAAAATTTTAACAACATTTATTATCAAATTTGGATGCAATATATAATTTGAAGTGCTATCATGACATAAACACACTTGTTAACCTCCTACACAAGGTTCAGATAAACCCAAATCTGATTTTAAACTCCACCTTCAACCTTGAAACTAACTCTTGGCTTCAAATATAATCTCAACATAGTTAAGGACTCCACTCCTCAACCATTGATTCTATTCTCAACCACCAAGTCATTCATAGATTCATAATCTTTGATAACTAGCACTTCACTTTGTTACTATCCTCATACTACAACTTTTCAATTTCAACATAACCTCAAAATATCTCAACTTAAGAGAATTGATTAGATGGTTCATCAATAGCCCTCACAAGCTTTGAGTTATTTTAGGCCTCAGCATCATCTTCATGTAGCATTAACGATTCATCAATAGCCCTCACGAGCTCTGAGTTATGACCCTCGAAAGATCGACCTCGAAATGCACTTAAAGCACCTTGGACACTCCTCGATACGGGGTGGCCACAAACAATGGATGGTCTCCATGGACATAACAAGGGTGTCACTAAGGTTCAACCACCCACCTAGAGCTAATGGAACTGATGATTCGATGCCAAGATCAGTGGTTTCAAAGTTATGTTGTGGTGCACTTATGAACTAAGGCACACTGTGAGTTTTGGCAGCGAGTGAGATCGTTGTGCCGAATCCAAACGGAATGTGACATCTCAAAAATGAGATAGGTTATTTTAGGTCTCAACATCACCATCCTATAGCATTTGACAGTTCATCGATAACCTTCACGAGCTCTGAGTTATGACCCTCGGAAGATCGACCTCGAAACGCACTTAGAGCACCATGGAGACTCCTCGGTACAGGGTGGCCACGGACGATGGATGGTCTCCGTGGCTGGAACAAGAGTTTTAATAGGGTTCACCCACCCACTTGGAGCTAATGGCATTGATGATTCAATACCAAGATCAATAGTTTCAAAGTTACACTGTGGTGCACCTATGAACTAAGGCACATTGCGAGTTTTGACATCGAGCGAGATCACTGTGCCGAATCAAAATGGAATGTGATCTCTCAAAAATGAGATAGGTTATTTTAGGTCTTAGCATCACCATCCTATAGAATTCAATAGTTCATTGATATCCTTCACGAGCTCCGAGTTATGATCCTTAGAAGATCAACCTCGAAATGCACTTAGAGCACCTTGGAGACTCCTCAGTACGGGCTATCTGTGGATGATGGATGGTCTTCGTGGCTAGAAAAATGGTGTGACTAGGGTTCACCTTCACACCTAGAGCTAATGGAATTGATGATTCAATGCCAAGATCAACAGTTTCACAGTTACGTTGTGGTGCACCTATGAATTGAGGCATACAACGAGTTTTGGCATCGAGTGAGATCGCTATCCAAAATCAAAACAAAATGTGATCTCTCAAAAATGAGATAGGTTATTTTAGGCCTTAGTATCACCATCTTGTATCATTTGAAAATTCATCGATAGCCCTCACGAGCTCTGATTATGACCCTCGAAAGATCAACCTCGAAACACACTTAGAGCACCTTGGAGACTCCTTAGTACGGGGTGGCTGCGGATGATGGATGGTCTCCATGGCTAGAACAAGGGTGTCACTAGGGTTCACCCACCCATCTGAAGCTAATGGCATTGATGATTCGATGCCAAGATCAATGGTTTCAAAGTTATGTTGTGGTGCACCTATGAACTGAGGCACACTACAAGTTTTGGCATCGAGCAAGATTGTTGTGCCAAATCAAAATGGAATATGATCTCTCAAAAATGAGATAGGTAATTTTAGGCCTCAACATCGCCGTCCTATAGCATTTGACAGTTCATTGATATCCATCACGAGCTCCGAGTTATGACCCTCAGAAGATCAACCTTGAAACACACTTAGAGCACCTAGGAGACTCCTCGGTACGGGGTGGCCACGATTGATGGATGGTCTCTGTGGTTGGAAAAAGGGTGTCACTAGGGTTCACCCACTCACCCAAAGCTGATGGCACTGATGATTCAATGCCAAGATCATCAGTTTCAAAGTTATACTTTGGTGCACCTATGAACTGAGGCACACTGTGAGTTGTGGCATCGAGCGAGATCATTGTGCTAAATCCAAATGGAATGTGATCTCTCAAAAATGAGATAGGTTATTTTAGGCCTCAACATCATTGTCTTGTAGTATTTGATAGTTCATCGATAGCCCTCGTGAGCTTTGTGTTATGACCCTGGAAAGATTGACCTCGAAACACAATTAGAGCACCTTGGAGACTCCTTGGTACGAGGTGGCTACAGACGATGGATGATCTTCGTGGCCAGAAGAAGGGTGTGATTAGGGTTCACCTACCAACCCAGAGCTAATGGTACTGATGATTCGATGCCAATATCAGGGGTTTCAAAGTTACACTATGGTGCACCAATGAACTGAGGCACACTGCAAGATTTGGCATCGAGTGAGATCATTGTTTCGAATGCAAACAAAATGTAATCTCTCAAAAATGAGATAGGTTATTTTAGGCCTCAACATCACCATCCTATATCATTTGACAGTTCATTGATAGCCCTCATGAGCTCTAATTATGACCCTTGGAAGATTGACCTCAAAACACACTTAGAACAACTTGGAGACTCCTCGGTATGGGGTGGCCGTGGATGATGGATGGTCTTTGTGCCTAGAACAAGGGTGTCACTAGGGTTCACTCGCCTACCTAGAGCTAATGGCACTAGTGATTCGATTCCAAGATTAGCAGTTTTAAAGTTATGCTCTGGTGCACCTATGAATTGAGGCACACTGCAAGTTTTGGCATCGAGTGAGATCACTGTGTTGAATCTAAATGGAATGCGATCTCTCAAAAATGAGATAGGTTATTTTAGGCCTTAGCATCACTATCTTGTAATATTCAATAGTTCATTGATAGCCCTCTCAAGCTCCGAATTAAGACCCTTGGAAGATCAACCTCGAAACACACTTCGAGCACCTTGGAGACTCCTTGGTATAGGGTGGTCGTGAACGATGGATGGTCTCCATGGCTGAAACAAGGGTTTCACTAGGGTTCACCCACCCAATTGGAGCTAATGGCCTTGACAATTCGATGCCAAAATCAGCGGTTTCAAAGTTATGCTCTGGTGCACCTATGAACTGAGGTACATTGCAAGTTTTGGCATCAAGCGAGATCGCTATGTCGAATCCAAACAGAATGTGATCTCTTGAAAATGAGATAGGTTTTTTTAGGCCTCAGTATCACCATCCTATAGCATTTGATAGTTCATCGATAGCCCTCACGAGCTCTGAGTTATGACCCTCAAAAGATCGACCTCGAAACCCACTTAGAGAACCTTGGAGACTCCTCGGTACGAGGTGGCTACGAACGATGTATGGTCTCCATGGTAAGAACAAGGGTGTCACTAGGGTTCACTCACCCACATAGAGGTAATGGTACTGACGATTTGATGCCAAGATTAGCAGTTTCAAAGTTACGCTCTGGTGCACCTATGAACTCAGGCACACTGCGAGTTTTGGCATCGAGCGAGATCATTGTGCCAAATCCAAATGAAATGTGATCTCTCAAAAATGAGATAAGTTATTTTAGGCCTCAGCATCACCATCCTGTAGCATTTAACAGTTCATTGATAGCCCTCACAAGCTCCAAGTTATGACCCTCAGAAGATCGACCTTGAAATGCATTTAGAACACCTTGGAGACTCCTCGATATGGGGTGGTCGCAGATGATGGATGGTCTTTGTGCCTAAAAAAGGGTGTTACTAGGGTTCACCCACCCACTTAGAGCTAACGGCATTGACGATTCAATGCCAAGATCATCGGTTTCAAAGTTACGCTCTGGTGCACCTATGAACTAAGGCACACTGCGAGTTTTGGCATCAAGTGAGATTGCTATGCTGAATCCAAATAGAATGTGATCTCTCAAAAATGAGATAGGTTATTTATGTCTCAACATCATTGTCCTATAGCATTTGACAGTTCATTAATAGCCCTCATGAGCTTCGAGTTATGACCCTCGGAAGATCAACCTCGAAACACACTTAGAGCACCTTGGAGACTCCTCGATACGGGGTGGCTACGAATGATGGATGGTCTTTGTGGCTAGAACAAGGGTGTCACTTGAGTTCATCCACCCACCCAGACCTAATGGTACTGATGATTCAATGCCAAGATCAGTGGTTTCAAAGTTACGCTTTGGTGCACCTATGAACTGAGGCACACTGTGAGTTTTGGCATCGAGCGAGATCGCTATGCCAAATCCAAACAGAATGTGATCTCTCAAAAATGAGATAGATTATTTTAGGTCTCAACATCACTGTCCTATAGCATTTGACAGTTCATTGATAGCCCTCACGAGCTTTGAGTTATGACCCTTGGAAGATCAACCTCGAAACACACTTAAAGCACCTTGGAGACTCCTTGGTATGGGGTGGCCGCAGATGATGGATGGTCTCTGTGCTCAGAACAAAAGTGTCACTAGGGTTCACCCATCAACCTAGAGCTATTGGTGCTAATGATTTGATGCCAAGATTAGTGGTTTCAAAGCTATGCTCTAGTGCACCTATGAACTGAGGCACACTGCGAGTTTTGGCATCAAGCGAGATTGCTATGTCGAATCCAAATGGAATGTAATCTCTCAAAAATGAGATAGGTTATTTTAGGTCTCACCATCACCATCCTATAGCATTTTATAGCTCATTGATTGATCTGATGAACGAATCTAGACTAATTGCATTATTGAATGCTTAATTAAAAACACAACTCAATGAAAGTCTTAATACATTTATACATAAATGAAATTAAAACATAAGATGAGAAATAGAATTGAGAGAAAAGAAGATAGAAAGTGCAAACAAAGTTTGATTTCTAAGTTCGCCACAAACATGACTACATCTCCGAGTCAGCTCCAATAGAGTATGATCGATCCGATTAATCTCTAGAAATCAATTACAATTATGCACCAAGACCATTTCTTCTAGCACTTCGATAGCATAGCAATTCTCCAAAGTACAAAAATGGCTCTAAAAATCTCCTAAAAAAATCTCCCTATTCCTTTGGAAAACTTCACCAAGAGAAAGTTCTCTCCAAGTCTCCCCTAATTTCCATTGCTTCCAAATGACATCCTACCCCCTTTTTTTATACAAAATAATTTTCTTAAATTGGCTCAAAACCAATTAAGGGTATAAAACAAAACACCCCCTTCGAATAACCCCCTTTTTCATTTTTACATTTTGGCATTTATACAATTTTGGGGTTTAGTTATTAATAAAATAACAAATAAGCCCTATTTGAAGAGTGGGCAATTTGTTTGTTTCAAAAGTTAAATAGAAACTTTGCCACATGCTCTTTAAGTCCAATGCATGGCGCAGTGGTAATCATAATTTTGCCATACCCGCAAGGTCAAGGGCTCAAATCTCATCAAGTGCTTTGGCGACATCTATAGGTTAGATAAAAAATCTGTTATAAAGTTGTTAAATGCTCCATGTGGTCTAGTGGTAAGGAGGGAAAGTAGGGAATGAGAGGTTGAAGGTTCAAACCTCTTCAACAAAATTTTAAACCACCAAATTCAAGCTTGAGGTGCCATGTGGCACTATTTTATTTGCTCATACTTTTGACATGTGTCATCACCTGAGTTGCTGATATCATGATGATGTTATCACTATTACATTTTACCTCCAAAATTTAAACGGCCATAACTTTCACATATGAAGTCCGTTTTTGACGAAATGAACGCCGTTGGAAAGCTCTCATTAGACTCTTCATTTTGAAATCCATTTTTGACTACTTTTGAGATGGTTTGATTTTTCCCCTTATCTAGCCCTCTAGTCTACCTATTGACCAAAACTTTGACCGAGCGTAACTTGCATGAATAGACTCCTTTTTGCTCCATTCAAGTTGTGTTGGTATGAAGACGCTAAGATCTTTTTGATGGTGCAAAAATTTGGAGATTTGAAGACACTTCAATTTTCACTAATATTATCCATTGGATCATCGATAACCCTCATGAGCTCCAAGTTATGACCCTTGGAAGATCAACCTCGAAATGCACTTAGAGCACCTTGGAGACTCCTTGGTACAGAGTAGCCATGGACGATGGATAGTATTCGTGGCCAGAACAAGGGTGTCACTAGGGTGCACTCACCCACCCAGAGCTAATGGCACTAATGATTTGAACAGTTCTAGCCACTAGGAGTTAGATTTTGAAAAGTTGTTAAGAAAATTGCAAAAGTTGCTAAGCAACTTTTTGCAATTTTTGTGCTAAGGAAAGTTTTATTGCAATTTTTTTTGCAAATGGACTCTAGAAACCCTGACCCTAATAATGTTCTAAACATCTAGACTTATCTAAAAAACATGGAATTTACCAAAAATACACTTTATTGGACCAATTGATGGCCAAGGCTTATAGTTGCACCATAGGGTCTTGTGTCCATTAGAAATGTGGATGGTCACATGTAGATCATTAGATATATCCCTAGACCTTATTACATGAAGAAAAGAAAAAAGATTAGGTGCTTTGCACTAGTGTTCCATGTATTGATGTGATAAAAAAGTGCATAGAATGGTTAGTGATTGTGCATACCTCATGTATGCGTTACTTGATTTTTTTTTTTGATGAGATGTGGTTGGTATGTAATAGATTAACAAGCTTTCTTAGAATGAGAATTGTTGGATAACCAATCCACTTTCCTACTAATTCAAATGGGTGTGCCTAAGGGCTCAACATGTTTGGGTGATATTGAATCCACACAGAAATCACTTGCTCTTCTAGAGATGCTAAAGGGTGTATGCAAAGGGACCAACATCCTTTAATATTGTAGAATTCCATTTTTGTGCATTTTTATGGATATGCATTTGAAAACATGTCATGCATTCTTGAAAATTCTTTTTATTGGATGCAGTAGGTATGTGGATGATCAACAACCTTTTATTTCATTAATGTTATTGGACTAAGAACTAATTTTCCTCTCAGTTGGAAGGGTGGGCCTAAGGGTTCAACATTAATGGGTGATGTTGAACCACCTTGGTAATGACTAGTTCATTTGGGGAGGCTTAAGATTGCATGCAAAGGGATTCTTGTCAATTTTACTCTTGTTTCAAGGGCTGGACCTAAGAGCTCAACATGTTTTGGTTGTAAATGGATTCCACAAACTCCTAGGGACCCTACTACTATTATAAACACCTAGATTGCCTAGAAAACATAGAGATAACCAAAAATTCACTTTATTGGACCAATTGATGCCCAAGGCTTATAGTTGCACCATGGGGTCTTGTATCCATTACAAAAGTGGATGGTCATAGGGAGATCATTAGATCTATCCCTAGACCTTATAGGAGGCAAGTTAATATCAGGGGGCAAATGAATTTGGTAAGCATTGTTGCCACACTTTTTACCAATGGACGAAGACTTGGCATGGTTGTAATAATGCATGGTAACCATGATGAACCAACAAAAAAGAGAAACACTTTGAACCATGATGCACTTGAACATGAAGATGATTATGGACAGGATCAAATGCAACATGTTGCTTTAGTCCCAAATGATTGGAAAGAACTTGTTCAATATCTTCCTCTTATAATTCCTTACAAAGAACCTACCAAAATAAAAATTAGAATGTGCAACTAATTTAACCTATCTTTTTCATTATTAAAAGAACCATATACAAAAAAAGTTCACAGTTTGCATCACAATACATTATAAATCTTAGGAATTCTCCCCAACAACCCCCCCCCAACTCTTCATGATGTACCTACATTCCAATATCATAAAAAAATTAGTAACTTATTGTATTAAAAAAGATAATCATCAGTTCATTGAATCATTATGAAAAAAATAACATAAGAAGTAAATATATCTAGTCAAGTGTTCTAGTAGGGTCCTCTCTCTATTTTAGGGTCTCCAGTAGGGCTTCATGATCAGCATTAGTAATAGTAAAAAGTTATTTTACTTTTGGTCTTCCTTGATGTTTCAACAACTTTACATTTTTTGCTATAATAAGATGCAAATATATGAGAATTATTTTGTGCTTTTGATAGTCTTCGAATGCAGGAATTCCATTCCTTCTAAGTATGTATGTTTGCAGCCATGTTCTAATGACAACCACTGAACCAATAGGATATGTGAATCCATCATCATTTGTGATCGATTATGCAATTTTTTGTTTACCTATTACACAACATGCTAACCAATAATTGGATTTCTCATCATTCCCCTGTGGTGCAACCAATGCAAAGACATGTCCTAGTTGAAGTAGATCTGATAGATGGTTATGCTTAAGTGAACTTTCCATGTCATCATTTCTGATAGAGGGTATGATAGACAATGGAGTAAATTAATGTGGAGCCCATGTGTGGTGATCCCAATCACATTGAAAAAACTAGGACAAAAGCAAGCTAGCTGTCGTGTCCAAATGGTCCATGTACTAGAATCAAAGCTCTGAAATGAATGCATTTTTGATGAGTCTCTCACTATAGCACAATCTGATCTATCAGTTGTGGACACTTCCTCAACCAACCAAAAGAACCTGCATACCACTGAATTAAGAGTCCCCCCCTATGATAATGCTAAACTACATCAATCAACAATGCTATGAGCATCAAGAAGCTCTGCTGCTGAAATCTTCAGTTGCTCCTTAACTAGAGCTCTCTTCACACACGCCCCTACTCCATCATGTTCCCCTCTTCCATGGCCAGACTAAAAAAAAATCCAAATATGAGGCACCCCTCTCTCTACGTGCATCCTACACAACCAATAAACATGCAAGCATTCTTGAATTGACCTGTACAGTTATTTGACCAAATGATATGTATATCCATAGCAATTGCATGCTCATGTAAGAAATCAAAATAATTCTCGAAACAATTTTGCACAAACTCGTGAGAGTGAGATCTATCATCATTCATATAAAAATGATAGTCTCTAATAATCTTCTAATTATCTTTCGCACTATCAAGGGCATGTCTATATGTTATGTGAATGAAAATAGCAATTTGAATGGAGTTGTAATACTGAGATTGTGTTTCATTTTGAGGTTGTAATGTGTAGTTTTCAGCAAAATCAACAACAAATATAATAGTGCCAATGGGAAAAGTCTCCTTACACATTATAAATTGTTGATCCAACCACTAAGACTTGTGACTATGTCTTGCATACTTGTAGAAAAGATTTTCCTTAAAATCTGAAATAAAACTAGCCACACTGATATCTTTTCCAACCAATTCACATCTAGAGCTCTCACCCCCACTCTTCAATGTGTATTTCACCATTTCATATACCTTTTTTTTCACTATTGTCTTTCCAAAATCTTGTTCGCACCCCTCATGGAAACATGTGTCAAACTTGGATAAGCCACCACATTCTAAACACTTCTCATTTAAGCAAGCATTTCTATAAAAGAAACAACCATCAACTCTACAACATAAAAGTTGATGTAGCAAGTCTCTTGATGATTTTGGAAGCTCACTAGCACCACAATCCTCCAACATTTATTTACTATGCAAAGTAGAACAGATGGAGAGTAATAGTTCATGGTGCATAATAGTTCATGGTGCATAGAAAACTCAACATGATATTTGCAACAACATGTATTTCAAATTTTGAGTGGCACATAATAAAATGGCTTCAAACATTCAAAAGCCCTTTGTGATATATGAAGACTTGGATTACTCTCTCTAAATTGTTTGAACAACATAGTTTTACTTACCTCCAAATAGTGTTTAGGATGTAGCATGCAGTCTCTAATGTGAATTCTCAACTTTAACACGTCTTTAGCATTGGGTGATACTCGTGAGCTAGGGTGCCAAAATTGTGTGATTTCTTCTTTCACATCATTGGATAACTTCTTATCAAAATGTGGAAGTCTCCAACCAAATGCCCATGTTTAATTTTGAAGAGGATCATCAATTTTTTGTCGTCAACTAAGTGCTCTTCTCAAAGTAGTACAATTTAGATTCAAATTAATACAAGTTTGTCTCATATATCTACCCTTTCTCAAATGATGATTTATCAAAGAGGTTGTAATAACCCTTCTAGCAGCTTTGTTATCCTTCTCCTTGCTATTTTCCCTAATGCTATTGAGAACACTGAAAAGATTCTTCACAATAAAGGCATTTATTTCCAACTTTTTATTGACATGAATCTTCAATTTGGAAAGCATAGGTCTCATCTTTTGCATCTTTAATAAGTGCATGAAAAGTTGGCATTGCTCCACCAACGTCTTGTTGCCAAAAAAAGCTTATATAGTCTTGAAGCCCATAATCAAATGGTTCTTTCTTATTTTTTCCCTTCCAAACAAGTAATAATTGTTTCATCAATTTCAATTATCTATTTTGGTGTTCTAGAACCTTCATTTCAATTATAATTAGGAGATATGTAAGGTTCTTGTGCATTAGGTTCCTGTGCATTGTCATGTTCGATATGGTCAATTATGCAATTTGCATTATCACTTGGTAGCATTTCGTCCTCAAAATTTTTGTCTTCAAAATTTTTATTCTCTAAATTTTCAATTCCGGCATCATCATTTTCAATAGGTACATTTTCATTCCCCAACTATACATATTCATTATATGACTCTATGATTTCACCTTTGACTAATTCATCATCAACTTGACTGATATTTAACATACGTTGTCTTTTTCTTCGGTGTTCCATGTTGTCTCTTTCCCTATATGCCACAATGTCTTCATTGGATACCTTCCTTTTGCATTTAGCCTTTCAACAACTGCTGCTCCCCATTCAGATGACAATATCAGACACCTAGGGTTATATTTTTAAACTTTTTTCGATTGGTTGGGGCCCAAAATGTGACTTTTTGTAAAACTCATGAAAAAAAACCTCAAAAAATGATGTTGTCGGGTCTGTAGGGATAGGGAATATGTTGAAAAATGATGCTAGTTATATCGGATATCCGATATGCCCCAAGAAGATTTTGGAGGGAAAATGAATATGGGTTATAGTTTGTGAGTTATCAATTATTTGAGTTATATTACTATGTAAAGATATATTATATTATATATATATATATATATATATATATATATATATATATATATATATATATATATATATATATATATATATATATATATATATATATATATATATATATATAATAACGTAACGTAAAGATATAACATATAATAATGTAATGTAAAGACCTATAACCCCCTTCGACCCATTACATGACGACATATGTCCCTAGGCATCCTAGGATCCCTAGGGACATATCACAATCTTCATATGGATCGAAGGGGGTCATAGGGTGACCTATGACCCCCTTTGACCCATTACATGATGACATATGTCAGAGATATCACAATCCTTCATATGGGTCGAAGGGGGTCATAGGGTGACCTATGACCCCCTTCAACCCATTACATGACGACATATGTCCTAGGACCCCTAGGGACATATCACAATTCTTCATATGGGTCAAAGGGGGTCATAGGTCACCCTATGACCCCCTTCGACCCATTACATGATGACATATGTCCCTAGGGGTCCTACATATCACAATCCTTCATATGGGTCGAAGGGAGTCATAGGGTGACCTATGACTCCCTTCAACCCATTACATGACAACATATTTCCCTAGGGATCCTAGGACCCCTACGGACATATCACAATCCTTCATATGGGTCGAAGGGGGTCATAGGTGATGACATATGTCCCTAGGGGTCTTAGGACCCCTACGAACATATCACAATCCTTCATATGGGTCGAAGGGGGTCATAGGGTGACCTATGACCCCCTTCGACCCATTACATGATGACATATGTCCTTAGAGGTCCTAGGACCCCTAGGGACATATCAAAATCCTTCATATGGGTTGAAGGGGGTCATAGGGTGACCTATGACCCCCTTCAACCCATTACATGACGACATAGGCCATATCACAATCCTTCATATGGGTCGAAGGGGGTCATAGGTCACCCTATGACCCCCTTCGACCCATTACATGACAACATATGTCCTTAGGGGTCCTAGGACACCTAGGGACATATCATAATCATTTATATGGATCGAAAGGGGTCACAGGGTGACCTATCATCCCCTTCGACCCATTACATGATGACATATGTCCCTCGGGGTCTTAGGACTCCTAGGGACATATCACAATCGTTCATATGGGTCGAAGGGGGTCATAGGTCTTTGATCCATTACATGCCGACATATGTCCCTAGGGATCCTAGGACCCCTAGGGACATCACAATCCTTCATATGGGTCAAAGGGGGTCATAGGCCCTTCGACCCATTACATGATGACATATGTCCCTAGGGGTCCTAGGACCCCTAGGGACATATCACAATCCTTCATATGGATCGAAGGGGGTCATAGAGTGACCTATGACCCCCTTCGACCCATTAAATGATGACATATGTCCCTAGGGGTCCTAGGACCCCTAGGGACATATCACAATCCTTCATATGGGTCGAAGGGGATCATAGGGTGACCTATGAGCCCCTTCGACCCATTACATGAAGAGATATGTCCCTAGGGGTCCTAGGACCCCTAGGGACATGTCACAATCTTTCATATGGGTCGAAGGGGGTCATAGGGTGACCTAGGACCCCCTTCGACCCATTACATGATGACATATGTCCCTAGGGGTCCTAAGACCTGAAGAGATATATCACAATCCTTCATATGGGTCGAAGGGGATCATAGTGTGACTTAAGACCCCCTTCGATCCATTACATGATGACATATGTCCCTAGGGGTCCTAGGACACCAAGGGATATATCAAAATCCTTCATATAGGTCGAAGGGGGTCATAGGTCTTTGACCCATTACATGACAACATATGTCCCTAGGGGTCTTAGGACCCCAAGAGACATATCAGAATCCTTCATATGGGTTGAAGGGGGTCATAGGGTGACCTATGACCCCCTTCGACCCATTACATGACGACATATGTCCCTAGGGGTCCTAGGACCCCTAAGGACATATTAAAGTCATTCATATGGGTTGAAGGGGGTAATAGGGTGACCTATGACCCCTTTTGATCCATTACATGACTACATATGTCCCTAAGGACATATTATAATCCTTCATATGGGTCAAAGGGGGTCATAGGGTGACCTATGACCCCTTTCGACGCATTAGGACCCCTAGGGACATATTAGAACCTTTCATATGGGTTGACCCCCTTTGACACATTACATGATGAAATATGTCCCTAGGGGTCCTAGGACCCCTAGGGACATATTAGAATCGTTCATATGGGTCAAAGGGGGTCATAGGGTGACCTATGACTCCCTTCAACCCATTACATGATGACATATGTCCCTAGGGGTCCTAGGACCTAGGGACATATTAGAATCCTTCATATGGGTCGAAGGGACAATATTATATTTAATAATTATATTATATTATATATTTTAATATAATAATAATATATTATTAGATTATATAACAACAATAATCATATATGTTACTAGATTATAGATTTAATAATAATAACCATATATATTATTATATAGAATAATTTTGTCATATAATACTACTATATATTTAATAATAATAATATATATCATATATCACTATATTATATTTAATAATAATAATCATACATATTACTATAATATAATAATAATAATAATAATAATATTAATGTCCACACTTTCACGAAATAAATTTCCTCTAAAACTGTCTAAAGTTACCCTCTTAAGTTTATTTACTTTTAAATTTTTCTTGCTCCAAATTTAAAATTCAAAAAAATCTCACTTTTGAAATTTCCCTCCAAATATGGGTGTAAAGTTGCCGAGCCTAATCAGATATCTGATTTTAAATTGGATATCCGATTAGGCTTGGTATTTACCAAGCCTATTCGGTCAACCCAAAAAATGTGTTTGAGAAGGGTTTCAGTGACACTTAGACTTCGGGTAGCCATCTGACAATATTATTTTGATCGAAATTGAATGAAACAAAAAGAATTTTTTAATATCACTCTCGAGATTCCATCAATATAATTGATATCAAATTCTGAGTTTGATAAGTATTTATTAGTTAATTTTCAATGAAGATTGTTGTAAAGTGTTGATTGACATACTGATTGAGAAATAGCTATAACTTTCAAACGATATAACATTTTTTAAATCTAAAAGTTGCGTCACATTCTATGCTTCACCTAGTAAAAGAAAAATAAAAAATAAATTAAATTTGGTAAATTTTTCTATTAGTTATGGTGGTTAGACACGGGAGTTTTCTTTTTCTGAAAAAGTTTTGGTAGAAAATTCAAATTTAATTATTTATTTGAAATAAAAATACCCAAAAATATGCATCACATCTGGGCATGAGTGTACTTTTTATATCTATAATTATATTAAAAAATAACTATCATTTGATTTTGATGAAGGTGGTCAGACATACACCTACTTTTTATTTTCGCCCTAAAATTTTTGTAGTACTGCATTAAAATCCAAACTTTTGACCAATCAATTATTTTTTTCTCCAGATAAGGCCTAGTAGTTTAGAAACTACATTCAATTTTCTACAAATTATTTTCTTACAAATTTTTGATATAAAGTCCATAACCACTTTAAAATTATGTGTCAAGTTGACATAACCCTGATTTGCTGATTTTTCATTGCCACTTAAGGCCATAGTTTGGTACACCATGATCTGGCACATACCCATTAATGAAACCTTGAGAATCCTATTAGGCTCTACATCATAACTAAACCTTGGAATTAATGTAATGTATTTTTTTTAGCTCAAATTTGTTATATGTTTGTAATTATAATTTATGATAAATGTTTAGATGCATAACATAGAAGACAAGCTTTAACCATGAACAAGAAGATAATAAATCAATATGACAATGACATAAATTGCAAATGATAAATTTTTTGCTATATGTAATAATTTATGTTTTGAACTAAAATTTTGTTTTGACTATATTTAAAAAGTAAAATAGATTAGTAGTAAATTTAACTTGCTTGTAAGTTTTGTGGCCTATCTACACCTAAAGAATCAAAGGCATCACAAGTCTCAATTTCAATAACCACAATGTTACAAGAAATCCATCCTGTAATCTAAGAAATCTAGAGAGTAATTCTTCATTGTATCCCCCTGGCAGGGAACCTAAGAGATCACATAACTAATAAGGGTAAAAGTGGAATAAAATTTATTCTATTTTTAACACAATAGTGAAGCACATACATTTCATTTTCAATTCTTCTAACATTAAATATTTTGATATATCTCATTGATTAAATATATGAATATTCTATATTAACTCAACAACCAAGTTCTTATAGGTTCCCAAACATCACTACTACAAACACATAGATAAGTTCCCATAAGTAAAAACCATCATAAATATATGAACAGGATTTCATTATAAATAATTGAATCCATTATTACAATTAGATAGCATAAAAATCACATAAGCATACCAAGGACAATCATCTTGATATACCCATTCTTCTTTATTACAACTAAGCATGTGTACATATACATATTACAAGGAGCAAGTAATCATTATATATCATGTTTTCATATACTTCTAACATTTTTCTCCTCCAACATGATCTCTATACAAAATGGATACCTAAGTATTATATCATATTCATGATACAAAAATATGATGTTGCAACATCTAGTCACACACAAAAAAAGATGCAAAATTAGAATGTGTGAAGAAAGATCATCCAAGGCTCTTGAAAAACTCTGGAAAAATACTCAATGGATCAAAGACTTTCCACCCAACCATGGAACCTGATTGCCTCACTCCCCTAAGCTAGGAGATAACACAAGGCCCCACACCAAGTTCAAGCATAAGCAAGGGGATAAAATAGCTATTTTAACATTGATAAAGTTTATTGCTAATCAATAATGTATCAAAAATTCAAACTGATTAGGTATTGAATTAAATTTGATAAAAAAATGATAGAGAAGGAAAAATTAAACATGAACAAGATCATAAATCATATGATGATGACATATTGGAAATGATAAACTTATGCTTAAACAATGATAAAGTTTATTTTTAATCAATATTCTATCAAAGTTTCAAACTGATTAGGTATTGAATTTAATGTCATACATGAACAAACATATAATATAAAATGATAACCAATGATTTCATGTACATTAACAAAAAAATAATATATTATGATAACCAATAATGTCCTACATGAACAAACATATCATATATTAACCGATAATGTCATAAGTCTAATAATGTCATGCATCAAATAAATGTCATACATCAAATATAAAAAGTCATATATACATCAAATGTATATCGAATATGTCCACTAACATATATGTCCACTGATGCCTATACATGTACATGTCTATCAACTACATCTTCTCCTTCCGACGAAGGGAAGGAAATAAATCTCTAGAGGCCTTCGGTCATCATGTGGAGGGAGACAGTGGCAATGATGGGGTCCTCCTCACACACTTGCTTGTCCTCTTATTGAGGCTCTTCTCTAACTTGAGCTGATACAAACAAATTAGAAATGAATGAATAATTATTATACATTGAAATCAAATATATCTACACACAAAATTAATTATTTTCTTAACGCCATCATATAGTCGCTCTGCAAGTCCACCTTAAAGGCTCATGGACGATCAGGTGTAACAAGACCCTAAAAAATTGAATCAATATAATCACTTATAAAGAACATTAGAAATGTTGATATTAACTATTATAAACAACAACTAAAACCAATAAAATTCTTTTATACCTTAGTCAATGGCTGTGAACTAGCCATAGTTGTAGCCACTCCACAATCAACGAACTGTCGGAGATGAGGAGTCTCCAATATCAAGAGTTGCATGTCATACAATACACATTAAATGTAACATGAAACATGAAAAAAATATAATCAAATGAATTAAATTAACATGAAACAAGTGTACCTCTACAAAGCTCGTGTCACGTCTAAGCTCAGAGTCTATAGCAAATGTTGATGGTCCTGTAGAGAATTGATGCACATGTATAATTTTTTTTGTTGATCCTTAATATGATTACTTAATAAATATATGTATTAATTTAAATGATTAAATCAATACATACCTCTGGACTCGTGGACGAGACAAAAAATGGGGCTGGGGGATCGCTACTAGTCCCGCCAATACTCTAACCCTGAATTTTGAACAATGTAAATATATGCCAATTAATTAATCATTCACTATACATATGAAATGTGATCAAATTGGTAAATTATAATTGTAATTTACCTGTGTGTCAATGCCAAATGTCTCACTTTGGAACTGATCAATGATGAGCCCATCATCTGCACCATCTCCAACATGAGTACAAATTGTGAATAAGGATCCGCATGATGTGCACATGTGACCGTGATGCACAGAAGGCTCCCCCTCAACTAATGGACTCATGCAATGAATGAGGGTTTGTGTCAAAGCATTAATGGTCTCTAGAGCGCTAGCCTCTACATGTTCCTTCACAACTGAAGGAATAGTCACATGCTCACCTTGTGGCTTGACCATAGGTGCCCTAACTACATTAGGGTCATGACGTGCCCCTGGCCTGTCAAATGATGACCCCCCACCTCTACCTTGGGTATCTAATATATCAAAATAATTGGAGATCTCCCCAAGGATAAAATCACAATACAATTTCTTTAAAAAATACATCGGGACCTCGTGATTGTTGCAAGGAGGGACATAAAAAACCATCCACCATCTATCCCAAAAATTATTTCTAATAGCATCGTATATGCACCAATGGATGGGGAACTGTTTAGTACCCTCTCTAACAGTATTTTGTTCACCGGGTTTTCTAAATAATGCACATATTCTACCTTTTGGTATTTCTTTTTTTTTAACATCTTGATATGAAAATTTATTTGCATAATATCTTTTTTGTTCATCCCTCTTAACTCGCCAAACATTTAACTGACTGCTAACAGAAGCTATGTGGGTCTTAATGGATTCAAGGGATGATGCTAATTGAGCTCTCATTGGATTGGTTTGTCCACATTCTTTCAACTGACCAATGAGTCCTTCTAATTTAGTTTTTCCTCTTTCTATTTTATTTATTATATTTTCTTGTGTGCTAGGAGGAGGTCTTGCAATTGGTTCAGGCTACGAAATTTGTTTTTCTTCTTGTGGAGGGTTTTGGTTTCAATTTTCTTGAGGGTTTTGAGCTTCTTAAGGATTTGTTGGTTCATTATTGACATTTCGTAATAAGAAATCAATTGAAATCTAAATAAATAAACAAATCTAAAGAAAAATTGTAAAAAACCTACAAAACAATATTAAAAACCTAAAAAAAAATATAAAAAATGTATCAAACAATGCAAAAAGGAAATTAGATAACATATGGCATGCTCATGATCTTGAACTTTGATGGCGAGGAGGCATATTTGCAAGGTGGGTGGTGAAAAGTTTGGTTTGTTGCAATCCGCGTACGCACTACTACGAGGAGAAGTAAGAAAAACAAGTGAAAATGAATGGGTTGCGGGTATGTAGCCCATTTATAATATTTTTTATAGCACATACGTACTATGGCTCGGGTTACCCAAGCCATAGCGCATGCACACTATAGCGCGTATGCGCTATTAAAAATTGAAAACAAAAATGTGTCAACTTTTTGGCACCACGACTTGGTGCACTTACCCATAGACCATAGTCTTTTGTCCCTTTAAGATATCTCATTATCCTCTTGACAACCACTAAGTGATTCTCTTTAGGATTTTTAGAAAACCTTTCAACAATCCCAACAGCTAGTGCAATATCAGGTCTACTATGCACCACATATTGTAATTTACCAATCATAGACTTATACAATATTTTATTAACCTCAACAGAATCATCAATTTTTATAGTTTGTGTGTTGTCACCATAGGTGTGCTGATTGGTTTTGAATCTTCTAGACTAAAGGTCTTTAAGATCTCCTTCACATACTTAGATTGAGTAATGTAAACACCATCTTATTTTTAATGATATTCTCTTGGATTTTCCTATTTGTAGACCTTGAATTTTCAAATCTTAACTTATTCAAGACATATTTAGTAACTTCATGAATCCTATTAACAAACTATGATAGTTAGTCTTTTGTGAAAGAAGAGTTATTATTTTGAATGAATGAATAAATTGTAATGAGAAAGAATTAATCCATTATAAAAGAGGCATGAGGACTACTTACAATTTTTATTTTGCCTTTAGTTAGGGGACTAAGAGATGTTATCTTGTTGACTCCATTGGACTCTATTTATGCGTTAAGAGATGTCTCTTGCACATAAGACATTCTAGATTATCTATTTGGACTCTATTTGTGAATAGTCGTGTATAGATTTATGTTGAATACTAGAGCTTTAAAATTCTTCATATCCTAAAGCAAAGTAGTTATTGTAACTCTTTTGGCATCTCAACATGTTTTTAAATGAACCAATACCTTTGTCAAACTTTTGAATCTTGAAGCTTTCAAAATATTTGCTCAAATCTAGTCTATTTCACCTTCAAGATTTTGACATTCACTTGCTTTTTTTATTTTCAAATCTTATTTGGTTACTTCTACTAATCTCTTAGTCTCTTCTTCTTTTCTCTTGACTTCTCCAAGTTAATTCTTAGAATCACTAATTAATTTTTGTATATTTTCAAGGGCTGGAATGTTTTTAGCTATAAGATCCCTTTCTTCCTTGAGTCTTTTCTTAAGTCTCAAATTATTTTTCTAAGTTTCTTTGATTCATTAAGGAAACATAACCTTATAGTATTAAATAATATTATAATATCTTCTTTCTTGATAATTATCTTCTTGGAGAGTGTTAGGTTATGTGTTTGAGATAATAGTGATTAGAGGTCATAACACTAAATTATGGAGGGTTGTACATAAAGGTTTCACTTGACATTTGACCAATGGTAGAGATAAATTAGAATGACCAATATATGAGAAAATCAAAGATATGGTAGAACCCAAAGTTAACATGTGGGTAAAAGAGATGGCTTAGTTGATATAATTAAAAGTTATACTACTTGTAGTTTGAACTTGAAATATAAACTCAAAGTGATCAAATTTTGTGGTTGCCAATGATTGAAAGACAACACATATCTATGTAGAGATATATTGAGCACAAGACATCATTTATTTAGTATCTTGGCATTCGGATTCAAAATATGGTAAAGACATTACTCAGAAAAGTCTCATAGTAAATGACATACAAATCCTAAGGTAATGTAAAAATTATCTCTTCCTAAACTTATAATTTCAGTGATGATTTAAAATTATTGCAAGTAACAAAAGAAAAGGTATAAATGACTAATAGTAACAAAAAATTGAAGAGAAGAAACAAGTAACTACTAAGAACTCATAATGAATTATTCTCAAATTTAACTAGTTGGTCTTGTAATTGATACCTCTAGTCTACATAAATAATAAAACTTATTTAAAAGTAACTCTTGTTTAAGTCCACCAACATACTTTATACTAAAAGAAAAGGGCAATAAGAAAAGATGTCATTAATTCTCAATCTTTTTCTTCTAAGTAGCTATGCAAATCATGCTTTGAAATATGCACGAGTACAAGTGTACATTATCCCTTAGATTTCTATCTTGACAGGGCTATAAAAGACAAGGGCGTGCACTAAAGGATAGTGCATATGTGTCTCTAAAAAATAAAGATGACATACATATTGATTAGAAATAATTTCATTTTCTAATAGCATTATTATAATTGGTCCACGCATCTCCATATGTACTCATATACTTGAAACCTTTAAATGCCATGCACTAAGGACTTACGTAAGATTACTGTATGAAGCATGCACTACTTAAAGTGCAATCAAATTATTTAAACATTATTAAAGTACATTTAATCAAAGGAACTTGCATATAACTCAAACAATATGAATATATAAGGGAAAAAAACTTAAGATGGAACGATGGAGGTAGAAAAAAAGAAAGGGCTACGAGATATTTTTTATATATAATATTAATGTATTTAATTCCTTGTACATTTGAAAAATGTCCCATTTGAAAGAATAAGTTCGATTATAAAAAATTAAATTAAATAAATTATATATATATAACACCTTCATTGCACACAACATAATTTTCTTAGTGAAATTTAACTTCATATGTTGAATAAATGTACTCAAGGAAAGGGGTTGTAATTGACTTTTCATGCCTCGTCAATGATCTATTGCACCACAATATAATTACTAATTTATTATCTTAAACGCCAAAACAATCTAATCATTATTAAAAAATTATATTTAAACTATAAAATGAGAACAAACATCATATTATTTCTCTCTAAAATCTACTTCCAGCTCTACTTGTTCCTCAATCTAACCAAGTTCTTAGAGCTCCTCAATCTAATCACGTTCTTAGGGTTCATTAGAGCTTTTTATTTTTTTTGTTGTTTTTGTTTACTACTTAAACATCACACACTAAGCTTAATTCCAAGACCAAAAGTATTATATAGTCAAAATTGACCTTCTTTTCCCAAGCTTAATTCTTCCCTTAATATTACAAATCACCATTTCCTAAGAATTTCCTTCGATTCACAACGTGGTCCCCTGTTCACGGTCAAATATATGCACGATGAGATGTCAAGAAGTTTTATTAGCTTTTGAAGACTGCATTTGAAGGATAACAATGCTTTCAAGCTTCGAGTTTACATCCCTAATTTCAGTGATACAAATCCAACCAGTCTAGATTGGGTTCTTCCTCCTCCACAGTTTGAACTTTAAGATTGGCCCTGCTACTCCTTTTGAACAGCCACTCATTCCTCCTATCAAAAATCACCCATTTAAGAGATGGCAGTTTGGCTATTGCTTCAAGAGTTGCCTTCAATTCACTGCGTCCTTGCTTTGTCACCTTCAAACCCATGCACAATGAGATGTCCAGGCATTACAATTTTCTTAGACTAGAGATTGAAGGAGACAGAGCTTCCAGGCCTAAAGATTCAGACAATCTAATTTCCTTAAGTGATTCAAGCTTATCCAGCTCATCAGGTAGCTTTGCAAGGCGATGGCAATGAGTTAATGACAATGTTTTCAGGGAAACTGAAGAACAGAGTCCTGCTGGCAACTCTTCAAGATCAATGTGGTAGTTCGCATTAATTTCTGAAAGCACAGGAAAGTTGAAAATTGTATGCTTGCCAAGCCCTGCACATAAAAATAGAGATATTTTCTCCAAACTCTTTAAACCTTTGCAATCCTCATTCAAAGGAGGAACTATCAGCCTTTCAAGATACAAAGATTTAAGCCGAGTAGATCCTTGGAAACCACCCAGTCCACACAGCTTGGCTGGTTTTGAATTATCATTATGGATTATTAGAACTTTGAGCCTTTTCATGGTGCCGAAGATGTCATAGCTCAAATTTTGACATGCTTTTTATACGGACTTAATTGTGTGATTGACCTTTTGACTAAGACTATGTATGATTCGAATACTTTATAGACTTTGATTAGAATTTTATCATATATGTTATTAGATGGTAATGTTAATTATTTTGTCATTATGATCTGTCGTTATATGTTGAGCTTATGAGCTATCGACATGACGGTTGAAATTGTGATTTCATTATATGTTTATATCTGATGATGAATGTTGAATGTTTAAAAAAAATACAATGTTTAAAAAAAATTGTATTTAAGATATTATTTATTATGATGATGACATTACTGATGCTTTGGGTGATGTCGAGTTTGTGAGTGTGCAGATACTAAAGGTGGAAGGGTGGTTGAAGTAGAGGAGTTTAGTTCCTCGACAGGGTTGGCCTGAAAATTATATGGTGTAGTCGCACACACACACATAGTTGTTTTTATTTGAATTTAAATCAATTGCTTTGAATTTTAATTAATCTAGATAGATTAAATGTTTTTTTTATGATAATGTGGCGTAAATGAAAAAAAATAAAAAATAAAAAAATGAATGATTAAATATTATTTCTTAGAAATATTATAATTTAGAATATAAAATAAGTATTATACTTTTAATTTATTTTTCTTTAGTAATTACAAGCATGAATTTGAAATGGTAGTAGTTAGCCAGGAAAAAATTAAATGGAAATTAATAGTTTTTATTTTTATTTTGAAAATGGTGGATTTAAATTAGATGTGGAAGCTTTAATAGAACTTATAGTTTATTTAAAGTTCTTGAGCCAAGTGGTAGCCGTAGATCCAAATAAAGAAAAATTAACTGATTGCTAACAACTTTAAAATTGATGATCATGATGAGAATCACATATTAGATGGAAGTGATCTTGAGTGGTTTAAAATTTTATTTAATAGAAGAGTGAGTTTATTTATTTCAAAAGGCCAAGTGCAACCTTTAAAATGTAAAACAGGAAGAGAGAACACGATTTGGGGAGGAGGAAGAGAAACGTTTATCAGAAAAGAAGAGAGAGGCGATTTCATAAAAAAGAAAACAAGAAACACGTTTTTCCTATAAGAAAGGAGGAAAGATGTTTTTAGAAGAACAAAGGAGGAAAGAAGGACGTTTTTTTTCTGTAGAGAGGGAGGGAGACCGATTGGAGAGAAGGAGGAGTCAGCGTTCTTCTTTGGCAAAGAAGAGAAAGGGACCAGCATTTTAGGAAAGAGCTGGAAAAACAGCAGCAGTCACAAGCAAATTCAGGTTTCTCTCGTGTTTTTCATTGACAACTTATGGATGTTTTTTTTCTTTAACAAGAACTGCAGTTGGAATACTATTTTGAATGATTGGAACAACTTCTTGGGAATTCCATGCTTTCTAGTTTGCTTTTTAAACTTTTGTTGGAGTCTTTATCCAAACACCCAATAAGATATCGAGTTGCTATGTATTTTGTGCATTAGAGATTAGAGAACCATCTTATAGAAACAAGGATTACCTGTTGTTCAAACAAACTATACTCTCAGGAAAGGATTGAGTAAGTAATGTTAAAACATAGCTTATCAAAAACGGCAGGGTTGAGGGTGTAAAACAAATCATGGTATTAGAAAACTGTTGTATCATGTCCAAATCTCATTGATAATATTCAAAAGCAAGAAAAGGTGATAGATCTTTATATTAAAATTTTGTTTTTCCAACAAGTTTTTCTCTCCATTACTTGGATATATTTATATATTCATGTTGATAGTTTAGGAAACATTTTACAATTGTTTTTTTTTCAGATTTGTTGATAAGATTGAGTTTTTAACTTCGTTTTTTAAGCCATCTGAGTGAGCTTATTAACTTGGCACAGGTCATGTTCATATTTAATATAAGAGGATTTCATCGCTATTAGATTTGGTAATAATGTATCAAGGTTTTAGTTATGCTATTAAAATCATGCCTCGGAATAATAAGTTTTCTCAGATTATAGTAAATCCTTCATTGTTTTAAAACATATAATTCCAGCTGAAACGTATTTTAGTAGGGGGTATTGGAAAACAATAGTAGCTATTTGATATTGGTACAGCTGTTAAGATTATGTGGACATTAGTACCTATATGATATTGGATTTTATTTATTAAGAATGCTATTTTCATAATCTACTTTAAAGAAAGCCTTAGTTTCTGTGTATTTTCAAACATGTGCTCTGTGTATTATAGATGATAAATAATAATATAGATCAGCATTAAACACTTTCTATTTCATTGATAACCAGGCCTACTGGCTGAGAGTTAATATTCTTACCGATTTTGTAAGTTTCCAGCCTTGATTATTCTTTTTTCGACTCTGCTAAATTCTAGATTTTGCCATCTAAACTTAGAAAAATAAAAATAAAAATCTGTCAATCAATGCTGCAAGATTTAAGTTGTTTATAGTTTTACTGGACATAGAGATAAGGCTTTTGATATTAGATTTTAAAAATCAAACAAAACATAGATTTTTTTTTTAGCACCATAACACTTTTGAAACTGCTTGTGTCTGTTTCATTTGATGTGTTTTAGTATATATGTGGTTGTTTACTCCTTTAAGGTAGAATGGGAAACAATTAAGTCATCTTAACATTTAATCTTATTAGAGATCAGAGCAATAGTGAGTACTTAAGATTCGTTAAGTTTTATTTTACTCACTCCTAAATCAAATGAAGTTGGTCATATTTATAATGTATTTAATCAATAGAATATCCAACTTTTCTAGAGGTTTCCTAGTGGGTAGAAATATTCAAGTTTATGAAAGTTTTAAATAGAACATTTAAAATTGTCTTTTGGGAAGGGTGTTGAATGTGGGTTCAAAGAGGAGGGTACTTGTTGGAACACCTGTGTTAGTATTTCCTTATATATATATATATATATATATATATATATATATATATATATATATATATATATATATATATATATATATATATATAACCTACCAGTCTTTTACGTTAAACTAGTTCATGATGCTTGACCAAGCTCGTAAAAAAAAATTTATGCATATGATTGAGATGCATTGGTTATATTATGTTGTTTTCCCTCTTCCACATCCTTGTGTATGTTTCTACTAGACATATGTATAAGTAGATTAGGCACAAAGGCTACACCAGATCCTTTCAATCCAATTGTGCCAAGTTGCTAGCCTTCTCGTGCCAAGGTCAAGTAGTTCTCATTAACCGGAGAACCTTAGAGAGCTAACCACTCTATGGTTGGATGGTAAAAGTGCCTGGACCACTCTTCTGTCTCATGATAGTAGATGGACATTGTTCCGATGGCTCGGAGACAAGATTACGTGCAGATGGACACTAAGGTTCGATGGCATGTTCATGTTATATGATTTATGTTATGTATGCTTTATATCATATGATGTATTGAAGATACATTCATGTTTGACGTGCAGGTCAATATAGTTTTGGTAAAAGATATTATTTTCATCTGATTCATTTCTAGCATTTATACTTTGCTTGGTATATGGTATCGATATGTGGTCAGCTTTTTGTATTATCAAGTGTATTTAGAAAAAACAATGATATGAAATAATGATTTTGTTTCCATATATTCTCGACTATTTGTCGATATGTATTGGTTTTCCATCTGAGAAATGAATATTGAATTATATATTTATGTGAATAAAATCAACTTTTGACTTTTCATATTTTCATGTTTTTCTGCATATATTTCTGCATCTTGGGGTTATTTGCATATCTAGCAATTGTTGTGGATTTCAGTCTTTACAATGTAGGAATACAATATTCAATTGCACTGAAATATAAAACCAAAGCTTCTGCCACAGGCAAATCCATTATTGGCCATTATGTGTCTTTCATTGCCTTTGTAAATTCCCAACAATGATGGAAGTTGATTATATGCTATACAGAGTTTTGTTTTAAAAAATCTGCGCGATAATTTATAATATATTGGGAATCACAATAATAAAGACCCTCTGGAGTAGTTACCTATATGAATAGAAATAATCTGACCTCTAAACATACAACCTCCTTCTGTTTGCCACTCATGGGGGAGTTCAGATTGCCTTTGAGGCATAAATAGCCTAGTAAAATGAACCTCATTGTCTTGTTCCACCATAAACAGGGCCAATTCTCTCAATACATCACGTTGGGAAACATAATATCCAATTAATGCACTCATCTATGCTTTCTGGAGCCCTGGCATCAAACGTCAGAAAAATATGTTGTTATATGAAATCTAATGGAACTTAGAACATTGCCTAGTGCTGCGAGAGCAAGTGCTGGGCACATGAATAAATTTTTGGTTTGCAATTGTGATGGTGTTTAAATGTTTTTTTGTTATTATTAAATTTTAGGGTTTGCATTGCATTTGGGGTGGTGTTTAATTTTAGGGCTTAATATTTTGTTAGAACTTTAGTAAAGGTTTAAACAAAACCTTTACAGTTTTGGTGGTTGCCAAAACCAGTTCTTAACTATTTGGCTTCGTTTATAAATTCTCTCCGAAATCTTTTGGGAGGGTATGATTTGAGATTTTTCATTTCTGTGTGAAGAATGACTGAGATGAACAGATGAAATAAATAAAACAGTAATTCTTTCTTGCTACTTGGCTTTTGGTTTTATTTTATTCACACTGCAAATTGATTAGGGATGCATATGATAGCTGTTATTTTCTGAATAAAATAGTAGT
Source organism: Cupressus sempervirens (assembly GCA_028749045.1). Classification (NCBI taxonomy): domain Eukaryota; kingdom Viridiplantae; phylum Streptophyta; class Pinopsida; order Cupressales; family Cupressaceae; genus Cupressus; species Cupressus sempervirens. Next base: position 146,771,552 of record CM053791.1, read on the forward strand.
AGTAGCATTGTTTTCTTTTTGTAGAAGTTATCGTTGCAGGAAGCCAAACTCACACTAGAATCTCTGGAAATTAAATTGGGCAATAATGCCTCTTGCTTGTATAATCACCATGTGAAGTGGCCTGAGTGTGGTGGAGAGTGGGTAGGAGGAATGTACATTACTTTCTTCATGGCCATTTGCAGGAATGGGCTACAGTTTGAAGAAACATGTGTTTGGTAAGGCGGCATCCTTATGTGCTGACCATGAATGAACACATGTAACCTATAAGGTGTTATTCATATTTGGTGTTTCCTTGTAGTTTTTTTTTGTTTCTTCTTTCCATCCAATATTGAGCCTATTATAGGCTTTGTTCTTGTTATCTCCTCATCATATTGGTATCAGAGCGAGACAAGATCTTGCTAGGAAGTGTATGTCTGCAAAAGAATCACAGGCTGAAGCTGAGGCTCACACCATGCCTCCGAAAAGTATGACTCTAGATGCCATCAAAAAGATGATGGAGGAACTTCTGGAAGAGAAGTTGAAGGAGTTCAAGGAGTCTAGTAACAAGGATAAGGAGAATGAGGTGGAAGAAGGTACCAATGGAGATGAAGAAGAAGAACAACACCACGATCCACCAACAGAATTGGGTGCAGATCAAAAGGCATTCGTTGATGCCTTAAAGTCAATAAAAGGAGATATTACTGATAAGCTACCTACATATGGAGGTAGTCTCAATAGTGAGGAAGTGATTGAATGGATTGAAGCAATCATGAATTACTTCGACTTGAATGAAGTTCCAAAGAATGATAGGGTAAGGATTGCAAAAGGAAAGTTGAAAGAATCTACTCTCTCACGGTGGAATTATAGTCAAGGAGAAAGGATACAAAATAACAAAAATATGATCTCTTCATGAGAAGTGATGAAGGGAAAAATCAAGGCACAATTTTTTCCTGTAGATTATGAGGTGCAATTGTTTAAGAAGTTGCAAAGCTTGAGGTAGTGAGAGATGGGCGTGAATACCTATACAGAGGAGTTCCATAGGTTAACTCTTAGGGCAAAGAAACAAGAGGAGGAACCAGAAATAGTGGCTAGATATTTAAATGGCTTGAGAATGAACATACAAGAGGAGATCAGCCTCTTGGCCCCAAATACATTGTGGAAGTGTTTTAAACTTGCTCTTAAAGTTGAAGAGAAGTTGAAGAGGAAGAGTGATCAGCAACAAGGAGGGAGAACTGGAAGGAATGACTGAGGTAGGGGAAACTTCAACAATAGAGGACAAGGCCAGAGGTCTCGAGGTGAGTCTAACCCTAAGGAGCAAGTGGGTGACTCAAGTAGTAGAGGAGGCTACGGTGGAAGGGGATCTAATGGAGGAAGGTCAGATGGATCAAGTAGAGGATCCAGGTTCTCAGGAATGAAGTGTTATAGTTGTGGTCAGATAGGGCACCCAAAATATAAGTGTCCACAAAGGGCATCTACTTCTCAAAATGGTGAAAGGAGAGTCACTTATGTGCAGGAAGATAATGTGAGTATGAACTCACTAGAAGTTCAATTGATGACAGAGGCTTAAGGAGAAAGTCTTATGTTAAGGAGGACACTTCTTAAGGAACCGCTGAAAGAAGATACTACTCAAAGGAGGGCTCTTTTTCGAGTTCAATGCAAGGTGAAAGGTAAGTTGTGCAAAGTAATAATTGATTTAGGTTCTACAGATAACATCATCTCACTTGAAGCTGTAAACAAATTGAAGTTAGAGAGACTTTCACATTCTTGTCCATACAAGGTTAGTTGGTTGAACAAAGGGCAACAGGAAGTTGTGAATGAGCAAGCTTGGGTAGAGTTCAGTATAGGGGAATATAAAGATAAAATATTGTGTGATTTCTTTCCCATGGATGCTTGCCACCTCTTGCTGGGAAGACCTTGGCAATTTGACAGGAAGGCATGCCATGATGGTGAGAAGAATTCTTATAGCTTCCAAAAGGATGGAGTAACATACAGATTAAATTCTGAAGGAGAAGAGAAAGGGGTTGGTCAAGTTGGACCAAGTGTGTTGATGGTGGGTGAGAAAGAGTTCATTAATACTCTTGAAGAAGATGGAATAGGCTTTGCATTGGTGTTAAAGCCTAAGGAAGATAGGAAGAAGGAGCATAGGATAGCAGGCCCGAAAGAAGTTGAAGAGTTGTTGAACCAGTACAAAGAAATCATTGCTGAGATAATGCCTGAGTCTCTGCCACCAATAAGAGACCAGATTGATCTTATTCTTGGAGCAGTGCTACCCAACAAGGCAGCATATAAGAGGACACCACAACAAAATGAAGAGATTGCTAGGCAAATACAAGAGTTGCTTGACAAGGGGTTGATAAGGAAAAGTCTTAGCCCATGTGTCATACCCTCAGTTCTTGCTCCAAAGAAGGATGGTAAGTGGCACTTGTGTACTAATTCTAGGGCTATTAATAGGATAACTATAAGATGTAGATTTCCTATTCCTAGAATAGACGATTTGTTGGATTGTTTGGGGGGAGCTTCATATTTTTCTAGAATAGATCTCAAAAGTGGGTATCATCAAATAAGGATACGAGAAGGGGATGAATGGAAGACAACCTTCAAAACTAATGAAGGGTCGTATGAATGGCTGATTATGCCATTTGGTTTATCTAATGCTCCTAGTACATTTATGCGACTAATGAATGAATTTTTGCATGACTTCATTGGGAAGTTTGTTGTTGTCTACCTTGATGACATTTTGGTGTATAGCAAGAATAAGGAAGAGCATTTGCAGCATTTGAAGATGGTTTTTCAAAGGCTACAGAAGCAAAAGTTGAAGATAAACTTCGAGAAGTGTGACTTTTTGAAACAAGAGTTGGTGTATCTTGGATTTGTGATATCCAAGGGAGAATTGAAAATGGATCCTTCTAAAGTGGAGGCCATCATTAATTGGCCAACACCAAGGGCTGTTGGAGAGGTTCAAAGTTTTCATGGTTTGGCCACATTCTACAGGAAGTTCATAAGGAACTTTAGCAACATTTTTGCACCAATTTGAGGCACCATCAAAGGAGGAGGCAACACAAAATTTGAATGGAATAATGTAGCAAACAAGAGTTTTGAGGAACTCAAACAAAAGGTAGCCAAATATCCTATTCTTCTTTTACCAGATTTTAATAAAGTTTTTATAGTAGAATGTGATGCTAGTGGCTTTGCAATAGGGGTTGTTCTTAGTCAAGAAGGTAGACCCATTGCATTTTTCAGTGAGAAGCTGAATGAGGCAAAGAAGAAATATTCTTCTTATGATTTGGAATTGTATGCAATGGTCCAAGCATTGAAAAAATGGAGGCACTATTTGCTGCCTAAAGAGTTTATTGTGTGTACTGACAACCATGCTCTTAGTTTCTTGAATGGACAGGAAAAACTCAACCATAGGCACATGAAATGGGTTGAGAGTTTGTAGGCTTATACTTTCACAATCAGGCATAAGAAACGACAAGCCAATAAGGTGGCTGATGCACTTAGTAGAAGAATGTTAATAGTGCAAGAAGTACAAATCCAGAGCATGGGTGTGGATGCATTGAAGGGAATGTATGCGGAAGATAGAGATTTTAGCGAAGCATATGAGGTTTGCACTAAATTGGAAGATAGTTTTCATTCTAATTTTTTTGAATTTATTGTGCAAGATGGATTGTTATTTAAGGGCAGCCAACTATGTATTCCCAAATGCTCTATGTGGGAAAATGTTATTAAAGAAAAACATTGTGGAGGTCTGAGTGGTCATTTTGGACTCAACAAGACTTTAGAATTGGTGCAAAGATTTTATTATTGGCCTAAGATGCAAACATACATTAGGAAGTTTGTGGAAGGTTGTCTGGTATGTCAAAGGGCAAAGGGAGTATCAACAAATGCTGGACTTTATTAGCCTTTACCCATACCGAACAGACCTTGGGAGTGTTTGAGTATGGATTTTGTAATGGGATTACCAAGGACAAAGACAAGTTATGACAGCATATTTGTGGTTGTTGATAGATTCAATAAAATGGCTCACTTTATTCCATGTAGAACCAATAATAATGCTAGTTATATTGTAGGACTATTCTTTAAAGAAATAGTTCGTATTCATGGTTTGCCATTGAGCATTGTATCTGAAAAGGATAGCAAGTTTGTTGGTCACTTTTGGAGAACCCTATGGAAGAAGTTGGGCACAAATTTATCTTTTAGTTTAGCCTATCATCCTCAAACAGATGGGCAAACTGAAGTGATTAATAGATCCTTGGGAAACCTTTTGAGGTTCTTGACACAAGAACATGGAGGTAGTTGGGATGCTATCATATCTCAAGCAGAGTTTACACATAATGACTCAGTGAATCGTAGCACAGACATGAGTCCTTTTGAAGTTGTTTATGGGAGACATCCAAGGGGACTTTTGAAACTTAGAAATATGGATGGTTTGGAGAAAAGGAGTGGACATGCAGAAGACTTTGCTGAAGCAATGGTGGAAGTGCATGAGCACGTGAGGAAAACTCTACAATAGAATAATCTAAAGGTGAAGGCTAAAGCGGATTTGAAAAGAAGAAATGTACAGTTCCAAGTTGGAAACATGGTTATGGTTCACTTGAACAAAGATCGGTTACCTCAGGGCAGCCATATAAAGTTGATGATGAAGAAGATTGGCCCGTGTGAAATTTTAGAAAAGTATGGAGAAAATGCTTACAAAGTGGCATTGCCTCCAGAGGTAGCTATTTCACCTATATTTAATGTCTTAGATCTCACATTGTATAAAGGTTCAAACAAAGAAGTTGGTAAAGAAGCAACATCACATGAATCAAATGACTGAATTCAAGAATTGCCATCTAAAGAAACACCATAGATGGAAAGTATCATCAACAACAGGGAAGCAATGAGGACAAGACACGAAGTACACATGGAGTATTTGGTTAAGTGGAAGGGCCTTCCAGATTCTGAAGCTACTTGGTTGCTGGAAACAAAAATTCTAAGGCAAGGTGGGGATATACAACAGTTGGTCTCCAAGAGGACTTGAGACAAAATACACCCTCGGGAGTATGCTGCAGGAGCAAGTGTTGGGCACAGGAATAAATTTTTGGTTTGCAATTGTGATGGTGTTTAAATATTTTTTTGTTATTATTAAATTTTAGGGTTTGCATTGCATTTGGGGTGGTGTTTAATTTTAGGGCTTAATATTTTGTTAGAACTTTAGTAGAAGTTTAAACAAAACCTTTACAGGTCTGGTGGTTGCCAAAACCAATTCTTAACTATTTGGCTTCATTTATAAATTCTCTCCGAAATCTTTTGGGAGGGTATGATTTGAGATTTTTCATTTCTGTGTGAAGGACTGAGATGAATAGATGAAATAAATAAAACAGTAATTCTTTCTTGCTATTTGGATTTTGGTTTTATTTTATTCACACTGCAAATTGATTAGGGATGCGTATGATAGTTGTTGTTTTCTGAATAAAATAGTAGTAGTAGCATTGTTTTCTTTTTGTAGAAGTTATCGTTGCAGGAAGCCAGACTCACACTCGAATCTCTAGAAATTAAATTGGGCAATAATGCCTCTTGCTCGCATAATCACCATGTGAAGTGGCTTGAGTGTGGTGAAGAGCGGGTAGGAGGAATGTACATTACTTTCTTCATGGCCATTTGCAGGAATGGGCTATAGTTTGAAGAAACATGTGTTTGGTAAGGCAACATCCTTATGTGCTGGCCATGAATGAACACATGTAACCTGTAAGGTGTTGTTCATATTTGATGTTTCCCTGTAGTTTTTTTTAATTTCTTCTTTCCATCCAATATTGAGCCTATTATAGGCTTTGTTCTTGTTATCTCCTCATCACCTAGTACTAGTAGAGATTTTTAAACCATCAATTCATTAAGATTGATTCATTTAATTGGATTTCCTATTATTACTTGTATGAAATGATGGTTAGATATTGGTGTTGCAAATCAGTAATATAGAGCCCTCAAGTCTTAAAACAAAATCCATAACAACATCAATCGACAAGATCCTAAACTTCTCATTCCAAAGGTGTGTGCTGTCAAGCATAAGCAACATAATCAATATAGAAAATGCCACCCTTAAACATCACATATTAAGTAAATTTTAAAAAATAAATCAAACATCACATATTAAGTAAATTTGAAAAAATAAATCAACTTTCACTATTCTTAATATGATGTTATGTCAGTCCCAATGAAAAACAGTTACAATTAAGTAGCAATGCTTGTTACCAGGGATCATCCCTCTTCAAGTCCAACAGATTATAAGCTTCAAATTTCCGTAGAAGAAGAAGAGCATCGTCCCTCTTCATTCGGACGGACATACACCCAAATATCTAACAATACGTTTGCAGGAATGGTGCGTCCTTTTGGGAATACAGCCAGGTCTAAGAAACACTGTTTTTCACCAGGATTCAATGCATTTATCTGGACTTCCAATTTGATATGTGCAAGCTTCCACATTTTTAAAATTAGGTGCCGGTCCCCCAATAATCTGTATCCACTTGATCTCTAGGATATTTAATAAATTTGGGGTTTCTGAAACCAGAATGTGGATTACTCTCTCCATAAAGTACTCTGTAGTTTGACGTCCGTCCGAAAACTTATAAGGGTTTGTTTTTTCTTTCTTCCAATGTTTTAGGAAAAACGTAAACTGTAAACAATATATAATTTATGTTTAAACTTTGACGGGTTAGAAAGGTAAACTTAACCTTATAGTTATTTTTAGTTAAAACAAAGATAAATTAAACTAAAATAAGATAGAGAAAGACTAAAATAGATGATGCTCTGGATTACTATAATTCTCTGTGAAATCTTAACATAGAGCTTCAGATTTTTATAGATATCACATTTTTCATTAGGCATCAAAAAATTCATAGACATCTAAATAAAATCTTCTTATTATAAAAATAAAAATAATAAATTGGAACTAAACAAAATTCGTAAGTACATTTAGTGAAAAAAACTCATATAAATCATGCAACATCTCCTGCCATCCGATGGTTACTTGGATCTAAATTAGACATCGATCAGAGCTAGATCAGAATTCAGAAGAATTAAGGTTAGATATTATTTTGGCTAAACTTCTGGAAGTGAAAAAGTGTCAACTGTATAGAAAGCGAACAAGCTCATGGTGTTACCTCTGATTTCATGGTCATTACAAATGGCCATAGCAAGTGTTGATTTTCCTGCTCCACCCATGGCTATAATTCCAACCACATTCACTCTCTCCTCCAACAAAAACTTCTTCAATTCCATTATGTGATCATCAAAACCCACCAAGCACGGCGACCGATCTGGGGGGTGACTCTCATCCTTCTGTGAAATCTGACTTTGTTGCACCTGTTCCACTCTTCGACTCACACTTTCCATCTCTCCACCCGCATTTTCGAGGTGGGTACATTGACGATTCTGCCCCTCAATTACATTTTCTAGTTGGGTGGACTGCGAATTTTGCTATGAAATCTGAGTGACCTTGCGATACAAACTTTCCCGCTGTAGACCCTGCACTTCATGTAAATTCTGCACAAGTCTTGTCAAGTTTTCCATTTGGGTGGACTAATGATTTTGCCCCTCGATTACATTTTCCAGCTGGGCGAAGTGGGAATTCTGCCCCTCAATTACAGTTTCCAGTAGGCGGAACCGAAGAGTCTGCCCGTTAATTACAGTTTCCAGTTGGTTAAATTGAGAGATCTGCGCTTGAATTTGTTGGAGTGTCACGATGAAGGGTTGTTCAGTCCAGATAAATTCATTAATATCCTTCTCCAGTTTCTTGACGCATTTTTCTACCCTGCAACTCCGCAAGCAAATGCAACTCTTTTGGCATTCGTCTAATTGTAAATATAATAACAAGCAAAGAAATTGAATCAAAGAAGACGAAACACACAGCAACACAGATTTATCGTGGTTCGGCAAAACTTGCCTACGTCCACACTCCAGCAGGGAATTACTTGTATTAATTAACCGATATATTACATGGGCTGCACACAGCCATTATATAGAACTCTATGAATACGAAGAGTCAAGAGGGAGAAGGAACAATCGTGACTGTTGGACTTCATATCCAACAATCTCCCCCATGAAGTTCAACTGGCACAACCATGCATCATGGCATTCCCTGCTACTTTTCAGAATCTCAGAGGACAATGAGGCCTTGAGATGATCTCAAGATTGCCAAGCTTTGTTCTAGCACACTCCTAATGAGTCTTCCCCACATCAGATCAGAGTTATTAATATCTCTTCTATACTGCAGTATGCAGTTCACATAATTTGCGCCATTCTTATGGTTGTTCTCTTTTAAGACAACATCCCCATTATTATCATGACCAGTTACTTTTGAGGTCTAGCTCGAGCCACCTAATCACCACAAAACTGTAGCTTGTTTTGAAATTGACAAGAACAACCTGCGGTGAGTTTATTTTAATAGAAATTTCCATTCCTTTTTCTCTCAGCGACCTTAGTGCTGCACCACACTCTATATTTAGTTCTTCAATTGCCTTTGTTACGTGAGTATCCCTGTCAACTGCAAGAATTATGCTCCATGGTCCAGACCGCATAGTATCCATAGTACCAGGCTCCAAATCCACTAGCAAAGCCTGGGAAACAAAGCACTCACAATTGGTCGCATGATAAGGCACATCGATTCTTGCCAAGTGGAGATTAGTATCTCTCTCATTCCCCCTATATCGCCCAGTCTTATCAATCCTATTCTCAGCACATCTTTCATCCTTGACAAAAGCTCTGGTCTCAGGGTCTTTACCAGCATTCTGCTCCTTTTTCTCAGCCTCCACGATGAGCCTCTTATCATCACTCTCAAGAACGGAGTTCAACTCTTGCAGGATTGTTCTTGTCGTGGATCAAATTTAATGATCCCAATAGGATTATGTTGCCATACTCCATCGCTGCAGTATGTTTCCCTGAGATTGATTCCTGCAAACTTTCCTCTGCTCTTAGTCATCTGTGTTAGCACCTCTTGTGTTATCACCTCTTGTCCACACAAAAGAATCTTTCTTTTAACATCAATGAAACTCAAGTTCCTATTGAGACATGAGCGCCCATTCTCCGTGAAGATGCACACTAGCATAAGAAACTCTTCATAGAAAATACGCTCGCTGCCCAGACGAACATGTGAGGGAAGACTTCTGTCCAAGAAGTTGGCACCAACGGCCATAATCCAGGGCACATCTCCCAAACATTCCAAACAATAATGACCAGGTGTTTGGACCTTCAGCCAACCATGCCTGTTAGATGCGTCACAAGAGAGAACTTCCAAGACAAAATGAGGTGGACTCCTCACAGGAGCCCTATTTGGGGTCTTTCCCTGCCCCTCCTCATCCACACCGGCCTGGTACCCGCGAGGTCCATACATCTGCAAGTTCTCTACAGGGTCCTTTTTTCCCAATCCATCATCTACAGTTTGTGCATAATGAAAATGGGAAACAATATTGTCCCCCTCACCGTCCAATCTCCTCCTTTCACCTCCATGTTCGCCAAATAAACTATCACTTTCACCACACATACCGCCCCCTAGAATTTCCTATGGGGTGTCATGGATAAATTCATTCTGCTACCAAATATATTGTGTGGCATCTCTGTCAATGTATGTTAATGACTGTGTGGTCAGAGGATGTTTATGCAGGATTGGTGTGGAATTACTCATATTCCAATTTTGCTTCTGAGGTGTGGGAGAAGAGCCCGCAATCAATGCATTCCATTCTTCTTCTATTTCTACAAACCGCAACAATAAATCATCAGAGTCTTTATTCTCTAACATGCCAAATGCTTCTAGATCATGCGTAGCCTTGATCTCCTGGCTCTCTCTAGCTTCCTTGAGCTCTATAATCCTAGCGTTGCTTATATCTTCAGTTGCCAAGCACCTGGAATCCTCTTCAGTTTCGATTTGTGCAGTTGTAGTTATTTTGTTGAGAGATTCCATATTTGGTAGGGATATCAGTGGCCCATCATTTTCCACATAATGTGGAGCATCCTACATACCATTTATATGCACATTCAAGGATTTCTTTTCCTTTCCTTTGTACTTTCACTTTCTACTAGAAACTTCCCATGCTCTTCAAAATATTCTAGTTGCAGCATCTTATAAACTTTCGATGCAAAATTATTTGTGTCTTTGAGGTCTGAACCAAGAATAAGAGAATTCATTTTATAATATGCCAACACTAGGCATTTTACAGACTCGCCAGTCTTATCTTCTCTTGTCCACTTCTGTAATTCTTCCATGACTACTTTCTTATTCATGCCTATGCGCTCAAGAATTGCAATAAGCTCAAATTTAAGAGCTTTTAAATCTTCTAATTCAGCTTTACGCTGATTTTCTTAGCCATCCCACCAGTGCACATGGTGGATTCTTCTGCTCTTAGCAGGCACAACCTCATTTTCTACCGAGCACAAATTTTCAAGAAATTTGTTGATGATAAAATCAACTTCACCGTCTTCCATCTCTGCTCTAGCCTCACCTCAGCTCTGATACCAATTGTAAATATAATAACAAGCAAAGAAATTGAATCAAAGAAGACGAAATACACAACAACACAGATTTATTGTGGTTCGGTAAAACTTGCCTATGTCCACACTCCAGCAGGGAATTACTTGTATTAATTAACCGATATATTACATGGGCTGCACACAACCATTATATAGAACTCTACAAATACAAAGAGTCAAGAGGGAGAAGGAATAGTCATGACTATTGGACTTCATATCCAACACTAATCACTGATTCCCCTCTATAATTTTGTTAGGTAATTGCTTGAATTTTTGTAGTGAGAACTTCAATGGCACTCCTGAACTCATCTCGCATATCTCTTTGATAGCGGGTAGCAAACTCTTCACCTTTTCTGATGCAGGAGCATCTTGCATGGGAAAATTATTGGAAAAAAAAAAAAAAAATTCTAGAGGAGAGGGAAAAGTGATGAAAATTAGAGGAGAAATAATTAAAAATAGAAAATAAGAATAAAGGAAAAGAAGAATTTCTATTTTCGAGATGCATGGGTGGCATAAATAGGAAAATAGTTGTCATACCATTAATCGGGGTGTGTAGGTGGAAATTCTAGAAGGTTTTGGATAAATCATGTATTTAGTATTTGTTGGGTGCTTAGTTGTATTTGGGTGGGAATTTAATATTTATTTAAAGATAGTTGTATTTACCTTTTATCCCACATTGGTTGTGTTTGTAATGTCTTGGGTTGGAAGTGCCTATTTAAACAAGGCATATGAGCATTTCTAAATCAAGCTCAAGGGGGAAGCTTGAGGAGTAGAAGCTTGAGAAGTAGAAGTTGTGGAAGGAGAAACTCAAGGAGAAGCTTGATATCATCTTGTGGGTGTTGTAAGGATCTTCAAGTATAATAAAATTTCTTGTGAAGCATCTTTTTTTATTTCTCTTGGTCTCCATATTGTTGCTTTCTTGATTGTGAGTGGGTAAGGGTGGTGTGGCCCTTCGTCAGTGGTATTAGAGCGTACCTACATTAGTGGTATCAGAGTCGTCCTTCATCATTTTCTTCAAGTTCCATTCCAGTAGAACTGCTAAAAGTAATTTGCCTTTGTTAAGTTTTGTTTTATTATGAGTCATTTCTATTTTTGCTAGGGGTTTTATTATTTTTAAATTAGAAAATAACACAAGTTCTCTTACCATTTATCCAGAAGTGTTGCTTCCAACAGTTCTTATTGTCGATGCAATGTTTTGGAAGCTTCAGACATTGTACCCCCAATATGTTCCCTTTAGATCAACCCATTGGTAAGAAATTCTCTTACCTTTCAACATGATCAAGTTGGAAGGTGGATTTCATCAATATTGATGGTTGCCTCTGTGCCTTCGACCTAAAATATTTGATAGGAAACCTTATGTCTTGTGCTTCTATTTGTAGAAAAATAAAATATAAAACAATATATCACACCAACATAAGAGAAGAATAATTGCTATAACAAATTGGAGGAGAAAAATATTTTATTGAATGGTGTGAGCAATTACATTGTTTGTATTTATAGAGAGCATTTACAACTTCTAGAATTTGAAGTGACAAGGCTAAATTAACTTCTATCTCGACTGATTGCACACGTGGACAGTTGCATGAGAAGATGGAGATACAATCCATCAATTATTAGGAAATGTGTGTAATTAGTTTGTAACTAATAGCATTTTAGTGGATTCAACAACTACTATTGTAGTCCTATTGTAAATGTGGATTGTACAAAATTAGTTTAGGAACTAATTTTCTTCCATCGAAAAGACTTTAGACAATCTTATTCTTCCTAAAAGCCCCCCTTAAGATTGGCTAGAAGAATACAAAACAAGAGGAGAACATTATATTACAACCCCCCCTTAATGTTCACCTCGATCATGCCCAACATATCTCCTAACTTCAAAAATTTAGCCTCAAGCATAGTCTTAGTAAATATGATAGTTTTTTGATGTTCACTTGAGCAAAATTAGAGGTTAATAATATTTTCTTTAACAAGACCCCTAATATAGTGAATGTCCATCTCAATGTGCTTTATTTTAGCATGGAAAATAAGATTATTTGCAACATGTATAGCAATTTGATTGTCACAATATAGAGTAGTAGCCAAACTTTATACAAAGCCAAGCTCAAATAAAAGATGTTGAATTCAAAATACCTCTTTTCTTGCTTCCTTTGCTACTCCATATTCTTCTTCACATGAGGATAGTGATGTGTTTACTTTTTTTTTGCTGCTCCATGTAACTGGACTTGATCCAAATTGAAAAACATAGCCTCTAGTAGATTTTTTGTCATCAATATCACCACCTTATTTTGAATTTGTAATGCAAATCAAAGAAGTTGAGGACTTGAAGCTATAATGTATGCCATAGTAAATGATTCACAAATATATCGCAACATCCTCTTTGTATCCATCCAATGATTTTTTTTGGGTTCCTGCATAAATGTGGATACCATTTTTACTACAAAATAAATATATGGTCTAGAATGAGTTAGATAAACCAAGTTACCAATAAATTGTGTATATAATGTAGGATCTACTTTTTCGGACGTACATTCCTTAGTAAGCTTAACTCCAAATTAGAAAGGAGTAGGAGATGGCTTGCATTGTAGTATTTTAAATTTCTCTAAAAGATCCAAAGCACATTTTGTTTAAGAGACAAATAACCCATCATGAAGCCTACTAACTTGTAAGCAAAGAAAATAACTTAGTTCACCCAAATCACTCATAAAGAAAGTCCCTTTGAGATCTAATTTTAAGTCATTGATTAGCCCAGTATTTTGTCCAACTACGAGTAATCAAAAACATAAAATGCAAACATAATAATTTCATTTTGTACTTTCTTCACATAAAGATTTAGGTTTTATTTACACTTTTAAACCCATGAAGTTGAAAATAATTGTCAATATTCTCATTCCATGCTCTTGGTGCTTTCTTAAGTCCATAAAGTGACTTCTTTAATCTGCAAACATGATTAGGATGTTGTTGATCTACAAAACCTAGGGGTTGATCCATATATATTTCTTCATATAAGTCTCCATTTAAAAAAGTCATTTTTGACATCCATTTGATAAACATGCCACCCAAGACTTGTAGCCAAAGATATAATCACCCTAACTATATTCATTTTAATGATAGTACCAAATGTTTCTCCATAATCAACACCCTCTTTTTTATATTTCCTTTAAAAACCAATCTAGCCTTGAATTTTTTGATATCACCATTTGATCTAAATCTTGTTTTGTAAACCCATTTTCAACCAATAACATTCTTACCTCTTGGTTTGGATACAAATTCCAAAGTTTTATTTTCCATTAATGCCTTATATTCTTACTTCATGGCTTGCTCAATTATTTCTTTCCTCTAACTTCTTCATATGATTTTGGATCATTTACTTCTAATTCTTTGGCCATGAGAGCACTACCACTAATCACTTAGATCTTTGAGCCTTGCCCATAGATTTATTCAATGCTCCTTGTCTTTTGTTTAGCTGTGAAAACATCTTCTTCTTCATCACTACCTATAGATAATGGTTGATCACAAGCATTAGTTGTTTCATTAGTATCAACAATACATTCTTCATAGGACTCATTAATATAGTCTTCATTTCTTTCTATAATTCGAGAAGGATTTATTATTGTGAAAGGAGAGGAGGTGGTTGTAAATTGTGAATGCTCATTGAACTTTAGATCTCTACAAACAAATACCTTGTTTTTTGTCAAACCATATAATACATAAACCTTTGATTCTTCACTATAATCCACAAACAAACACTTGTGACTCTTTGGTTCCAATTTTTTCCTCTTTTCATTAAGAATACGTGCCCAAGAAATACACCCTAATATTTTAAAATAACCAATGTGAGACTTTCTACCACTCCAAGCTTCTTTCGGGGTGATATTCATGAGGGCTTTGGTGGGGATTCTATTCACAATATATGCAACACAAGAAACATCCAAACCCCAAAATTTATTATATAAACTTTTAAAGTGCAAAATACAATGAGCCATTTCTAAAAGAGATCTATTCATTCTTTCAGCCACCCCATTTTGTTGAGGACTATAAGGAACTGATATTTGTACTTTAATGCCACAACTTCCACAAAATGACTCAAATGCATAGTTACAATATTCACCCCAATTATCCCTTCTTAAGATTTTAATCCTTTTCCCACTATAATTCTCAAAAAATTCCTTAAATTTTTCAAAAACCTCAAGTACTTCATTCTTGTTTCAATGAAATAAACCCATACTCTCCTGCTACAATCATAAACAAAAGTGAGAAGATACATGACACCTAAAAGTGAAGGATAGCCTAGTTCACATAACTCACTAAGAATGAGTTTTAATGGGTGATTAGTTATCCATGCTTTACCTAAGTCAAAAGGATCTATGTGATGTTTACTTAGCACACATCCTTGACAAGCTCCTTTGGATGGTGAAATTTTTGTTAGTCCTCTAACCATATCAATTTTAACCATATCTTATAATTTCCTATAATTTATATGTTCAAGTCTAACATACCAAAGTTTTGACATATAATAAACTTGAGAAATATATGAATGAAAGTGTGTGAATTCATCATCAACAAATCCCATAAATTTAAACAGACTCTTTTCAAGATCAACTCTACTGATAACAATTATATTTATTAGGTGTTTTTTATTTCTAATAATTACTTGATCACTATTAACAACAAACTCATATATAGCTTGAACTATTTTTTATAATCAAATAAGATTCACCCCTAATCGTTCAACCAACACAATATTTTTCAAAGACTCATTTTTTACATTAACAATTCCCATCCCTAGAACTGAAAGCTTCATTTTATTTCCAATAGTAATTTCTTGATCTAAATTATTTCCTTTATGAAAATCAATAAATCAAGATATATCTCCAGTCATGTATAATGATGCCCCTGAATCTAAAATCTACTCTTTAAAAGAATCTGAAGAAAAGAAACCCCCTTAACATTACATTTAATTTTAGGTGTAGCAATTACCACCTTGTTTTCTCTTGCCTTTTTTGGGAGATGGCTACAAAGTTATGTCTTTCGTTCTTTTCATCCTTAAGAATTTCTTGTGTGGGTTTGAAGTGTATCCTTTCATTTCCTTCCTTTTCAAACAAAATATCTACATGTGATTTTCACCACAACAATACCTACAAATAATGGGTTTTCTTCCAAGTTGTATTTCTATGCTATCATTTCTAGAAAAATCATTAGAACCTTCATTGTTTTGAAATTTTCTATATCCTTTCCAATTCTTCTTTCCATCAGTTCTACATACTTTAATTTTAGTTGAATATGCATATTTTTCTTAATAGATCATTCTTTAATAAGTTAATCTTCATCTAAAATAGGCTTGGAAAATTTATCAAATGTTTGTTGCAGAGCATTAGGATTTAGTTGAATAACCCTTTTCCTTTATCCCTTAGATACCTTGTATGATGGAGGGAGCTTACTTTCAACCATTGCAATCAACTGGAAGTCTTTTTTTGCATACTAACTCCTTATTTTCTTCAATTGATCATTTAAAAAAGTAACTTCATTGAAACAATCAATATTTTTTTCAAAATAAGATGGACCTAAGTTCCCCAATATTTCTTCTATACTAAATGTGCTAGCAATATCTACATCTTTATACTCTTTCAAAATTATCCCACAACTCTATAGGATCATCAACATCAACAAGCCTTCTATTGAGATTGGGGCTTAAAGCTTTACTAATAATACCTCTAGCTTGCTCCAACTTGCTCTTCCAAAACTCTTTTTCTCTATCAGTTTGAGGTTCTTTAATATCCCTACTCACAATCCTCCATAAATCATTTTACCTTAAAGCATTATTGACTCTAATATTCCAATCTACAAAACCATTTCCATCAAATAGAGGCAACACCTCATTTGTAGAGCCCATGTTAACCACAGAAGAAAATTCAAACAAATATTACTCCAACAATATAGAAGCCCTGTAAACAAATAACTTGAACAATCTATTTCTAGTTAAACAAGGGTCTAATACTAGTAGAAAAATGAAATATAAAATAATTATATTTCATAGAAACATAAGAGAAGATATTGCTACAAAAGATTGGAGTAGAAACTTTTTTTTATTGAAAAGTGTAAGCAATTACATTGCCTCTATTTATAGAGGGCATTTACAACTTCTAGAACTTGAAGTGATAAGACTAAATTAAATTCTATATTAAGTGACTCTACACATGGATGATTTCATGAGAAGATGGAGATATAGTCCACCAATTTATTAGGAAATGTGTGGAATCAAATTGTAACTGTTGAAGTTGATGAAAGATCAACACCATGACTCACAAGAATCAACTGCATGCAAACACCTGACACAAAAAAGAGAGAAGCAAAAGATGTGGAGGCTAGAATTCCCAGATCCACAAGTGAGACATTCTTCATTTGCAAAAAATAAATTGCAATTATATTGAATGAATGAATAAATTATTACAAAGAGATCAATCCTTATAAAAGAGATTAAAACCCTAAAAGGTAAAATCTAGGTTGCATGATAATAATTAATAAAAGAATTAATTATTATATGCCCAAAGTTTAGCTTAAATAAACTAGAGATAATAAGTGACTTAATAATTAAATCAATATGATTTAAGTGATGAGAAAATATTTTATTACTCTAACACTTTCCATAAGATAAACTTAAGGAGTAGCTAAAAATCTAGAAACTACCATTGAAAGTAAATTCAGATCTTGACAACAAGGCCTAATGAGGTACCCAAGCACAACCAAAACTCTAAAAAGAGGAGAAATAGAGAAAACCTCATGGGAAAAATCTTACTCTAAAAAGAGATGGAAATAATGATGAAAGGAACTAATAAAGGACTGAAAAAGCCTCCAAACTAGGGAATGCCCCAAAAGATAGGAACAAAAGATGATCATGAAGAATTACACTAGAGCATGTAGAAGTTGAAAAGCTCTATCAAAAGTAACTATTCATCTAAAGAACTTCCATTGAAATAGAACCTGACCAAGTAGACAAGACAATAATCTGCATGAGTTCTCTCATGAGAAGACATGACTCGAATCGAGAGACAAACAACTGAACTCAAAGATACAAATGACATAAAACACCAAAGCCTGAAGAGCTAATCAATATTCAAACAAGGAAGACTGCATCCATAGTAGAAACAAAAAGAAGAGTGTCTGTATGGTAAATGATTCATTTCATCAAAATGCATAGGTACCCAACCACTACATCTGCCTAGTACATGGAAAAAAAAACTAAATACAAAGCTCACTCCATCGAACTAAAGAAGAATAAGAACCAACAGACAAACCCCCCCAATGCAAACAAGGGTGAGGTGACAAACAACTCGAAAAGTGGTCCAAAAGAATTACATGTCAAGAAACCACGATCAAGATGCACAAAAGAGTACACATATGTGTAGTGATGTGTTCAATATCAGACACATCATGAGGCTAATTTCGTAGAAGGGACACTCATTGGACAAAGGAAGATGGCAAACAAAGGAAAAACATCAAACCCCTATGGTACTTTAATTAGAGTAGTGCATGTACAAAAAGGCACAAGATATAAAGAATCCAAAGAATACAATAATTTGCATGGGTTTCCTTAGGTGACACTACTCAAATTAGAAAAATAAATAAGGAAAAACAATTTAAACAAAAATATTGATGAAATATGACACTTCATCTCAATGTGTTTACAAGAATTCAAACAATAGATGTCTACAAAGACCATAAGAGACATAAGGCTGATACAATAAATAGTATGACCTATGATGAATCATCTAAAGCAACAAAATTAATCCCTAGACCTGAAACAACCAAGATATCCACTAGAATGAAAAAATGCAAAAGACCGAATAGAATGTGCCTGGAGGATAATGTAGAAAAACAACCAGCATCATTGGAGAGAGCTCAAAAAGACCTTTCCAACAATATTAATATTTCCCAAATTTGAGTCAAACTCTCAAGATATGTCTCCAAGAGTGGAAAAAAGAACCCCTAACTTTGATAGTAGAAAATGCCATTAAAAATATCAAAATTGAAAAAATACTTATACCACTTTGAGGCTCAGAACTAGCTTTTCATTGATATCTTGTTTGTGGAAAATGAACTCTATATGCCTGAGATATGAGTGAAAAATCAAAGGTAGGTACAAACAAAGCCTAAAGGAAAACCAAAATGTTGATGCATGTCAATCCAATACTGATGTTAGCAAGTGACTAGCATAATTTTAATGATCAAATGGTCATCAAGGGAAAAAAAAGCTTGAAAATGATCCCTACCAGAAAAAATATTTGGTCACTAGAAACAAGACAAAGATGTCATAAAAATTGTCGCCGATAAAAGAGTTGGTGCCCAAGAAACAAATCCAGTGGGCAAGAAAAAATTTCCACATGTGCCAATAAATGTGATGGAAAAATATAATTTCATGGATGTCTAAAATTAATCTTCTTCAGTAAAATCATGTGGTCAGAGACAAAATAAACTTTTAGTGGCTATTGGACTGCATGCGGGAAGTTTTTCAAATACCCCTTCAAAAGTTGAAGACCACCCCACATGCACTAAAACAAAAGACCACTCCTTCCCCAAACTTTGGGTCCAAGGCACAGTCAAAGACTTGAATCTATGGGCCCAAAGGAAGACTTTGGATCACATTTAGCATGCAAAACAAAACACATATGACTATACACATGTGCATGGAAAAAGAAAATTCACAGAGTGAATGAACTACCAGAAAAGCACCCAAAAAATGTCATGCATGTACAGAGTCTCCACTTCTAGAAAAAACCCAAATAGTAGGTGAATATTTTTAAAGGATCATAAAGGATCCAAACCATCGATGCATACTCTAAAAATAAGCCTCCAAAGACCCAAAAACTGCTGCTAGAAAGCTCCATCAATATCAAAAAAAAAGTGAAGAAGGCTAAATCAATGGGCCAAAAGAAATAACATATGGTGGGAAGCTTGGCACATTGACTAGAATAATGCCAATGTGAGTGGGAATAATCTCCATTTTGGTCTCAATTGATGGAGGATGGAAATAGGGTCTAACATAGGTCATATTTGTCAAAGCTGCACATTGAACGATGCATGTGGGTAAAGCCCAATCCACAACTTCATACGTTGATAATGGGGTAAACTCCAATTAAGTAATACAAACTCCAAATTGCTCCAAGCACATGCATAGTCAACCAAATGATGATGTGGTCCCCAAGCAAGTGGTCCTCATCCACCAAAAAGAGAGTTGGAAAAGACATAGCATAAGTTGGGAAAAAGTCAACATGCACTGATAAATGGGCGACAACTATCTAGCATCATCATTAGAATGGGGTTGGATGCCATGGATACCCCATGTGAGCTCATGTTGAGTATGGATTCTATGCCAGGTCATATCAAATATTTAATTAATACTTGTTTGTCTTAGCTACTTGTTTTTCTTATAGTTAGTTTCTTTTTACCTCCTCTTTCATTCGTCTCCTAGTTTGCATATTTTGATTAATGTAATATATTTAATAAATTTTTATTTCTTTAATTTTTTAACAAAAGGAACCTATATGAAATATATTTTAATAATATTTTTATAATAATTATTAATAATATTTTTAAAATAATAATAATATTTTTTAATTAAAATATATTTATATAAATTTTATCTCTTGATTAAAATTAAAGGTCAAATTTTTGTATTTTGATGATATTTATTATTTAATTTTTTTATTTTAAAATATTATTATATTAAACAAAAATATTTTTGTTTGATGTTAAAGAGATTGAGTTTGAATTTAATGGATTATTATATATATATATATATATATAATTATAATAATAATAAAAATTAAAAATTAAAAATTTGATCAATAACTAGTTAGCATTTCTAATGATACAAACTTAATGAAAGATAAAATTATTTTTCAAATCAGGTAAGAGCCTACAACACAACGGTAAATTGTGAGCTTCTGAACTGGGAGGTCTTGGGTTCAAAATCTACTCAAGCTTAACTAACAATCAAAATAAGTAATCACTACAAATAAGAATAATTAACCTTGGCTTCGGCCTCTTATCGATCAAAAAAAAAAAATTCAAATCATATACGCAAATAAATATATTTAAAATGATAAGTAGACTTTACAATTGTCAAATTATATATGTTGTTATTTATAAAAGGATATATGTAATAATAATAATAATAATAAATTTCTAATTAATAAATAGTTAGCATTATTAATGATAGAAACTTAATAGAAGATAAAATTATTTTTTAAATCATAGTAAAAAAAAAATCATTATTATAATTATCTTAAGCCTTTATTTTTGGAGAAATTAAAATTAGAATGACTCAAAAATCATGACATAAATTAAAAAGTTAATACATTTTATTAATAAGTTACAAGAATAAACATATTATTAAAGAGTTATTTAAATTAAAGACATCAAAAAAATTATTAAAGATAAATGATAATAATAATTCAATATTTCATAATAATAATAATTTATTCTAATAATTAATTATTAAAAGGATATTTTTAAGATATTACAAAAATATATTGAAGTTATAAATAATTAATTAAAATACAATATTTAACATTCAATTCCAAACCAAAACTTGAAGTTACAAATGATAATACATATCTAAAACCATAACACAATTCAAAAAAATCAATTAAATGTACAATTCCATATGTTGACAATATAGAAGGTGTGTCCTCAAAATGTAATGTTGCCACTTTAGCAGTTGTATAGTGAAGAAGAGGTTTCATAGATCTTCGAAAAAGTTGTCTTCTAGTGACATTCTGACTTCTACATCATCAGCACAAATTTTGGGTGCTAGGCTGTAGGACATGTGGTTGGTCCTAATGATGTTGATTTGTAGTTGGTTTAATGTCCATAGGGATGTCACATACTACTTCATTTGGGATTTGAGTGGAGGTTGGAGTTCATTGTGTTGTTGGATTGCTTGAGGACAAGCAATTTCAACGAGGGCAGACTATAATGTCCCCACTTTAGCAATTGTCCAATTGTGCAATCGTTAGCCTTTTCTTTTCTTTTATTTAATTTAATTTATCCCATATTGCTTGTGTAAAGTGGTCGACCCTATGAAGTAGGAATAAAAGGAGAGTTTATAGCTATTGTTAGGCAAGGTTGAATTTGATAAGAAATTGGATGCATGAGTTACAAATCTGTTCTTGGCATTAGAGGACGTCTATCCTCTCTTGTGACATTCTAGATGTCATTCCCTTAGGGTTTGGCCTTTTGAATTCATTTCTATTAGCTTCATTAACAGGCAACTTGGGCGCATTTCTAGCTATAGGCGGATTGGGTGTTTGCTCATATCATTCCTATTTTTTGTCTGATACTTATGCCATTGTGAAGGGATGATTTTATGACTGTCTTGGATTGATTGAAGATAGTTTTACTATAGTGGCACTGCAGTGCGATACTATTCATATTACTGTAGCAACAAGATGGGAAGTCAATACTGGAATATCATACAATAATTAGTGAGTTGAGAAGTTTTCTATGTATTTTATTTTATTAGCTGGAAAGATAATATTATTTCAATAGTAGTTCAATGTATAGTTTTGTATAAATTCCTTCTTGTTCATGTTATGTGGTTTCAAATCCATGCGAAGACATTAAAATTACTATCAGCAGTTGGTTCAATTTTTGGGCATTTCTACAGTGCCCATTAGAGTGGTATTAGAGTAGTTTCTTGCCATCCTGTGGGATAGTAAATTTATATTATTTTCATATTTTATATTGCATTTGGAGTGACCAGCACTCTAGCATTTTCTAGCCATGGATAGACATAGGAGGACTGGCAATTCTAGAAGTCAGTGGAGTAATGATGAAGTTAGCATGAAGATGAATGCTTTGTGGGAGAGTATGGAGAAACTTAAGCTTCATCAATAGAGATTGATAAAGAGCTTTTCAGATCTAGAGACAATTGAAAGGGTAGAAAGGTATATGGTTTCTACCTTTAGAAGGCCGACATCGAGGTTGCAGGAAGGAAGCTTCAGTTTTCTCTGATAGGAGTCCCTAATGCAAATGTACCTATATTTGGTACAACACTTGCTAGTTCTATCTATAGTGCTAATGATGAAATTATTTCACAGGGTCATGCAGTTGTGTTAGTGGCAGCAAAAGATAATGACACCGAGCTTTAGTAAGTTGAGGCTCTTAGAGCTCTCGCTACAGTTAGTATAGAGATAGTTGATGCAGTTGTTACCACTAATACTTTTAGCTCTCTCAAGGACAAGATTATTATTGGAGATTTGTATGCAAGATCTCATGGTGTTGCTATAGTGCAGGAGGCAATTGCTTCCTCAGGTGGGATTGAGACATGTATAGAGCCACCTAGCTATGATGTTGGTGATGTGAGTGTTTCAGCGGAGTCAGTAGATGTGGGTTTACACTCTAGTATTATTGATTCACAATCTGGCATTGAGTCATGTGTGTAGAATCAGGAATCCACATATGAGATTTTGTCAAGGGATGGTAATGCAACAATAGTGGGATTAGGTGAATGCGAGGATACTATAATATCAATAGCTAGTTTTGTGTTAGTTGAACCATCCAACGAGGAGTTTAGTAGTATGCATGTAATTATTGATGTGTGTTCTAATGATGGTGCACATGTTGATGATTATGAGTTTTCATCAACTACAGATTCAGTTTAGTTTTTTGTTGCAGCAGTTAGTGTTGTTCCTACATCCATATATTTTTATGTGGCTACACCTATTGTTGATATAGTTGGCATGAGTGCATATGATTCGCCTATAGCTACAAATTTTTCAATGCATGTTGATGATGATCAAGAGTCCAGTCCAATATATATTATGTTGGTTTATATAGGGAAGAAGAGGCTCCATAGATCTTCTATGGAGTTTCCTTCTGGTGACATTCTGGTTTCTACATCGTCAGCACAAGTTTTGGGTGCTAGGTTGTAGGACATGTGGTTGGTCCTGATGATATTGATTTGTAGTTGGTTTAATGTCCATAGGGATGTCACATACTACTTCATTTGGATCCAAGTGGAGGTTGGAGTTCATTGTGTTCCTGGATTGCTTGAGGACAAGCAATTTCAAGGAGGGAAAACTACAATGTCCCTACTTTAGCTATTATCTAGTTGTGTGACCATTAGCCTTTTCTTTTCTTTTATTTTATTTTATTTATCCCACATTTCTTGTGTAAAGTGGTCAACCTTATGAAGTAGGAATAAAAGGAGAGCTTGTAGCTATTGTTAGGCAAGGTTGAATATGGGAAGAAATTGGATGTGTGAGTTACGGATCTATTCTTGGCATTAGAGGACATCTATCCTCTCTTGTGACATTCTAGACATCATTCCCTTGGATTTTGGCCTTTGGAATTTATTGCTATTAGCTTCATTAACATGCAACTTGAGAGCATTTCCAAGTACAGGCAGATTGCGTGTTTTCTCATATCATTGTTGCTTTTTGTCTAATACTTATGCCATTGTGAAGGGATGATTTTATGAGTGTCTTAGACTGATTGAAGATAGTTTTACTTAGCGACATTGTAGCGTGACACTATTCATATTACTATAGCAGCAAAATGGGAAGTCAATACTGAAATATCATGCAATAATTAGTGAGTTCAAAATTTTTCTATGTATTTGATTTTATTAGCTTGAAAACTAATAGTATTTCAATAGTAGTTCAATGTTTAGTTTTGCATAAATTCCTTCTTGTTCACATTATGTGGTGTAAAATTTATGCAAAGACATTACAATCACTATCAGCAGTTGGTTCGATTTTTGGGCATTTCTAGGGTGCCCATTAAAGTGGTATTAGAGTGGTTTCCTTCCAGCCTATGGGGTAGTAAATTTATATTATTTCCAGATTTGTTGTTACATTTGAAGTGACCAGCACTCTAGCATTTTCTAGCCATGGACAGACATAGGAAGACTGACAGTTGTAGAAATCAGTGGAGTAATAACAAAGTTAATGTGAAGATGAATTCTTTGCAGAAGAGTATGGAGAAACCTAAGCTTCATCAATAGAGATTGATAGAGAGCTTTTTGGATCTAGAGACAATTGAAAGGGCAACAAGGTATATGATTTTTGTCTTAAGAAGGCCAACGTCGAGGTTGCAAAGAAGGAAGCTTGAGTTTTCCTTGACAGGAGTCATTGATACAAATGTACCTATATTTAGTACGACACATGCTAGTTCTATCTACAGTGCTAACGATGGACTTATTTTACAGGGTCATACAATTGTGTTAGTGGTAGTAGAGGATAATGACACCAAGCTTTAGCAAGTTGAGGCTCCCAAGATCTTGCTACAATTAGTACAAAGATAGTTGATGCAGTTGTTATCACTAATACTTTTGGCTCTCTCAAGGACAAGATTATTATTGGAGATTTGTATGCGAGATCTCATGGTGTTGCTATAGCATAGGAGGCAGTTGCTTCCTCAGGTGGGATTGAGACACATATAGAGCCACCCAGCTATAATGTTGGTGATGTGGGTGTTTCAGCAAAGTTAGTAGATGTGGGTTTGCGCTCTAGTATTATTGATTCACAATTTGGCCTTAAGTCATGTGTGCAGAGTCAAGAATCCACATATGAGGTTTTGTCAGGGGATGGCAATGCAACAAATGTGGATAAGGAGAATGCAAGGATACTATCATATCAATAGCTACTTCTGTGTCAATTGAACCATCCAAGGAGGAGTTTAGCAGTATGCTTGCATTTGTTGATGTGTGCTCTAATGATGGTGCACATGTTGATGATTATGATTTTTCATCAACTATAGATTCAGCTCAATTTTCTCTTGTGGTAGTTAGTGTTGTTCCTATGTCCATATATTTTGATGTGGCTACACCTATTGTTGATACAGTTGGCATTAGTGCATATGGTTCACCTATAGATACATATTTTTCAATGCATGTTGGTGATGATCAGGATTCCAATTCAATATATATTGTGGGTGGATACAGGGAACAAGAGGTTTCATAGATCTTCTACAAAGTTTCTTTTTGATAACATTCTGACTTCTACATCATTAGCACAAGTTTTGGGTGCTAGGTTGTAGCACATGTGGTTGGTTTTGATGATGCTGATTTGTAGTTGGTTTAATGTCCACAAGGATGTCACATACTACTTCATTTGGGATCCGGGTGGAGGTTGGAGTTCATTGTGTTGCTGGATTGCTTGAGGACAAGCAATTTCAAGGAGGGCAGACTGTAATGTCCCCACTTTAGCAATTGTCTAGTTGTGCAACCATTAGTCTTTTATTTTATTTTATTTATTCCACATTGCTTGTGTAAAGTGGTCAACCCTATGAAGTAGGAATAAGAGGAGAGCTTGTGGCTATTTTTAGGCAAGGTTGAATATGAGAAGAAATTGGATGTGTGAGTTATGGATCTGTTCTTGGCATTAGATGATATCTATTCTCTCTTGTGACATTCTAGACATCATTCCCTTGGGGTTTGGCCTTTGAAATTCATTGCTATTAGCTTTATTAATAGGCAACTTGGGTGCATTTTCAGCTACAGGTGGATTGGGTGTCTGCTCATATCATTTCCGCTTTTTGTCTGATACCTATGCCATTGTAAAGGGATGATTTTAATAGTGTCTTGGACTGATTGAAGGCAGTTTTATTGTAGCAGCACTATAGCATGACATTATTCATATTACTGTAGCAACAAGATGTGAAGTCAATACTGGAATATCATGAAATAATTAGTGAGTTGAGAAGTTTGCTATGTATTTGATTTTATTAGCTTGAAAACTAATATTATTTCAACAATAGTTCAATCTTAGTTTTTCATAAATTCTTTCTTGTTCATCTTATCTTGTTTCAAATCTATGCAAAGATATTAAAATCACTATCAGAAATTGGTTCAATTTTTGGACATTTCTAGGGTACCCATTACACTCAAAAACACCAATGCCTTGATATGCAGCTCACATGGGGGTATCCATGGCATCCAACCCCATCCGAACAATGGGGCTAGATAGCCACACCATTTTTGCAAAATCTATTTTACGACTTTTTTTTCACTATCTTTATAAAGGGCCTCAAGAGCAAGTGTGGATTTTCCCACTCCACCCGTGGCTGTAATTCCAACCACATTCACTCACTTATCCCACAAAAACTTCTTCAATTCCATTATGTGATCATCAAAACCCACCAAGTACGATGACAAATCTGAGAAGTGGCTCTCATTCTGAATATATTGTTTCACTTGATCCACCAGTAATCAACACTTGCTTTCCATTTCTCCATCCACATTTTCCAGTTGGGTAGATTAATTATTCTACTCAATTTCATTTTCCAATTGGGTGGACTGAGAACCCTATTGTGAAATTTGAGTCACCATCTGCAAAAACAATTCATCCTTAAGTCCCATCGCTTTATATATAGCCTCCACAAGTCTTGTCAAGTGATGCAGTTGGGCGGATTGAGAGATATGCACTTGAATTTAGTGGAGTGCCAAGATGAAGGGATGTTCAATCAGAATAAAGTTATTAATGACCTTCTCCGGCTTCTTAAGGCATTTTTCTACCCTCAAACTCTGCAAGCAAATGCAACTCGCTTGGCATTCGTCTATCCACCGATTACCCTCTTTTATTTTGTCATGGAATTGTTTGAATTTTTGCAATGAGAAATTTGATGGCGCTTCTGAACCCTTCTCACATATTTCTTGGATGGCAAGCAACAAATTCTTCACGGTTTCTTCCAATTCCTTATGAGCAAAACCTCTAAAAATTCTATATAGATGTACGCCTTCTGTATAAGTCTGTTGAAAGACAATGCCCAATATGGCTTCCCCGATTAGACTTCCAACCATTGCTTAATTATCTGCTCTGTGAGATTTGAAACACCAGAATGGAGGCAGATGAAGTAAATGGATATGTTGCTAACCATATAAACTATCTCATAATGAAGGAGGAGTCTGGTGGATGTGCAAAGAAAGTTTTTGAGGATAATAAAAAATGAAAAAATCAGCTCTGAGAATAGTTCACCTGGGAAGATTGAAAAAAAATGATAAGAAATTATAATATTAAAAAAAATTCAAAGACTAAGGACTGTGAGGAGTTTTGGCACGAGGATTTTTAAAACAAATGACAAGAATATTAAGAAAATATTTTAAGACTGAGAGCTGATAGGAGTCAGCGAATGGAGGAAAGGGATTTGTTATTTCCTACAAACTGTCTTAATAATGGAGAAGAGACCTTCAAATTGCGCATCACGAATATTAGAAAAATTAAAATAGCCTCTTCTTCATTAGTTGAAGTTTAAATATGATTGTATTTATTTGACTTTTTTAAATAATTGAAGTTTATAATTAAACAAGAGTTGTAAGTGATAGAGCTTGAAGAATAAGTGTAGTTGCTATTCTTTGTAAACTTGCTTTGTTTCAATAAAAAAAAAGTAATAGAGCTTGAATCCCTGTCATATATAAACTTTATAGGATATATAGAATAAATGTATAACGTTAGTTCCACTAATAATATAAATAACCCAACAAGTAATATTAGCATCAATTCATTATATCTATAATATCATTCTATGTAAAAATTAACATAATACTTTTATCTAAGATAATTTAAATATAAATATAGAAATAGAATAATACATTGTCATAACATATACTAATTATTAAGTCAATTTTATAATTTTATAATTTTTAAATTATCTAAAAAAATAGAAAGAATAAATAAATACCATTTTGTTTAAGTCAAATTTATAATTGTTTAATTTTCATATTTTCTCAAAATAATTTAGAAAAAAATATATTAAATACCATTTAATTTAAGCAGAAATGATTATTATTATACATAATGATAAAATTTATAAATATATTTTAATTGATAAAAAATATAAAATTTAAGTCACAAATGACCATAGCCTTCTTATTTTCATACAATTTCAACAGGCTTTTTGGATGTCGACAGTCAATATTATCTATGATGTGGAAAAGCTAGCCCTTAACAAGTAATGCTAATGTAGAGGATAAAGAATTTAGAGCTAAATTGATGTTTTTTTTTTGAAGGAAAGTCCATAAGAAATATTTTAGATTCTAGTGAGCATGGTGAATAGAATGGGGAAAGTGCATAGCATTTAATAGTGGAGGTGTAATGCTACCATTATGTACAAAAAGATATATGGGTTCAAGCAGAGAGCTTGAACATCTCATCACAACTGCTCTTTCCATTCATCAGTGCCTTTGTTGTTTCTTCATAATTCTACTTCTCCTTCTTCATGGTTTTTTAACCTATTTTTAAAATTTTGTTCTACAATCACCCATTTTCCAAGCCATACACCAATTTTTTTTTAAATACTTACATTTACAGTTAAATATAGTTGTTGCCTCTTCTTTAAATATAGCTAAATCAGAGGTTAAAATTTTCAATTCACACCTCTACATGCCCTCGTCAATCTTGGAATTCTGATTTTTAACTCAGCCTAATCAATAATTGATGCACGATTCAATTTTTTTAATTTCCAATTCAAATTTTAAAATTTTCACCATGAATCTGACATTTGGGAGGAGGCTTTGCTAGACAATTTTGGAGTGCTACTGCCACATATTTCTGATAGGAGAGAGAGATGAGAGGTGCCAGAATGTGTCAGCAATGGGATCCCGATATCCATCCCTCTCTAGCGTTTGACCTTCATTTTAAACTAGAGTAGATCATTAGAAGCAGAGATAAAGGTGTGATGACAAGAAACATAATCAATGAAGAATTATGTCTGATATCTCAAGTTGAACCGAAGAATGTAGATGAAACAAGTAAAGATGACTATTGGAAGAAAGCTATGAAAGAAGAATCAGATCAGATAGTGAAGAATGAGACATGGGAATCGGTCCCCAGACCAATAGACAAGAATGTGACAGCAACACAATGGGTAGTCAGAAACAAGATGAATGAACAAAGTTGTAAGGAACAAAGAAAGATTGGTATGTAAAAGTTACTCATGGGAAGAAGGAATAGACTATGACAAAACCTATGCTTCTGTGGCAAGAATAGAAGTAATAAGTTTATTCTTAGCCTATGCAACACATAAGAAATTCAAAGTGTATCAAATGGATATCAAGTAGACATTTCTAAATGGAGAACTTGAAGAAGAGATATACATAGAACAACATGCAGGTTTTCCTTTAATAAATGACAAGGACATAGTGTGTAGATTTAAGAAAGCATTGTATGGCTTAAAGCAAGCACCCAAAACTTGGTATGCAAGGTTGGACAGGCATTTAACAAAGCTTAGATTTAGCAAAGGTATGGCAGACAATAATCTATACTGGAAAGAAATATAAGATGGATTTCAATGATTTTGATAATATTTGTTGATGATATCATATTTGGAGGAAATGATGATGAAAGTGACAAGTTTGTAGAAGAAATGAAGAAGGAATTTGAAATGAGCATGATAGGAGAAATGAAATACTTCCTAGGATTATAGATTGTGCAAGACAAAGAAGGAATCTTAATTTCTCAAACTAAGTATTTCAAAGATCTATTGAAAATGTTTGGTTTGAAAACATGTAAACTAGTTGGAACACCTATGGTAACTAGACACAAGTTATCTACAAAGG
This sequence comes from Cupressus sempervirens, assembly GCA_028749045.1. NCBI lineage: Eukaryota > Viridiplantae > Streptophyta > Pinopsida > Cupressales > Cupressaceae > Cupressus > Cupressus sempervirens. Next base: position 146,801,583 of record CM053791.1, read on the forward strand.
ATGAGAAACCTATTGTTGAGCAGAAGAAGTACAGATCTAGGATCAGAGGGTTTCAACATCTGACTCACACAAGGCCGGATATAAAAAATGCAATTGGAATTATTGTAAGATTTCAAGCTGATCCCAGAGAAGCACATTATGTAGTAGTCAAAAGGATATTTAGATACCTTAAAGCAACATTAGAGTTTGGATTGTGGTATGATAGATCTAATGATTTCACTTTACATTCTTATACTAATGTTGATTGGGCAGGCAATATGGATGACAGGAAGATCACTAGTAGTGGAGCCTTCTTTCTTGGAGGAAGATTGGTTTATTGGTAAGCAAGAAGTGAGAATGCACCTCACAAAGTACAATAGAAATAGAATATGTTGCAGCAGCAAATAATTTCAATCAAGTTGTTTGGATGAAGCACATGTTGAAGGATATAAGGATAGAATTTAGTGAATATGTTGTCATATATTGTGATAACACAAGCATAGTGAATATGTCTAAGAATCTAGTGTTACATTCTAAGACGAAGCACATTCCTATCAAATATCACATGTTGAGAGAGAAAGTTGCAGAAAAGGAAATTAGATTGGAGTATGTAAACACTAAAGAGAAGATTGCAAAATATTTATACCAAGCCTCTTCCCAAAGAGACTTTTGAGTATTGGGTAAGTGCACCAAGTTGTGTTGCCAAAAGGGGAGTATAAGTGGATACCTTTTTTATGAAATCAACAATTTTTGAACTTCAACAAGAATTTGAAGATAGTTACGCTCAAAATTTTAAGATATGACAAAAACAAAAGTAGTAGTCCTTTGAATCTAGTTTCTAAACTACTAATTTTTTTCAAAATGGTTTAGTTTTAGGTCTTCAAAAAAAGAGGCCACAGAAAGTGGTACTATTTATTCCAAAAAAACATAATATAGTACAAAGCGTGGCCCTCCTAAAATTTTAACTTTTTTTGAAATTCTTTAATTGCTCTAGTCAAAGTCACTTAACACTATATAGTTTATCCCAAATTTTTCGGGTAATTTTATAATGTGTATTTTTTAATGAATCTTTTAATTAGACACATCCCAAAAACATGAAATGTGTGTATGCTCCCCTTAGAAATGATTGAAAACTAATCTAAAATCAAATTTTCATTTTTTCAAAATGTGTAGAATGGAGTCTAGTTTCTAAAAAATTAAGTTGTTGCAAAATTCGATGAATGAGCTAAAATCTACAGCCCAATTAGTATATGTTGGTTTTTTACAAAAAATGGACATACATTCAAAAGAAATTATAAATGAAAGGCTTTAAATAATTCAAATAAAAAATAAATTATATGGTTATATAGCTAACACAAAGACCTACAGTGTCATGTAACCTAATTTTATCGATGCTCAACCATGAGGAAACTTGAAGGAGAGCACACAAGAAAAATGAATCATTTTTTGTATGTTTGTAGTAAAACACATCTCAGACCAGTTTACAGACTCCAAACCTTTGGTTTGGATCCCCAAGGCAAAACCAAACCTTAGACTTGGTACAATGCAAAGCTTTAAATAGCACGTGCACCCTATAATGTGTGCACGCTATATCGCACATCCACTATTTAAAGCTTTTTAAATTTAAGTTTTAATAGTGCGTGCGTGCTTTATAGTTTTGTTTTGTTTTGAAAAGTGCATACACACTATAGCACGTATGCCCCATAGCACGTACTCACTATAGTGCTCACGTGCTATAGTGCATGCATGCTATAGGACATACATGATTTTAAAAACTAGAAAAAAAAGGTGTCATCTTTTTGGCACCACAACTTGGTGCACTTATCCTATTTGTGAGGTATGCTAGGGGTTACGCCCCTTCCTACATTAGAGTAGATGATGCAAGAATGGATCCAATGTAACAGAACGCTATTGTTTGTCTAGACTGAATGCTAATGCTTCCTTTATGGTGGAGTATCTATAATGAAAAGAGTCATTTAGGACTCTTGTTGAATGTTATTTTGAATAGTGTCTTTGGACACTTCAGCAAGTCAGAGACAATTGTTGCAGATATTGACGGTTGCTGAAACCTTTGACATTGATGTCAATTGGAGAGAAATTACAACATGAAAAATAGTTTGATATAGAGTACATTGAAAGGAGAGATTACAGTTGATATAGAGCACATTGAGGTAGATCAATGGGGGAGAATCATTGATGAAGAGGATTTTAAAGGAAAGGTTAACAGTCTTTTATATTTGGTATTTTTGGAACTAAATGTTTTTCACCTATGTTGCCATCAATGCCAAAGGGGGAAATTTTTGGAAGCATGAATGTTGATGATACTTCTATGGGGGAGTATTATAGAAACATGATTAGATCATTATCATGATGATATGCTACATTCATGACTATGTTTGTTATTAATTTCAACATAGTAGTTTTTTGTGGTATCTGATAGAAGAATAACGATAAAGATCAAGTTGGTATAGATAGATAGTTGAGCATTTTCACTAAGAAAGGTTAAAGGGAGATAATACTAAGTTTCTAGTATATGCAGCTAACCTTGGAAGCATAAGATATTAAGTATGGAAGAAGTTATAAAAGTTTTAGTGAAGACTATTTTGAGATAGAGTTTACAGAAGCATGTTATGGTAAACTTATTATATTTCTTAGCAGATTTTTTATTATGAGAAGTCAAAGTTAAAGATGTGAAGAAGACATTTTGGAGATAGCATAGCTAAGCTTTCTCATCATAATGTTACACATACAAAAAGTTATTCAAGTTACAAGGTGAAATATTAATGTTATCGCTAAGTGTAATGTGTTCTTAATGAGGTCCTATAATAATTAATTGAAAAAGTGTAATAGCCAACACAGGGAATTCTTTTATGGATTCAGTATAAAGGAAGGACATTTTCCTTTATCATGTATGCAATGGATGAGTGATTGCAAGAATCACAAAGAGCAAAATGCGAAGATAAGTAGAGTAGAGCAAAGGTGAAGAAAACTTCATTGCTGATGTTTTATTATGAGATCCAAAGTTTGATATTTGGATCCAAGATTCGTGACTTGGTCTACAAGGTCTGATAATGATTGGTCTAGTTGACAAGATACAAGAAAGAAGTTAAAGTACAATATAGTATATATAGTTATTCTGCAAGGAATAGTTGAAAGATCAATTGGATAGTGAGTTCAGTGGTCTTGCTCTAGAAGCTATTTGGATAGTGGATTCTTCTACCTTTTACAACTCCTAACATGGTTGGCACAACTCCTAACAGAATTGGAATCTCCTAATAGGGATTCAAAGTCTCCTAACATGGACTCATATGTACTAAATGTTGTAATAGACTCCTAACAGAGTCCATCCTCTAATAAGGAATATTTATTTTAGCACATCATCTTGTGGGCATCATTCCCATAGAGGTTTTCCCTCTGATCAAGGGTTTCCCTAGTTTACAAATATGGTGTAATTTTGTATGTGCATCTTAGTATGGTTTCTATTTTCTTTGATTGAATGGTTAAAGATTATTTAAGGTTGATAATTACTGGATAGCTGATTCACTCCCTACCTCGTGCCCCCCCCCCCCCCCCACGCCAACTGTCAAGTATCTTGGCAGACTATTGTTTCTAACAATATAAACCCTTAATTTCTTTCCTAGGGAAAAACCCTTCTACCCTCAAAAATTCTTTGATACCATGTGAAAATTCCTATTGCAGCCAGTAATTATTAATCTCCTATTGTAAATGATTATTAAACTGCAAAAAAAAATCACAGTTAATATTGAAAAATAACACAACTGGAAATTCACCAATAAAATATGGAAATAAATTCACAGCACAAAGAACACAATATCTTTGGACAAATCATCCCTAGAAAAACCCCTAAGGGAAAACTAGTTCGACAGATGGAAAATATATTAATTTCAGCAAATCAAGAGATACAAAATTTCTTGCCTCTCACTAACAGAATTCAGATAACCTCCTCATTTTTCCTTTTGATTATCCCCACTATTATCCCTAACGCTATCACTATGCCCTTGCTAACACTACAAGATTGTTTGTTATCACTACAAACTTATTTTGCTAACACTGCAAATGATTCTACAACTTCTTGTTCTCAAAATGCCTCCCTTGACCCCCATTTTATACCACCTAACCAAGATGTTTCTAGTTGTTTCTTGATGAAAGACAACCTAACCAAGAAGTTTCTAGTTGCTTCTTGATTAAAAAAACCTAACCAATAGGTTAGTAGTTTCTTCTAGATGGAGTCAATTAATCAACAAATATTTTCCTTAACTCTAACCCATTAGTTAGTAAAAAAATTATTTGGTAGTTAATCGCATATAGATGAACAGTTGTCCAAGCTACCTAAACTAACACATTAAAGTAGGAGAGTCCATAAATTTTTATATATAGCATATGGGTATGTGCAGGATCATGGTGTACCAAACTATGGCCTTAAGTGGTAGTGAAAAATCAGCAAATCAGGTTTATATCAACTTGACACATAATTTTGAAGTGGTTATGGACTTTATATAAAAAAGTTGTAAGAAAATAATTTGTAAGAAATTGAATTTAGTTTCTAAACTACTAGGCCTTATCAGGAGAAAAAAATAATTAATTGGTCAAAAGTTTGAATTTTAATGTAGTACTAAGAAAATTTTAGGGCGAAAATAAAAAGTAGGTGCATGTCTTACCACCTTAATCAAAATCAAATCATAATTTTTTAAAATATAATTATAGATATGAAAAGTAGACTCATGCTCGAATGTGACGCATATTTTTCGATATTTTTATTCCAAATAAATAATTAAATATGAATTTTCTACCAAAACTTTTTTGAAAAAAAGAAAGTCCCATGTCTGACCACCCTAACTAATAGAAAATTTTACCAAATTTAAATTTATTTTTTTTCTTATACTAGGCAAAGTATAGAATGTGACGCAACTTTTAGATTTAAAAAATGTTATACCATTTGAAAGTTATAGCTATTTTTCAATCAATATGTGAATCAACACTTTATAATAATCTTCATTGATAATTAACTAATAAATACTTATCGAACTCAAAATTTGACAAAAAATATATTGATAAAATCTAGGGAGCGATATTAAAAAACCCTTTTGATTTTATTCAATTTCGATCAAAATAACATTGTCAGAAGGCTACCAGAAGTATTAGTATACCAAAACATTCTTTAAACATGTCTTTTGGGTTGACCGGATAGGCTTGGTAAATGGCAAGCCTAATCAGATATCCGATCCAAAATCAATTATATATTATTATATTAATATGTATGTTATTTATATATATATATATAATAACACAATATTTTCATTAAATACAATAATGTAATACACACATATATATAATAATGTATTATTTTTATTAAATATAATAACGTAATATATATATATATATATATATATATATATATATATATATATATATATATATATATATATATATATATATATATATATATATATATATATATATATATATATATGAGTCAAAGGGGGTCATAGGTCAACCATTGACCACTTTTGACGCATTAAACGATGACATATATCCCTAGGGGTCCTAGGACCCCTAGGGACATATTACAATGGTTAATATGGGTCAAAAGGGGTCATAGGGTGACCTATGACCCCTTTTGACCCATTAAAAGAGAACATATGTCCCTACGGGTCCTAGGACCCCAAGGGACATATTTGAATTGTTCATATGGGTCAAAGGGGGTCATAGGTGACCTATCACCCTCTTTGACCCATTAAATGATGACATATGTCTCTAGGGTCCTAGGACCCCTAGGGACATATTCAAATGGGTAATATGGGTCAAAGAGGGTCATAGGTCCCTTTGACCCATTAAATGATGACATATGTCTCTAGCGGTCCTACGACTCCTAGGGACATATTCAAATGGTTATTATGGGTCAAAGGGGGTCATAGGCTGACCTATCACCCTCTTTGACCTATTAAACGATGACATATGTCTCTAGGGGTCCTAAAACCCCTAAGGACATATTCGAATGGGTAATATGGGTCAAAGGGGGTCATAGGGTGCCTTTTGACCCCCTTTGACCCATTAAACGATGACATATGTCTCTAGGAGTCCTAGGACCCCTAAGGACATATTTGAATCATTCATATGGGTCAAAAGGGGCCATAGGGTGAACTATGACCCCCTTTGACCCATTAAAGGATGACATATGTCCCTAGGAGTCCTAAAACCCCTAGGGACATATTCAAATTGTTCATATGAATTAAAGGGGGTCATAGGTCACCCTATGAGCCCCTTTGACCCATTAAATGACAACATATGTCTCTAGGGGTCCTAAGACCCCTACAGACATATTCAAATGGGTAATATAGGTCAAAGGGGGTCATAGGGTGACCTTTGACCCTCTTTGATCCATTAAATGATGATATATGTCCCTAGGGGTCCTAGGACCCTTAGGGACATATTCGAATGGGTCATATGGGTCAAAGGGGGTCATAGGGTGACCTATGACCCCCTTTGACCCATTAAACGATGACATATATATCCAAGGGTCTTAAGACACCTAGGCACATATTCAAATCGTTCACATGGGTCAAAGGGGGTCATAGATCCCTTAGAGACATATTCGAATCGTTCATATGGGTCAAAGGTGGCCATAGGGTGACCTATGACCCCCTTTGACTCATTAAAAGATGACATATATCCCTAAGGGTCCTAGAACCCCTAGGGACATATTCGAATCGTTCATATAGGTCAAAGGGGGTCATAGGTCACCCTATGACCCCCTTTCACCCATTAAATGACGCCATATGTTCTTAGGGGTCCTCGGACCCCTACAGACATATTCAAATAGGTAATATGGGTCCAAGGGGGTCATAGGGTGACCTATGACCCTCTTTGACCCATTAAATGATGACATGTATCCCTAGGGGTCCTAGGACCCCTAGGGACATATTTGAATGGGTCATATGGGTCAAAGGGGGTCATAGGGTGACCTATGACACTCTTTGATCCATTAAATAATGACATATGTCTCTAGGGGTTCTAAGATGCCTAGGGACATATTCAAATCGTTCATATAGATCAAAGGGGGTTATAGGGTGACCTATGACCTTCTTTGACCCATTAAATAATGACATATGTCTCTAGGGGTCCTCGAACCACTAAAGACATATTCGAATAGGTAATATGGGAGAAAGGGGGTCATAGGTCCCTTTGACCCATTAAATGATGACATATGTCCCTAGGGGTCCTATAACCCCTAAGGACATATTTGAATGGGAACTATGGGTCAAAGGGAGTCATAGGGTGACCTATCACCCTCTTTGACCCATTAAATGACAACATATGTCTCTAAGGGTCCTAAAACTCGTAAAGACATATTCAAATGAGTAATATGAGTCAAAGGGGGTAATAGAGTGACCTATGACCACTTTTGACCTATTAAACGATGACATATATCTCTAGGAGTCCTAGGACCTCTAAGGACATATTCGAATCGTTCATATAGTTCAAATGGGACCATAGGGTGACCTATGAACCCCTTTGAACCATTAAAGGATGACATATGTCCCTAGGGGCCCTAAGACCCCTAGGGACATTTTTAAATCGTTCATATGGGTTAAAGGGAGTCATAGGTCACCCTATGACCCCCTTTCACCCTTTAAATGAAGACATATGTCCCTAGGGGTCCTAGGACCCCTATAGACATATTCAAATGAGTAATATAGGTCAAAGGGGATTATAGGTCATAGTAACCTATGACCCTCTTTGACCCATTAAATGATGACATATGTCCCTAGGGGTCCTAGGACCCCTAGGGACATATTCGAATGGGTCATATGGGTCAAAGGGGGTCATAGGGTGACCTATGACCCCCTTTGACCTGTTATATGATGGCATATGTCTCTAGGGGTGCTAGGACCCCTAGGGACATATTTGAATCTTTCATATCTATCAAAGAGAAACGATGACATGTCTCTAGGGGTTCTAGAACCTCTAGGGACATATTCGAATCATTCATATGGATCAGAGGTGGTCATAGGTGACCTATGACCTCCTTTGACCCATTAAATGATGACATATGTTGCTAGGGGTCCTAGAACCCCTAGGGACATATTCGAATCATTATTATGGGTCAAAGGTTGTCATAGGGTGACCTATGACCCCCTTTGACCCATTAAACGATGGCATGTCTCTAGAGGTTCTAGAACACCTAAAGACATATTCAAATTGTTCATATGGGTCAAAGGGGGTCATAGGGTGACCTATGACCCTCTTTGACCCATTAAACAATAACATATGTCTCTAGGAGTCCTTAGACCGCTAGGGACATATTCGAATGGGTAATATGGGTCAAAGGGGGTCATAGGGTGACCTATGACCCCCTTTTACCCATTAAACAATGACATATGTCCCTAGGGGTCCTAAGACCCCTAGAGACATATTCGAATGGGTAATATGGGTCAAAGGGGGTCATATCGTGACCTATGACCTCTTTTGATCCATTAAATGATGACATATGTCTCTTTGGGTCCTAGAACCCCTAAGGACATATTTGAATCATTCATATGGGTCAAAGGGGGTCATAGGGTGACCTATGACCCCCTTTGACCCATTAAACGATGACATATGTCTCTAGGGGTCCTAAGATCCCTAGAGACATACTCAAATCATTCATATATGTCAAAGGGGGTCATAGGTCTCTTTGACCCATTAAACGATGACATATGTCTCTAGGGGTCCTCGGACCCCTAGGGACAAATTTGAATGGCTAATATGGGTCAAAGGGGGGTCATAGGGTGACCTATAACCCCCTTTGACCTATTAAACGATGACATATGTCCCTAGAGGTCTTAGAACCCTTAAGGACATTCAAATTGGTAATATGGGTCAAATGGGGTCATAGAGTGACCTATGACCCCCTTTGAGCCATTAAATGACAACATATGTCCTTATGGGTCTTAGAACTGCTAGGGACATATTCGAATCATTCATATGGGTCAAAGGGGGTCATAGGGTGACCTATGACCTGCTTTGACCCATTAAACGACGATATATGCCTCTGGAGGGGACATATTTGAATCGTTTATATGGGTCAAAGGGGGCCATAGGGTGACCTATGACACCCTTCGAACCATTAAATGATGACATATGTCTCTAGGGGTCCTAGGACCCCTAGGGACATATTCAAATCGTTCATATGGATCAAAGGGGGTCATAGGGTGACCTATGACCCTCTTTGACCCATTAAATGATGACATGTCTCTAGCGGTCCTCAGACCCCTAAGGAGAAATTCGAATGGCTAATATGGGTCAAAGGGGGTCATAGGGTGACCTATGACCCCCTCTGACCCATTAAATGACATATGTCCCTATAGGTCCTAAGACCCCTAAGGACATATTCAAATGGGTAATATGGGTCAAAGGGGGTCATACCGTGACCTATGACCCTCTTTGACCCATTAAATGATGACATATGTCTCTAGGGGTCCTAGGACCCCTACGGACATATTCGAATGCGTCATATGGGTCAAAGGGGGTCATAGGGTGACCTATGACCCCCTTTGACCTATTAAACAATGACATATGTCTCTAGGGGTCCTAAAACCCCTAGGGACATATTCAAATAGTTCATATGGGTCAAAGGGGGTCATAAATCAAAGAGGGTCATAGGTGACCTATGACCCCCTTTGACCCATTAAACAACAACATATGTCTCTAGGGGTCCTAGGACCCCTAAGGACATATTCAAATGGGTCATATGGGTCAAAAGGGGTCATAGAGTGACCTATGACCCCTTTTGACCGATTTAACGACGACATATGTCTCTAGGGGTCTTAGGACCCCTAGGGACATATTCAAATCGTTCATATGGGTCAAACGAGGTCATAGGGTGACCTATGACCCTCTTTGACCTATTAAACGATGACATATATCTCTAGGGGTCCGAGGACCCCTAGGGACATATTCAAATAGGTAATATGGGTCAAAGGGGGTCATAGGTCACCCTATGACCCCCTTTGACCCATTGAACGATGACATATGTGTCTAAGGGTCCTAAGACCCCTAGGGACATATTTGAATAGGTAATATGGGTCAAAGGCAGTCATAGGTCACCCTATGACCCTCTTTGACCCATTAAATGACGACATATGTCCCTAGGGGTCGCAGGACCCCTAGGGACATATTCGAATTGGTAATATGGGTCAAAGGGGGTCACAGGGTGACGTATGACCCTCTTTAACCCATTAAACAATGACATATGTCCCTTGGTGTCTTAGGACCCCTAGGGACATATTCAAATGGGTTATATGGGTCAAAGGGGGTCATAGGGTGACCTATGACCCCCTTTGACCCATTGAATAACAACATATGTCTCTAGGGGTCCTAAGACTCCTAGGGAGATATTTGAATGGGCAATATGGGTCAAAGGTAGTCATAGGTCACCCTATGACCCCCTTTGACCCATTAAATGACAACATATGTCCCTAGGGGTTCTAGGGCCCCTAGGGACATATTCGAATCGTTCATATGGTCAAAGGGGATCATAGGGTGACCTATGACCCCCTTTGACCCATTCAACGATGACATATGTCTCTAGGGGTCATATGACCCCTAGAGACATATCTGAATGGGTAATATGGGTCAAAGGCAGTCATAGGTCACCCTATGACCCCCTTTGACCCATTAAATGATGACATATGTCCCTTGGGGTCCTGGGACCCCTAGGGACATATTCAAATCGTTCATATGGGTGAAAGGGGGTCATAGGGTGACCTATGACCCCCTTTGACCCATTAAAGGATGACATATGTCCCTAGGGGTCCTATGACCCCTAGTGACATATTCGAATTGTTAAAATTATATATTAATAACATATATTAATAATAGAGCTCATAATAATAATAATATATATTACGTTATTACATTTAATAAAAATATAGTAAAAATAATAATAATATAAATTATATTTATAGATTATAATAAGAATAACATAATTTATTATTATATATTAATAGATAATATGTTATATCTTTATCTTTAAATGTCATTATATATATATATATATATCCTATTATATATCACTATATACTAAGGAATATACTACTAACATAGTATATATATATAATATATACTATGTGTATAAAGCAATTATATACTATATAAATATAAGTACAAATATATTACCCACTTATATATATATATATATATATATATATATATATATATATATATATATATATATATATATGAGATGCACAAAAACATCCTATAATATACTACTATATACTAAAGCAAAAAGAGCATATAAAAATTATAAACAATGTCAAAAGTGTGCATATATATATATATATATATATATATATATATATATATATATATATACCCACAAATATATAAATATAAAAAATAAATATATAAATATATATTCATATTTTTTTAATATAAATATATATTGATATATTTCTTAATATAAATATAAATTTAAAAATAAAGACATATATGTATTTATATAAAGCAAATATAAATACATAAACATATGTATTTATATTATAAATACATATATACAAATATTTAATTACTATCACAAACTATTTTTCCCTCCAAAATTTTGTGGGGGATATATTGGATATCCGATTTTGGATCGGATATCCGATTTTACTGACATAAAATTCCAACTTATTTGTTGTCTCTGCAGACCCAATAACATCACTTTTTGACTTATTTTTCACGAGTTTTATAAAAAGTTGCGTTTTGGAGCCCAACCAATAAAAAAAAAATTGAAAATACAACATTAGATGTCCGATATTGTCATCTAAATGGGGAACAACAGTCGTCGAAAGGCTAAATGCAAAAGGAAGTTATCCAATGAAGACATTGCGGCATATAGGGAAAGAGACAAAATGGGACACCGAAGAAAAAGACAAGTTATGATAAATATTAGTCAAGTTGACAATGAATTAGTCGAAGGTGAAATCATAGAGTCAGATAATGAATATGTATAGTTGGAGAATGAAAATGTACCTATTGAAAACAATAATGCCGAAATTGACAATTTAGAAAATGAAAATTTCAAAGACTAAATGCTACCAAGTCATAATCCAAATTGCATGATTGACCATGTCGAACATGACAATGCACAGGAATCTAATGCACAAGAACCTTACATATCTCCTAATTATAATCGAAATGAAGGTTCTAGAACACCAAAATGGATAATTGAAATTGATGAAATGATTATTACCAATTTGGAAGGAAAAAAATTAGAAAGAACCATTCAGTTATGGGCTACAAGACTATATAACATGTTCTTCGGCAACAAGACAGTGGTGGAGCAATGTTAGCTTTTCATGCACTTATTAAAGATGCAAAAGATGAGACCTATGCTTTCCAAATTGAAGATTCATGTCAATAAAAAGTTGGAAAGAAATGCCATTATTGTGAAGAATCTTTTCAGTGCTCTTAATAGCATTGGAAAAAATAGTAGGGAGAAGGATAACAGAGCTGCTCGAAGGGTTATTACAACCTCTTTGGTAAGTCATCATTTGAGAAAGGGTATTCCATAAACATGAACAATACACATGATCGACGATAAACTGAACATTACTAGATACTAAATTAATATGTATATCATTGTGCACATAAATGACAAAAATATATATCAAAATACATGTATCCATAGACAAAATTTTACACAAATATATATCAAAGATCATGTATCCATAGACAAAGTACTCAAATATATATCAAAATACATAAATCCATATATAAAATGTGGCTGATCATGTCATCAGAATGTGTATGATATCAATGTTTCTATATACAATGTGGCATATGCCATCTCAAAATGTCTCATGATGCATCCTACGACAACTATACTATCCTAGGGTGCTGGTAGATGATCAAAATGCAGCCTCTTCACTGCACTAGGTGGATCGGATGCCTCCTACATAAACAATAAAGGAAAACCAAAAGTTAGACTACTAAATTTATATGATTCTTTATATCTAACATTGAATTACTCAAATGCATAATGATCCTTTTTGTAATGAAGATTTATACTATCAAAATTTTATAATAAATACCGCTCTTATCGACCTCTTGCACCGGTCAGGAGTCCTATTGTATGCCATCAGCAATGATGTTACCTCGTTGATTGTGGGCTATATATGTTCAAATATGTTTGTCAGATCAATCTACAATTTTAACTATAACATTATAACTCATCAATGCTAAATTTATAACATATTTAATCATGAATTCAAACTACAACTTACTATTGTAAGCTCCACTTGAGGAGAGAGTGGCCACATCATCAAATCTACATAACTCTCCTGTCGGACCTCATGTGCACTAGGAGTCTCCTATGAGATACAAAATAGTAGTTGTTAATATCATGGAAATTAGTTTTGAATTTATTTATGAAGATAAGTGATGCAGGAGCATCCCATGCTCATCAGGGGAACATTGAAGATCCAAGGCATTACAGAGGTCATGGAGCATCTCTTGAAGTCAATTGGGCAATCCTTGCACCAATTATGGCTCATGGAAGCATAAAAAGTTATAATTTTGGACTCATATGTGGAAAAAAGTTGTAATTGGACATGAGATAGGATTTTAGGATTTCATATGGTAGATGAGTCATTTGATAGGTTCATGTAGGTTGTTATGATCAGATCTTGTCATTAGACAAGTCAAAACATCCAATAAGCCCATTAAAAGCATAGTTTAATAGTTAGAAATTTGAAAAGTAACGGTTATGTGTTTTTTGGAGGGAAAATCCATACTTTAAATTTTATGAAGAGTTAACAAATGAAACTGATTGGAGGTGGTTGAGGGGGTTACTAACCATCCCTTGAAACTAATAAATTGTGATTGTATGGCCTAGAGGGTCAGATTTGTATGGATTGTCTCAGAAAATTGAATGAAAGTGCTTCATTTTCAAGAGCAACTTGAAGAATCCTTTGTTTTGTAAGTGCTTTCTGATATTGGAATGACTGGTAATATCATCTTAGATATTAAAATGCATGGTGAATGCTGAAGGAGAATTTCTAGAATTGAGTTTTGGGGTTTGAACAAGCAGGCCCTGGTTTTTAAGCCATTTTGAGGGTTTTGAAGTTTGGGTGTTTAGGAGTGTGACCAAGACCTATAATCTTGAAAATCCTTTGATTTAGATCATTAATAAAGACTATTAAAAAGGATTAAGTCAGATTACAAGTTTGAAGGGTACTTGCTTTGTAAAAGTGGTCTAATTAGGCCTAATTCTGAGACAAACTGCTCTGTTCTGTACAATCTTTCCAAAGGAGTGATATCTAATTTTTGGATATGTTATAAAACTCAAAATAGGGTATCTAAAAAGCTAGTTTATTTTCTTGGTGTTTTGGAAAGTTTGGGAGAAAAATCAAGAAAATAGGGTTTGCTAATCCAAAGAAGAGAATAGCCTAGTAAAGGGCAAAACTGGTCTCTTTTGTATCTACTAAAGATTTTTGGGTTTGGAAACCTTAGAAACATGTTGGTTGAAGTTTTTAAAGGTGTGTAGAGGTGGAGGGAACACTTGGTGAATTTAAATCCAAGTTTGGAGTCTTTGGTGGCATTGTGTGCATTTGAGAACAACATTGAAACATAGGGGTTGGGTCCATATTGTGCTTGAATTTGCAAGTTTATGGTTAGATCCTCCATCCTCTATATCAAATGGTATCAAAGCATCAACAAGGTCTTTTGGGAGTAGATAAGTTGTAGGTTTCGTCATCATAGGAGTCTTTGTCATCCTTAGTGTGTTGGTCCCTTTGTTGATGCCTTGGAGTGTCTAATTCCTCCTTGTGTGTCCCAGAGTTGAAAGGTACATAAGTGGTCTCTAGAGATTTCTTGGTGAGGAAAGATAGAGAATCAGTGAGTTGGCCCTTGGGAAGGAAGAAAACTTTTTGTGAAAATGCCTCCTAAAAATCAAATGGCTAGAGAACTTGAAGAATTGAGAGAAGAGTTGGCAAGAGAGAAAAGAGAGAGGAGAGAACTTGAAGCATCTAGAGTGAGGGAAGAAAGATGGATGAGAAGAGAGAGGCTGAAGCTTATTGCAAGGATAGAATACTTAGAAAAGGAAAGGGAAGAACCTAGAGGAGAAGAGGTTAGAGGAAGAAATCATGGAGAGAACCATGAAGAAGAAGAGGTTGGTAATGCAAGGCAAGAGCATGAGACAACAGATGATCCTGAAGAAAGGAGATTTATGAGAATCATTAAGGTAGTACAAGGTAATGGTGGGAAGAACCATATTGATTTTCCAATATAGCAGGGTAAAATGGATAGTGAAGAAGTGCTAGGGTGGATAGAGGCCCTTGAGAACTACTTTGATCTTGAAGACATAGAGGCAGATAAGAAGGTAAAAGTAGCAAAAGCAAGACTAAGAGGAACATCACTCACTTGGTTGACTAGTGTTCAGAATGAGAGAGAGGAAAGGTGGTGCAGGGAACCTAACCTATGTGGCAAGGGAGAACAAGTATCTATGTTGTCGGACACCTTGCCACTCCATGAAAGCGAGGATTCAAGTCTATTAGGAAGTTGGAATAAAGGTTTGGTCCATATTTTACAAGTTGGTCTATGTTTTTTAATAAAGGCACATGTAAGGCCGACAAGAATTTTGGTGTGGTTATAAACCAAGTGAATCCATGGGACCAAAAGTCCTTAGAATAGGTTATTTAAGTCTAAACAGTATTAGCAAAAAGTGGTTGTTTGTTTGTTTTATGTTTGGGAACGCCTATATGGTTGTTCCAATAGTCATGTAGACCTTTATATATGTCATATGTGATCTCAGTTGAAAGGGGGAGATCAGAGTGTACAGTGGTTTGGAGAAAAAACAATAAAAACTTCAATTTTTTGAAAATTTACTGGTAATTGCTAGGCTGTTACATTGGTATGGATCCATACAAACTTTTATGATTTCTAAGTGTATGAAATAGTTTCAAGGATGAGTTAGGAAACTTTTGGTTTTGGTTTGACTCAAAAAGGAGTTGGGGTTTAAAAGTTATCTACATTTTAGTAGAAGGTGTTTTGAAAAGCCTTGTTTCCTAGACCCTTCCACAAATGCATCCCTAACTTGCATTCCCACTAGTGGCACCCTCTGAAACTGATGGATATGCAAGTTAGGAGACTAGGCAACATAATGCCAGAGGTTGGAGTCTTGGAGAGAAGGGCAACTATTTTTCCAAGTCGACCCTAGGTCAAGCAAGCCCATGTGCTTGACCAATTTTTGCAAGGTAATTGGTGACAGTCATGGTTGCAGGCACTTCTGATCAGTTTGAGTGTTGGAGTTGGATGCATTGAGTGTGTTCAAGATTTCTTTAAGTGTTTTGGGTCTTGGGAACCCACCTTTCCCATTCTTCCTTGAAGCCCTAGCCTAACTTGATTAACTAGGCCTAGGTACGAAGAAGCAGTTTGGAGGGTGTGGAGCATGATCAGCCCAAAAGCTTTTGGATTCTTAGTAGGTACCAAGAAGGGTGTTTGGACCTATGGAGAAGTCCCTATGCTATTAAGGGATACTGGGAGAAAAGTGAAAAGAAGCTAATTGGAAGGTTACAAGGTTTGTAAGCCTAGAAGTGCAAAGGTGTGTTGAGAGTTTGGTGGAACCAAACAAATTGATGATTTTGGGTTGGAATAGTATGTCCATGATTGTCTCCATTTGTAGTGACAGTTGGTGAGGCTTTTGAAGTGGGATTGCTTTGTTTGGCTTGGAGGTTGAGTATACCTAGAGTGGGTAAGAGGACTTGTGAGAAGTCCTAGAATCCTAAGTTGTATTGCGACAGCCATTTATTGGCTTGTGGAAGGTAGTTGCTGCAGACTCTGCATCAAAAGGGGATTGAATAAGATTTCAAATTGGGAGAGAATGAAGACCATGGTGAGAAATCAATTCTTGCCATCTGATTTAGCAATCCAAATAAAGATAAGAAGGAACAATTTGAAATGGAGGGATATGGATGTCATGTCCTATACTGAGCAATTCCATACCCTGAGTATTAGGGGAGGATTGGAAGATGAAGATGGGAAGGTAGCTAGATACATTAATGGCCTCAAGTACAATATTCAAGATGAAATAGGATTGAATGTACTGAGGACACTTGGAGAATGTTTTCAGTTGGCAATCCAAGCAGAGGAGAAGTTGAAAAGAAATAATGAGAGGCAAGAAAATCAGAGAGGAGGTGGAACAATGAGAGGAAGAGGTGTAAGAAGTCAGTTTGACACTTCAAACAATCAAGAAAAAGATAAAGGAAAAGAGATTACATCTAAGACAAGAGGAAGTTTTAGGGGAGTAAGATTTGGAAGTGGAAGAGGTAATAGTGTTTTCATAGGTAAATGCTTCACATGTGGAGGAGTAGGCAATCAATCCTACAAGTGCCCTAAGAAAGGTGTGGATTTTAGGAAGGAGGAGAGGAGAGTCACCTTGACCCAAGGAGAAGAGGAAGAAAAGAAGTACGATAATGTAGACCCTGAACTTGAAGGAGAATCTTTGATGGTGAGAAGAGGACCACAAATGCAGTAGCAAAAGGAGACTAGACCATCCATTTTCAGGACAAATTACATGAGCCATGGTAAGATTTGTAAGATGATAATACACTCTGGTTCCTTTGATAATTTAGTGTCTTATGAAATGGTAAATAAACTAGGATTGAAGAAGTATCTTATTGATAGACCATATAGGGCATCTTGGGTTAGTGATGCACAAAATATTGTTGTAAGGGAGCAAGAAATAGTGGATTTCTCTATAGGAGAATATAAAGATCAAGTTATATGTGATGTCATTCTAATGACATGCTACCATGTAATCCTTGGAAGGCCTTGGCAAGCCTCAAGGAACACTATTCATTTTGGCTCATCAAATGTTTATATAGTACACAAAGATGGTGTGAAGTTTAAGCTAAATCCTTTGACTAGTCATGATGACGAAAGAGTTATTTGTTTTGGTAAGAAAGAGTTTGTGGACTTGTAGGAGCAGAGGGAGAGTAAACATGATATGATAGATCTGCCACTCAAGCCATCTCTTTTGGTTATGAAGGATGAGATTGTTCAAGACAAAACTTAGAATTCTTCTTACAAGCAGATAGTGACAACAAAAGGAGTGATGATAGGAATAGTATGGTGTCCTTTGGTGATGAGAGTGAACAAATAAGTGAACATATGCATGGAGGATAAGAGACAGGGTCAGCATGACCTTAGACAACAAGTTATTCAGCCTTTGTCAAGGATAAAACATGACTGTTCACAATTAGCAGGCAACAAGGTTATCATGACTGGTAACAAGGATCCAATGCTTTTTGTTTCTAATGATTTGTATGCAGGTGTGTAGGGTAATACATTGCAGGTGCAAAGTTGCAAACATCCCTCTAGAAGGATTGGAGGAAAGAAGATAGTACCCCTTAATTCTTGGGACAAGAGTTTCTTTGAAGGTGGGGTGTTTGGTGCAGGGAACCTATTAAATCATCTAAGAGAGCATTGATACCAAATGAAGATAGAGGATCAAAGACATCATTGATTGTTAATTGGGATATATTAAAACCAATAATGGAATTATGTAATAAACAATGTACTTTGAAAGATAACAGTCATAAAAGTCCTAGTAAGGACCTAAGGGCAACATGATGTAAAATGGCCAAAAGAGCCATATGGGGTAGTCTTAGGATAGTTTCATACTTAGTTGCATTTAATAAATCCATATGACCAATTTTGAGTCAATGGAATAGTTTAGAAAGTTAGGGAATGCATAAAAACTATAGTTTCAAATTTTAATTTCAAATTCAAACGGTCATATTAGTTTTGGAGGGAAAGTAGTAATTTTGATTAAATAAACCTTTGTAACCAACTTGGTCGGTTAGACAGGTGCATATGGGTAAAAGAACAAACCTGTGTCACCTTTTATAAAGAAATGTGATATCAGAATGTGACAGTTCAACATTAATGACAAAAAAAATGGTATTTGTGTTTAAAATATGAAGATGATATAAACTAATTGAATGTGTAGAATTGTATGAATTTTATGCCTATAATTTTTATAATTTTTTTGACTAAGAATTTATTCATTTTATTTTATTTTGAAGTCCATTTTTTAACTGTAAAAAATATAAGATGTAGTTCTCATCAAACAAGTATGTGAAAATCATCTTTTTTTGTTCTAATTTGAAAATATTTTATAGATGACACGTATAGCTAGTGAACGAAAAAATAAATAATTATTTTTGATGTATATTTTCTTTGTTATAAGTACTCAAGTTCGACCTTGTCAGAATCCAACAATTTTTTCCTCCCATCAAAACTTCCCTATCAAATTTATACCTTCTTGAAAAAAAATTACATATTCGTGAAGAGGATTCTCTCCTCTAGTGATAAATATAATTTTTTTAGTTTTTTGATATGATTTACTATTTTTTTTCATTTTTTGAGAGAGCATCTTCTGAAATGTTGAAATATTGACTTATAATATTTTGAGATTATAACATATTATAACTAATCAAAACACTTAAAAATTTATATAATAATGATATTGAATCTGAGATCTATAAAATGGTATTTTTAGTTTTTGAAAAAAATTGAGTTTTGATAGAGAAATGAGATTTGACCAAAACAGGTTTTTGTATCACAAATAGTGACACAGATCTGTGCTTTTACCCATATAAGCCTATTTAAGTTGTAATGAACATATGCAAGACATGAATCATTATTGGTATGGAAAAAATCACAGAAATTGTACGGAACAACAATCATACTTTCCTCTGCATCAATAAGAAAAATAAAAAATAAATGATACTTATACATACAATGGGGCTCTCTATGTGAATGGAAATCCTTGACGCTCTAGGACGCCAAATCTGTACAGGCTCATCGCTAGTAGCCACACCCTATATACAATAAACAATGTAATTAAATGGGATTACCAAAAACATTTTACAAGAATGCATCAATATTTAAATCAAATAGCAAACATCTAATTACCTTTCCTTTGTTAGTGCATGCTGGCTCACCCCCCACACTTTGTCCCCCCGAGGCAGGTGGTATCTGCAAGATAAAAAAAAGATTAGCAACCATATATGCTACAATATCAAATAGAAAAAAAAAATGCGAACACAACATAATGTACCATAGATGTCTCAAGGCCAAATCAAATGGCCGAGAGTGTAGCATCATCTATCTGTCTGAGCTCCTCCTTGGTCATCAACTAAACATGAATGAAGATCACATACATGTAAAAGTCAGTATGGCTTAAAAATTAAAATTACTCTATTATAAAAATTAACTTTAAATCACATATGTCATAAAAAAAAAAAGTATACACATACCGACACCGAAGGAGTCCATGCCTCTGCATTCCCCTCCTCTCTTGCATTAGGGTCTGTAGCCTCTGCACATGTGTCTGGTGTATCCTTGTCTAATACAAAATGATGCTCAGGAAAATCACCTATGGGACCCAAGCAAATATTCTTGCATGTAATGCAAGTGTGAGGCACACAAATGTTTGATGAGCTAGCCGATGATGAACTGGCACCAACATCATCAACACAAGGAGGCAGGACTGACCTAGCCTGAGATATCATTAGGCTACTCAGCCTATGAATGGCTATGATGGTCTGAGAGCTAGCCTCTGCCATAATATCTAGATGCTACACTCAAGGAGGGGGGGAGATATTAGTGGGGGGGCCAAAAGTGCCAAGTTTCTTCCACTGGGAAGAGGATCTATCTTGAGGAGCTCCTAGACCTAAGCCCATGTTGGGCTTCATGCTCCAATAGTTCACTTTAAGTTTCAACACAAATTCTACATATAATTTTCTAAGGAAATAAAATGGTATGTCTAAATTTCCATGTGGAGAGATATCAAAGACCATCCACCAACGATCCTAAAAATTTGCACGTATGGCGTCATTTGTGCACCATTTAATCGATAGTTTAGTTTTTTTTGGGTCAACTGGTATACCCATTTTTTGGTTAGCAGAAAGGCTAGCCAAATCATCTTTGGTTATGTTGAGGGCCGCCACCTCATCATAATCCAAACCATCATAAAAAATCTAGTGCATTTCATCATGCCAACAAAGAGCAGCATTTTGTTAGTTCGTAAGGGTTTCAATGTTATCCACTATGGTGTTTAATGTGGATAACATAGGAGCCAGTGCAGGTACATTATTATATGTTCTATGCAAACCTCTCAACTCGGTGAGATTTTCATTTATCAAATCTTCGATTCGAGGAGGGTTTTGAGGAGGTAGAGGATCATTTGGTGGACGATTTTGTGGGGATACTGGATCATTTGGTGGTGGGTTACGAGGAATATTATTCCCCGCCTTAGTGTCATCATTCTGATCAGTCATTCCTATTGAATTGCAAAACGTAATATATATTAAAAAAAAATCTAAATTTTAACCATTTTTGTCAAAAAAGTCCTAGATTCAACTAAAACAAACAAAATCATCCTAAAATCTATTAAATTTAGGTTAAAAATGAGTTGCGAAAAAAAAAACCCTAAATATCTGATATCTAATCTCGTATCTGATATCCGATCGATAATGGTAATACTGGCCCCAAATTCGCATGAAATGAGGGCCCGTGGAGCTATGATTTTATTTTATCCAATGTGCAGGTATCAGATATCCAATATGGCTACAATAACGATAATATATCAAATATCCGATTTTATATCGAATATTTGATATAACATTAGATATCCAATATGGCCACAATAACATATAATGAATATATATATATATATATATATATATATATAATATAACATATAACATATAATATATATTACATTATATTACATTTTATATATTTTTATATTATATTTTATATATATTATATTAATTTACTATATATTAGAATATAAAATATTATATTATATAATATTATTATTATAATTTATAATATATTATACTTTTTTATTATATATTATATTATAAGATATTACTTATTATTATTATATTATATCTCTTATATATATACATATATGTATATATATTATATTACATTACTATATATTATAATATATTAAATATTATATTATATTATTATAATATAATACATTATAATAATATTATTATAGTATAATATTATACAATTATAATATAATAATAATAATAATATTATTAAATAATAATATTATTATATTAAATAATAATAATATATCATAATAATAATATTATTATTATTATTAAATAATATATCATACTATTATATTATAATAATAATTATTATTATACTATTAAATAATAATAATAATAGCGGTATAATATTATTACTCTAATTATCAGATATCCAGTCACATGTCGGATATCCGATTTAAAATCGGATATCCGATATCATATCAGATATTCGATGTCAAATTGGATATCTGATAAGGCTCGGCCTTACCTTCCAGGTTTGGTTCCTGGATAGGTGAAAAAAAGTCAGAGCGGATTTTGAAGCACTTTTAGGCGTCTTCAAACTCTCTTTTTTTCACATCGCCACTTTTTGGCACACCATGATCCTGCACATACCCATACATCCTTGATGTCCATTGGCTTGGATTTCTAATTTTGGTTATGGTGATATATCTTCTTGGTTGAGGATCATGGTTATTTGGTTTCTTTTAAGGAGCTCATGATGTGCACTTTGAGTTCTTTGATGCTTTGATGCCTTAGTTGATTCTCATGGTTAGAGGATGGTATTTTCATCACGATGTCATGAATAGCTTGGATATATGGTTTAGTGTGAGCTTGTGATAGTGATGGGTGACAGTGCAAGGTTAGTTCTTGGTTTGGTTTGTATCTTCTTGGTTTCACTTGGTGCTGACACTTTTTTTGTTTAAGTGTAGACCTGGAGGGTTTTCATGTAGGAGATGGGTTTTATGATGTCATAGGTGAATTGGTACCACAGTTGAGTGAGAGTTTTTGGCATTGATATATTTATTGAGTGTTTGCAGATGTTGGAGATTTGTCTTAGATCCTGTTGCTGTAGAGGCATCTTTGACATTTGCATGATGTAATTGTTATCGTCATGGTGTGTGAAGATGGTTAGATCTTGAGGACTCATGGGGTTCTTGGTTATCTTCATGGTGTGTGGAGATGGTTCTTCATGGTATGTAGAGATGGTTCTCTTCATGGTGTGTGGAGATGGTTGCATCTTGAGGACTCATAGGGTTCTTGGTAAGGTGTGGTTTATGCTTTCATTTGACATGTTATCCTTGGTGTTAGGATGGTTTTATTATTATGTCATGATATACTCTTGATACATGTTTAGAGTTTTGACATGTTATAGTATGTTTATATGGAGCATGTTGTCTCTTTTGAGATGGTTAGATGATATTGTCATGTTTATATTCTTGAGGCCATGGTTGGAACTTTGACATTGATCTTGGTTTAGTTTCTTGTTATTTAGTACATTGATCATAAGCTAGATACTTCATGATATTGCTATATTGCATTTGGAGTTAGCATGGATTGATTGGTTATAGGTTCTCATGGATACTTAGAGATGGCAGTGATGCTGATTTCTCTTGGATTAGAGAAGTATTGATCAGGATGGTTGATGGTTTCGATAGAGAGTCCAATGGGCAGTCACTTGATATGGACTTAAGTGGAGACTATTCTTAGATGAGTCCTAGTTGGAGACTTGGATATCTTGATGAGGATTCTCATTCCCCACTCTTGGTCTACTTGGCAGTTTACTACTTGAGAGGTATAGCCCATTGTTTTCTCTCAAGTTCATTATGTTTATGCTTATCTTTCATGGATATGGATCTTCAGCTATGGTACATGAGTTAGTTTTGGAGGATTTATTTGAGAGATGGTTTAGCATTGATTATGTCCATTTGCGGATGTTATTATGTTGGTTGATTTTGCTAGATGGATTTATATTGGGCATATTCCTTGGTTTAGGAATGGTTTATGAGTTTGATCTTCTTGTGAGAGGCTTACATCCATGATTAGTTATATGGTATGGTTCGAGTTTTTTTGAGGCTTCTTGTTGAGGCTTTATAGAGGAGATCATATCTACATAGTTTACATCTAGAGTTGTGTGTAGAAGAACTTGATATAGGTTATGATTTGCATGGTTTCTCTTTGATCTTGGTTATCTTCCTAGATGTTCAGTTTTGCTTACATTGGATTTGAGATTGGTCAGAGATTATAATCATTGGTTTATGCTCATGTATGTTATGTGAGAGATGACATGGTTATTCCTTTACCT